>CM073582.1:68838543-69438543 GCA_037074715.1 Magnolia kwangsiensis | reverse complement strand
ACAGTCATCCGGAGGAGTTGTTGAGGGTATACTTTCAGTCTCTGCATGCATTGCATGTATGTTGTTCAATTCCGGTGCATCGCATTCTTTTGTGGCCGAGAGCTTCTGCCGATCGACTGGCTTACCATTGGAGTTTGCTTGTGAGAGCCTATCAGTATCGACTCCCTTGGGGAGGACTGCAGTGTTGAGCCGATTTTGCTCGTTTTGCCCCGTTCTAGTTGGGGATACCTTTTTGCCTGTCAATCTGTTTGCATTGCCGATGTCCGAATTTGATGTCATCCTGGGCATGGATTGGCTCGCCGAGTACTATGCCATATTGGACTGCACCGCGAGGACAGTCACGTTTTGTATACCCGGCGTGCCGCAGTTCCAGTTTGTTGCAGAGCCCAGAGGAGAGTGGTTGTCTTGTTTGATGTCATGTGCCATAGAGGAGCCTTTAACTGTGAGCATCGACCATTTGCCCGTGGTGTGCGATTTTCTCGATGTGTTCTAGGAGATTTTGGGATTACCGCCTCGTCGACTCACCGAGTTTCAGATTGATCTTGTGCTTGGTACCTCGCCTATTTCGAAGGCCCCGTATCGCATGACACCATTGGAGTTGAGGGAACTGAAGAAGCAGTTGGACGAGTTGGCGAGTTGAGCTTTATTCATCCAAGCAGTTCGCCGTGAGGAGCGCCGGTACTCTTCGTGAAGAAGAAGGATGGCTCGTTGAGGCTCTGTGTTGACTACCGCGAGCTCAACAAAGTCACGATTAAGAACAGATACCTGCTCCTTAGGATTGATGATTTGTTCGATGAGCTGCAGGGTGCACAGTTCTTTTCGAAGATCGACCTGCGTTCCGGTTGTCATCAGATTCGGGTCCGAGATGAGGACATTCCGAAGACAACATTCAGGACGCGTTACAGTCATTTTGAGTTTCAGGTCATGTCCTTCGGGCTGACCAATGCACCTGCGGTCTTCATGCAGCTGATGAACAAGGTCTTCCGCCCATATCTCGATCAGTTTTTTATAGTCTTCATCGACGACATTCTGATCTATTTGAGGACTCGTAAAGAGCATGAGCAGCACTTGGAGATTACTTTGCAGACCCTCCGCGCACACCAGCTGTATGCGAAGCTGGAGAAGTGCGAGTTCTGGCAGGAGGAGGTGAAGTTCCTCGGTCACGTGGTGACGAGGGAGGGCGTCGCAGTGGACCCCTCGAAGGTCGAGGCAGTACATCAATGGGGCAGCCCACGACTGCGACAGAGATCCGTAGTTTTCTTGGTTTGGCGGGCTATTATCGGCATTTCATTGAGGATTTTTCTCATATTACAGCTCCACTGACCAGGTTGACTTGGAAGGGCGCAGAGTTTATTTGGAGTGACACCTGCGAGTGAGCATTTATGGGGTTGAAGGACCGTCTGACGTCCTCTCCTGTCCTCACTCTTCCCTCTGGGAGTGACAGATTTATTGTATTAACTGATGCCTCGCATATTGGTTTGGGTGCTGTCCTGATGCAGCACGGGAGACTAGTCGCCTTTGCGTCTCATCAGCTCAAGGTCCATGAGCTGAACTATCCTACGCATGATCTGGAGCTGGCTGCAGTTGTCTTCACACTGAAGGTGTGGAGGCACTATCTTTATAGGGTCAGGTTCGAGCTCTTCTCCGATCACAAGAGCTTGAAGTACCTCTTCTCGCAATCTGAGTTGAATATGAGACAGAGGCGCTGGATAGAGCTCCTGAAAGACTGTGATTTTGACCTTCAGTACCACCTGGGTAAGGCAAACGTGGTGGCAGATGCCCTCAGCCATCAGCCACGAGGCCTAGTGGCGCATATGATGATTCAGGAGTGGCGGATGCTTGACGATATCGCAGCGTATGATTTTGGGTTCGGCCTGCAATCTTCCATCGTACAGTTATTGAGCCTGTCGATTCAACCCTCTCTTGTCACTAGGGTGATCGAGGCTCAGCAGGCTGATGAGTCGTTGCAGAGTTATATGGTTGAGGCTACATCTAAGAGTCAGGCAGATTGGAAGATTGGTATAGACGGTGGACTTCGCTTCAGAGGCTGATTATGTGTCCCAGATATTCCAGAGTTGCGCAGAGAGCTTATAACTGAGGCACATCGATCGCGATTTTCTATCCACCCTGGCTCGACGAAGATGTACCGTGACATGAGGCGACAGTATTTTTGGGCAGGGATGAAGTGCCAGATCGCCAGTTTTGTGGCCGAGTGTGACACGTGCCAGCGTGTCAAGGCCGATCATCAGAGACCTCCTGATCTATTGCAGCCGTTGAGTGTCCCGATGTGGAAGTGGGAGCACGTGTCGAATGATTTCATTATGGGTTTACCGAGGACTCAGAGCGGTCATGACGCCATTTGGATTGTTGTGGATCATCTGACGAAGTCGGCACATTTCCTTACGATGCGTGCAACTTGGTCTATGGACCGGTTTGCGAGATTATTCATCGAGGAGATTGTGAGACTGCATGGCGTTCCAGTCTCGATCGTTTCTGACCGAGACTCGAGGTTCATGTCTCAGTTTTGGGGGAGCTTCCAGCGAGCGATGGAGACTGATTTACAGCTCAGCACCGCGTACCATCTGCAAACCGATAGCTAGACTGAGAGGGTCAACCAGATCCTCAAGGATATTCTTCGGGCTTGCGCGATTGATTTTGGAGGTAGCTGGGATGAGCATCTGTGATTGGCTGAGTTCGCGTACAATAACAGCTATCAGACGACCATCGGCATGACTCCTTTTAAGGCACTATATGGCAGACCATGCAGATCACCGAGTTGTTGGACCGAGGTTGGAGAGCACCGTCTCCTAGGTCCCGAGCTTATGCAGGAGACGTCAGAAGCTATAGATATCATCAGGCAGAGGATGCGCACAGCTCAGAGCTGATAGAAGAGTTTTGCTGATCATCAGCGTCGTCTCTTGGAGTTTAATGTAGGGGACCATGTGTATCTCAAGGTCTCGCCCATGAAGGGCGTAGTTCGATTTGGAGCGAAGGGCAAGCTTGCCCCGAGATTTATAGGACCTTTTAAGATCACTGGGCCCATTGGTGCCGTGGCCTATCGGCTTGCCTTGCCACCTCAGTTGTCTGGCGTCCACAACATTTTCCACGTCTCCATGTTGAGGAAGTATGGGTCAGACATAGTTTCCTTTATTGATTAGCAGCCGCTGGAGGTTCGTGAGGATGCTTCTTACATCGAGCAGCCAGTTTGTATCCTTGATCGGAAGGAGCAGGTCCTCAGAAACAAGGTCATTCCGTTGGTGAAGGTTTAGTGGGGTCACCATTCTGTAGAGGAGGCTTCTTGGGAGCGTGAGGTTGAGATTCGAGAGCGTTACCCTCATCTCTTTGATGGTTGATCATGTGATGTATTTTGTATATTATATCTGGTTTTATATGATGATGTTATATCTCTTCTTCCTCATGAGTTATGCCTAGTTGAGATGATTATGTAAATTTCGAGGATGAAATTTTTATTAGGAGGGGAGAGTTGTAAGACCCGTGTCTTAGTCTGTACCGTTCTGTAGACTTCCGCAGTCTTACCAGTCGAATTCCGGCAACCTTCGACCCTTAACTGATATTTATGCGCGACCCTGATTCATATGCCGTCAACCCGTATCGACTCTACCCAAGACCATTGTTGAGGGTCAAATATTTCATATCAAACCCTATTTATTTCCTGGATTTACGAACAAGATACTGTTTAATGGCCCGTTTTAACCGTGTTTGTATTGCAAGGTGATTTTACGAGCATGGACTGAAAAAGGGAGCTTAAAAGCTTGGATTTAACACTCTGATGATCACCAAGTCAAGGGACGGACTCAAGGAGGCCAAGATTGATGAAATTACATGCCAGGGATCGAAGAAAACTGAGAAATTGAAGCTTAAGTGGCCCCAAAATTGGTACGGAATGCAATATCACATGGTTCCCATCATCCGTTCAGCTCCAAAATTCATACATGGCCAAGGGACTGTAAATTAACTGTACATGTCAATTTTCAACCATCGAATCCCTCTAGAAGAGGCCCAACGAATAGATCAACCCCTTAATTCATTAAGGGGGACCCACCTACAATCTGGATGCGCTCAAAAGTTGGTCTTAACCCATTTTAGGGGGAGACAAAGCAAATGAATGGATTAGATTTCTGAAAAAAACATCAAAGTGGGCCCGTATGTATAGCGTGTGTACATAGTATACACACGTACCAGCGCTGCACCGAAACCACTTAACGCGGTCAGCAGCGCTGACCCGTGCCATCTCCCACACAGAGACAGCGAACGAACAGCGCTGTCCGTTTTTGCATTGTGGGCCCCACTACTCATCTAGTATGATAATCAGGACCGTTCATTAGTCTCAGGAGATGGCCAAGAGCAATACCTAGGTGACTGTTTGACCCCATGCATGTATACGCACGAGGATCGTAATCAAATGCAAGATGGACGGTGTAATGAGAATTATGTGGGACACACCAAAATCAATATGAAACTGAATACTCTTGACCGTTTTTTTGAATAGAATGCAATGGAAGGTGTGGATTTTCAGACTGATGAGGTTGGAATGAAATTAAAAATTCCATCTTCTTCCGTTGCGTAATGCAGAACAGGGACCTGTAGTCCTTATTCGTGGGCCACAACCACCATTCAAAGGTATGATCCGAACTGTCCAGAAGATCCCTATGGAGCTTCTTAACACTTTCTAGGTGGCAGAATTGAAAAATATGCCGAGGAGAGAAATTCTGCCGTTCAAAACGGAGAATGGACGGTGGAGTGAAAGAATACGTGGGCTGCACCAAAGGACGACCAAAAATCTCTTTCCTGATTGGTTTTTCAAGGGGAATTGAACTAACGGTACAGATTCTTCAGAAAACCAAGGCATGTGGGTCCCACAGCTAACGCAGATCAATTTTAGAAGTCTTTACATCTCTGTTCCAGTGTTTAGATGCTGCGGGCCATTTAGCGATCATGGCCAGGATCAGTCCAATGATCCTGGCTGGTCAAAATCATCTCCAAGTAGTACCGATCAGATCAATGAAGTTGAACGGCTTAGATCGCACATTTGGAGCTTCTATAACAGAAAATTCTACTCCAGTGCAGATTGGTTGCGTTTTGTTTAGCACCGACTCCAGCTGTGCTTTGCGAAAAAAAAAAAACAGCACCGCCTCCTTACACGCAGTCATGCAGAGTCGGCTCTCCCTATCCACCGACCTCTACTGCTATAAAAGAAGGAAGAGAGAGTGAGAGGATCATTCAACAGCTTTGAAGCTAGAAAAACGTGGAGTGCAAGACAGGGAGATAGAGAGATAGAGTTTGTTTTTCTTTTTTTCTGTTTAAGGGATCCAGCCCATCCATGTTGGGCTAAACCTCTTAGCTAGGGCTAAGGGGTGAAGCTTGTAGTGAGATGGGTGATTCTATGCTATTAATTTAATTCTAATGTATGAATTAAAGTTGATTTTAGTTTGATTAGTATGGAAATATTTTTTTTGTCTTTAATGGTCTGTTGTGACTGAAATTACAATGGGTCTGCAATAGCTTTGAATATTTCCTTCCCTTTTATGTTTATGACGTCAGGACGCCCCGTTGTTCACCATAGTCTCCTGGGCATGGTCGGATGATGGTACCCTTCCTAGCCTTCATACATGTGATTGGTTGGTAATTAGTTTAATTCTGTTGTTTGCCATAGTCTCTTGGGCATGGTTTGGTGATGGAATCCATTCTAATTCATATACCTTTCATCTCTTTGAAACTATATCAACGGCAGTTCAGTTAAATTTCATGATTCCTGAAGCTGGCATAAGATCTCCCTGATCTCTACAAGTGGATCCTTTGAATCCCTAGTTTCCTTTCCTCTGATTTCTATAAATTTTAGATTAATACTTTAATCACTATTCCTTAAATTGATTTGATTTAGAATTCATCTTAATCTAGTTCTAATTCTACTTAGTTTTAGATAACGTATAAGTTTCAGTCCCTTGGGATTAGACCTCGGTCTTACCTAGTTATTACTATATCACAACCCTGCACTTGGGGAGTGAACAACCATTACCATAGCGACCGCGCCGTCACTGCGGTTTCGATGCTGCGACTTGCGCCTCGAGGTGATACCTTTGTTAGGAGATATGGGCCAACATTCGGTGTGACGAAAACACTGCGCGTTGCGAAATCCAAGAGAATCTCTATGAGATGTCACATCAATCCCATCAATCAATCCATCAACATGTCAAGTACATGTCAAGTACACATCACCTTTTACCTATTCCCAAGCAACCACAAAAGTCAAGAATCTCTTACAAAGCCCATTCCTTTCTTACACCAAAGGGCCACAAAGTCAAAAAGTTCTTACACCACCCATGCTTTTCTTACACAAATGGCCACAAATGTCAAGATTTTCTTACACACCCATCACTCACCACATCCATCCATCACCCATCTCTCTCTCCTTACAACTCTCTCTCATTTTCAAAGCTTCATTCCAAGCAACCAAATCCCATACGTATGAGCTCTTCAAGCCTCTCCCTCTCTTTCAAAACTTCAAGTGTGGCCCACCTCTCCATCCCAAGATCTCCCATCCTAGCCATCTATTTCTCATTTCCTCCATTGAAGTCAAAGTTAAGGTGCTAAGGAACCCATAGGAGCAAGAAGATCGAACGGTGGGTGCTTGATAATAGTAGTTTTTCATATTTTTGAGATGGGCCAAGTGAGGCCAACTGATCAATGGTTTGGATCTCACTTGGGACCCTAAGGTGTGGCCGATGGCCCACTTTGATCATCATGATCACTCCATGATGGGGCCATTCTCCATGGACCCCATCATGATGTTTATTTCCTTGTATTAGAGAGGTCATCTAGGCCGTCCATATCGGTGGGGAATGGATCTCCACCGTTGATTTTATTTTTGGTGGTCCCATGTATAAAGGGATCTATTTATTGTATGGTTTCTTACAAGAGAGGGCTCATAGTGGTGGAGCCCTCCATCACATGCGTGTCCCACTCTCTATCTCTCTCTCTCTCTCTCTCTCTCTCTCTCTCTCTCTCTCTCTCTCTCTCTCTCTCTCTCTCTCTCTCTTCTTTTCTTTTTCTTTCTTTTGGGATGTTGTAGCCTAATGGCCCACTTGGATGGACCCCACTTGATGTATGTATTTCCCCATGCCCTCCAACCCCTTTTTGGTGGCCCACATCTATAGGTGGGGCTCACCTCAACATACTTATTATGGTCCAGGGACGCTGGACGTTCCCTGGACGCTGGAAAAAAGAAAAGAAAAGAAAGAAAAGAGAGCTTTTTAGGGTGGGCCTCTTGTATATGTCCCACCTTGATGTATGAGTACAATCCAGGCCATCCATCCTCTTTCCCATATCATTTTAGGCATTGAGCCAAAGAATGAAGCTAATCCGCTCATTGGGCGAGCCATACTTTTCAAAGCAGTAATTCTCACCGTTTATAAATTATTTTAAATTTTTCTACAGGCCAAAAGTTTTCAACATTGGACTCTTTTGTCTCGTCTTGAGCCAGGGAAGCCAATGGATGGGGTGGATCTAGTTGATGCGGGCCCCAGACGCGAAAAACCCCCAAAAAATGGGTTTCTTCCAATTTTTAAAACAAATACAAGAGGCTCTGCCTCTGTTCTCTGACATGCTGCAGCAGCAGCACGCTGTCGCGTGTAGCAGGCGGGCGGACAGTGTCCCACGGCCCCTGCCGTGGGCCCCACCATGATGTATGTTTTACTTCCACGCCGTTCATATGGTGGGCCACCCCCTGAGATGGGCCCCCTCCAAACATGGGCCTCATCCAACGCTCAGGTGGCCCACATCATAGGAAACAGTGTGATTGAATGCCTATCATTGGAACCCTTCTATGGGCCACAAAAGTTTTGGATCAAGATGAAATTTGTGTTTTTCCTTCACCCGGGTCCGTGTGACCTTATGAACGGTTTGGATGATGTTTAAACATTTCAGTGGGCCCCATATGGGAACCCACAGTGATGCATGGTTTTCATGGATCCACCTGCATATTCCGCATTACTCTGATATTGCATGTTTATATTACTACCTTGCGTATACACTTTCACCACCCTCTAAGCTTTATATAAGCTTATGCATGACCGTTGCGTGCAGATGACATTGGGGTGCAACAGCACTGAGGTAGGAGCGCTTTGCAGATTACTTTGGAGATTTTGTTCATTATCATTATATTTCCCTTTATGCTCATTGTACTTGTAAATTTTTTTATCATAGTGAAAATGTAATGGGATTTTTGGTTGTTGTTTGTGGGATATGCCTTTGGTTATGCTTATTACGAATCAAACTGACGTTGAAAATCCTCCTCGTAGCATCCCAGGATCGAAACCCGGCGAATGGGTGCTAGGAGCCGAGAATGGGGTTCTACGGAGGCTGTCGGCGCCGGATTCGTCGATCGAAAATTTTGTGAGCCCGGTTTTCGAGTTTGGGGCGTGACACATCCACCACCTCGTATGTTCTGTCCTGTCTACTCCTCTTCAGCTGATGGCGGAGGTCGGTGAGGGCCAGAGCCGAAGTGGCAGACATGTAAGACTGCTCGGCGTCCCGAGCGAGTTCTAGGATTCGGGTGGATCGCTCCCAGGGCACTACGTTGTGCGTAGGGTCGGGAGCGTGTGTGGATTGCGCTTGGGAACTGACTGGCTACGGTCATTCTTTGGGCACTGGGGTGGCTTCTACCAGGTTTAGTGGTGGCTGTTAATTCTGCTGCACTTTCATTCGGCTAATTTCGTCCTTTAGCATTTGGACTTCGTTTTGCAGCGTCTTGTATTTCCCTCCTTGGCTCCGAGTTCGTTGGGACGCCCTATCAGAGCCGACTCGGTGTGCAACAGCGAAGAAGATTGGTGTTGCCCATTAGGTTCGGGCTCTACCACTATCGCCTTTTTCTTTCCTCTCGCCATTTCCGGTAAAAGCTTTTAGCTTTTCGTTTGTGTTTCCCACAGACGGCGCCAAAAAATGTTGAGGTTAAAATCTAGACCACCCTCCACTCAATGCAGTGAACCTTCGACGAACCCTGGTCCTGCACAAAAGAGTAAGCAAAGGAGACCCTGGCTAAACCAGGGGACCCTCCGATGCCTAAGTCAGGTTAAGAAATCTAGGTCTAAGTTGAGTGTAGAGAGAGGGTGCGAGATATTACGTATTTGTAGTAATGGGGTCCCCTGGTATTTATACTGGCGGGTTGGACGATCCACGTCTGTTAATCTCGGCATGATTCGCTCAATCAACAAGATATCGTGATCGTGGAGATATTATCCGCAATCTTAGGGTTGTGCGACGGATCGTGTCTTGAAGGCGCGTATCCTCGAGCAAGATCTTCGGTCACGTCCACGTTTGGGTAGTTCCCTGGTTCAACACTCGGAGTAATCGCATCTGGCCTCAGCCTCGGCCTCATCTAAGCCGAGGCCGAGTGTTAGTAGTTGGGGTTGGTTGCATAGCCTTTGCTTCGGCTCATGGCCTCAAACTAAGATGGCCTCGGTAACATGCCTCGGTCTAAGACTGGAATATATGTTGATTGATCTGAAACGACGATTGCTCACTGCTCAGAGTCAGGATGGACCGAGAGAGGACTCGTCTTTGCTTCTCATTCATACATTTCGAGGTCTACCCTCCAAGCTTCGAGGTTCGTAACTGGCTTGACTTGTCAAGTTGGATTTCCCCATATCAATAATCAATACTCATTTACAGCAGCACATTACGGTTGTAATCACTAATCCAAGCAAGTCCTTATGTAGTTATTTTTCATGCAATATATCTCGTGTAAGACTTGGTATTGTTTTGATCCATTTCAAGAAAAAAAAAAAAAAGGGAAACGAAACAATCCTTTCTATTTCTTGAAGATGAAGGCACGCTAATTAGATTTTTTTTTCCATTTAGTGTCTATTTGATAAGAGGGAATCCTTAGGAAAAGAAAGGAAATTTTAATTATGATTTCCACCACAAGGTGATTTTATGGGTAATAAGTGGATTCCCTTTCAGGGGTTGGTTTGGTTGTTTTACAAGTGGAAATCTCAAATACATGAGACAATAGTTACCTTGTTCTTGGGAAATGGAAGTATTGAAAATGGCAAATGATTACTTGTTACAATCCATGGTGTTCTTTGCACATTAGACAGGTGAAAACCTCTTGATCAACAGATTTCCTTTCTTTTCCTCAGACTCCTGTGTCGTTTGATACTCATAGCTTTTCTTCATAGAGATATTGCTATAAGACAAAAACCATAGATAAACCATATACATTTCCATGCATCCAAATTTAAAATATCTCAGAAAAAATAATTACTAGAGTGTTTATCACATGAAAAGGAACTGTCCAATTGAAAATTTTTGACAAATGATATATGACTAAAATTATGTGGAAGATGCGAGTTGACAGAAAGAAAGGAGAGAAAATTTTCTCTCCATAACAATGTTTCTTGCAGGTCTCAAACCTTTATGAAATGTCTGCCCATTGGTTATCATGTTTCGGAGACAATGGACCTGTCATCGTCTTCTTTAATGATGCTTATCATGTTAGCAACTTGTTGAGAGCTTGGCCTAGCCTCTGGAGAAGGATCTATGCATTTCAATGCCACCTGTAACAAGTTCACCATCCTTTCTTCATTTGCACCTTCGGCGATCAGGGCCTTGTCGAAGACTTCAACTGTCCATTCTTCTCTTACCACCGAATGCACCCATGTAGCCAAATCGAACCCGTTAGTCTGCACCAGCTTCCCCGTCAATAACTCAAGAAGAATGACACCAAAATTGTACACATCATCCTTGAACAGACTTGGGCCGCCTGGACTGGGACAGATGGCATTGTAACTGTTACCATGGTCCTTATTGTCTATCACCATCAAGCCATATTCACTGATACATGGGTCTATGCTGTTGTTAATCAAGATATTGGAGGATTTTAGGTTCCCATGAGAAATCCCATCTTCATATAGCTCTTTGTGCATGAAAGCCAAGCCCTCACCAAGGCTAGCTGCAACACTCAGTCTACCACCCCAATCAAAAGTTTTATCACTTTGGGTTCCTGTAACATGAAAGGAGAAACATCAGCAGCAAGAATTTTCACACAATAAAATTTCAATTTACAAAACTTCAAGACAAGCATGCTTCCATGCATTGATATATAATCCTAACTATTTGGGTTAGGTTTGCAAATCATATTTTGCCAAGTGGGAGTTGTTTCCTATTCTGGCTGCGTATGATGCTTGATATGCAGGCACTCATACAATGAATACTTTTCATAAATTAACTTGAATTAAACTGACTAAATTGTGGAAATCACTGTTGGCAGGTAGCTTTTTTTTTTTTTTTTTTTTCCTTTGTTTATGTATATTTATTTATTTATATCTTTGACTGTCCAATAATTGTCCACCAACCTCATGCATGCATGCATTAATACATGCAAACATATAAAGAAATCAATTAGATATCCCTTAATTGTCCTTCTTGGCCAGGTCAGATCTAGCCCATGTCATCAGTGGACCAGTTCTGTTTCATGGCCAGCACTCCACTTTACACCTTGATGTACAGTTCACAAATAAGGGATGTTTATCTGGTTGCCCCTACACAGATGGCCCACAGCAGAAAGATGACACTGAAAACACCCAATCCTAGCTGTTTAATCTGTGGCCTTCCAATGCAGAGCAAAAGTCAGAAGGGTTCAACGGTTGAGATCTAAGGAAAATGTTAGTTACTTGGATAGCTAGGATTATTCAATAGGTGTGGTTTTTTGTACCATTTGATACCTAAAGAATGGACCCCCAGATGGATGGCCTAGATTCACTAGCTGCAAAAGCTTGTGTATGGTGGAGGGGTTAAAATCATGAATGCTTAGACTGCAAATTGAAGTTCAAAGAAATTCGAAGGAATCAACCATAGACTGACTAAATACATGTGAGCATGCATACATACATTCACTATGCATTATGCAAGCATCCATAGACACATTCATAGAGGATCTTTCACCAGAGGCTTCACACAATACATTCTGTTTTCTAGTTCTGACCATGTTAGCAAAATGCCATACAAAAAAATAATAATAAATAAATAAACAAAATAAAGATTCGGGGAATGTTTGCATTTAATTCAGCCGCGATCATTAAAAATCTAGTCTAATTTCTATCAAGGAAACGGAAACATCATATGGATAATGAAAAGTTCAGGTTCAATACAGTTCCGAATCAGTAAAATGGAGTGAAAGAAATGGCTGTCTATAAACATGTGTGTGTATATATTATATATAAATAAGGTTAAAATAGAAAAATACAATAAAATTATTAGAATGTCTTTCTTAATGTATGCAGGTAATTGAATAATGGGTTAACATCATTCTTCCTTTCTTAAATTTATTTTTTCATGTAATCACCTTATAAATCAACCAATCTGTACTAGGATTTTCCATACGATTCAATCTATCAATGGATGGAAACCACCAACTCTATTTTTTAGATCGTGCCCCTAAAATTCTTTTTTGAAGAAAATGTTTTTTTTTTCCCAACGAAAACCAGTTTATTTAGGTTTGTTTTGTTTTTTGTTTTTTGTTTTTTATTTTGTTTTTTGTTTTTATTTTGTTTTTTAAAATATGAAGTTTAAAATGGAGTTTTTCTAACTATGGTGGAACCCATGGGTCAGGAATCTGGATCATTTGACTACAAAGTTCCTCATTAGATGGATCTTGCCCTCGAACTCACCATGATTAGATGGTAATAACCCTAAATCTTGCGCCTTTTTCAGTTGATTATGCACAGTCTATCTTAGACTACAAATCAAAAGGTTAGAATTATCCTTCAGGATACCTTTTTTGGGCATGGTCCATCCAAGGTGAGGCCCAGCATCACACCAAAGGTCTGGATCCCTGATCTATAAACCCAAGTTATCAGAACTGAAACCATGGACACTTGTAGGAATGCATATATGTATCTAATGTTTGATATTCTAACAGATCAATGCTTAAGAATGCTAATGAGGTTTGAAGGACATACCATGGAGAAAATTGAAGAGACTTCCATTCTGCTGATATTCATAGACCACAAGCTTCTCTTGTTTTGAGCAATAAAAGGCCATGGCAGGCAGCACATTTGGATGCCTCACTTTGTCTACTTTCTCCATCCTCCTTCGGAAATCTCCACTTGATATTGTCCAGTCCTTAATCCGCTTCACAGCCAGAGTGGTCTCATCTTCAAATGTCACTTTATATAGGCTACCGTACCTTCCTCTCCCGAGCAACTCAGCCGGAGCCTTGAGCAACTCCTCTAATGTCAAATCCCTCATCTTCGATTTTGAAAGAATGACCAAAGCTGATGACACCACACCACTTCCTGTTGATGAAGGGATTGAAAACTCAGATCTACTCCCGCCTGTCTTATAACCACTGTATTCGCTACTAGCTTTGGTTTTGCTTTCAGTTACCACTTCCTTCTTCGTTTTGCTGTTGTTGCTCTTGGATTCTCTTTTCTTCTTCCAACGGATTATACTGTAAACGATGAAGCTGAAGAAAACAAGGGCAAGAAGAATGTATCCCAAGTACATGAGAATCCGTTCTACCAACCGACTTTTTGACCGCTGTTTCATAGGTGGTGGAGAAGAAGGTGGGCATGCATTAGGCAGTGGCTTTCCACACAAAGAGGGATTACCGAGCAAACTTGTATCATCGAAACGGCCATTGAGTTCTGGAACAGGGCCACTGAAATTGTTGAAAGAGACATTGAATTGCTGAAGGTTAGAGAAATCGAATGGGGGTATTTCTCCGCTGAATTGGTTGTTCTGAGCAAGGAATGTTACTAGACCAGAGATTCTTGCAAAATCTGGCAACTCTCCTGAAAAGCTGTTGCTTGAGAGAAAGAGCCGTTTTAAATTATTTAAGCGGGAGAGAGAGGAAGGGAGGCTTCCAGAGAATCTATTGTCATTGACATATAGGTGCGTCAGTTGCTTGCAGTTTGCAAGCTCGGTCGGGATCTCCCCATGGATGCTGTTGTTTTGAATGCTGAAGACGGTGAGAGAATTCAAGGTGCAGATGGAATTGGCATCGAGAATTCCATTGAAGCTAAGGCCTTCGAGTGCTACTTTCTTAATGAATGACCTGGAATTGCATGTTATTCCATTCCAGTGATCTGAGCAGGGGTCAGAAGAGGCATTCCAACCAAAATCAGGATCAATCGGACGGGTCCCATTAGAGAGACGTTGATAGAAGTTGAGGAGGGCTTGTTTTTCTGCTTCGTCTGCCGAATTTGTGGTGTGGAGGAGGAGAATGAGAGAAATGGAGAGTACCCAAATGGGGATTTCGTCCATAGATTGATGGAGGATAAGAGATTTGCTGGAACAACAGCTGGTCGTGCTTGCAAAGTGGGTTCTTTTGGGTAAGATCAAAGCTCCAACATAAGATGGTTTTTCAAATGGAAGAATGAAGGCTGATTTCCCAATGGAAGATAGAGATTTTGTGCATAAAAAATGGGTTGCAAATGGGTTTGTCTGGACGAGGTTTGATTGGAAACATGAAGAAGGGTCCTTCTTCTTCTTCTTTTGTGGAAAATATCAAAGCTCCAAAATGAGATGGTTTTTCTGGAGCATAGAATCCAAATCGTCTTCAGTGAAATTGCATTGGATATATGAAATGGGTCTTTTAGAACAAGATGATAGCTAGAATGAGGAGATGGTTTTCTCAAAGGATGGGTTCAAATTGGGTGTTTCTATTGCTGGAGAATTAGAGAATTGCTTCTCTTGACGAAGTTAGGGGGTGCAAGTCGGATTTGAAAACATGAAATGGTTCTGCAAGAACAAGATCAAACTCTCAATCAATGACGGTTTTCTCAATTGTGTGAATTCGAATTGAGAAGCTTTCATGCAGCAAAAGTGGTTGGGATTGGTTCTTGATTGGATCGAAGTGATAATATGAAATGGGGCTTTTAGAAAAAAGAGAAGATCCAAGATAAGATATCTTTGCTTAAATGGTGGGATTTCAAGTGGCTGATTTTTCAATGGAGGCTGAGAGCATTGATGCAAGCAGAAAACGCTATGATTGGTTGTCCAATGAGTATCGTAGTGATGATTTGAAGTGGGTGTGTTAGAACAGAATGAAAAAAACAAGATGAGACGAGTTCTTTCAAATGACAGGAGGCCAATTGGCTGATTTTTCAATGAATTTGGAATCTTTTGGCTGGATTGCCGCTATCGGGTATACTGCCAGTATGGGGTTTGAAATTTTAAATGCCGGCGGGTAGAAACGGTCAGGAGAGGCTTTTCAAGACCCGAAATGGTTTTGGTGGTCCGCAAGTGCCACTTCCAAATTGTAACTCACATTCCAAATGTGTGGGTCCCATTGCTAATCAGAACCGTAGCCTGATATTCTATTGGTCATGCTTAGAAATCTCATAGGCCAGTGATTCAAAACATCAGAATGGTCGATTTTATTTTAAAATGGTTCATTTTTGAGGACCCATTAGAGAATTTGGACCGTCCAATTTGTGAATAATTTTGTTTAATGGTCTACAAATGTTGGAGGGCACTGGATGAACGGTTCATATGCAGGGAAGATAGCAATTTGTTCAATAAAAATTGACGCAGATCACAATTTAGGGTAATCCAGCAGGCTACCTCCGTTATCCTTATATGATACTCGGGCAGCTTATGATTATCAATACTCAGGCGCTCTGAAATTGAAAACGTGGCTACCGACTAAATTGAGGAAACCAATGCCGGTAAGTTGCATTCCCGAAATCAGACTGGATGAGTAATACTATCCTCTGATTCGTGGACGCTTGGTTGTTGAAACAGGGCCATTGAATTCTTTTCATTTATAACCGTTCAATAAATGTCTACCAATCAGATAGTCGGATAATCAATTAAGTGAAAATTTTAGTTCATAATACATATAAACAGAGTACCATAATTTGAACGGATTAATTTGAGTTAATTATATGACATATATGCAATGCCTAAGTGCGTGCGTATCATTCATCAAACTCCGCCAGTGTATCAAAGGTTTACTCCAGCTAATTTGCCAAGCAAAAGAAACAGAAAGGGTTGCAGTGCAATCTGATTGTCGCGATTGACGAAAGAGGCCACGCGTCGTTTCCGGTTGGCATTTAATTGGAGGCGGACTGCGTACTGAGTAAACACGTTGGGCCCTGATGTAGGTGTCTTATCTACGCCGTCCCTCCGTTTTTCCAGATCATTTTAAGGGATGATACGACGATTGAAGGATATCCAAGATTGAAGGATATCCCAAGGTAAGTAAACCACATCACAGGAAACAGTGGGGATAATAAGGCCCAACGTTGAAACATTTATAGGGCCTACGGTGATATTTGTTTGTCATCCAACATGTTCATGAGGTTACGAAACCATGGCTGAAGGGAAAAAGCATAAATGTCAACTTCATCCAAAACTTCTGTGGCCCACGTGAAGTTTTCTAACTGTAGGCGTTCAATTCACACTGTTTGCTGTGGTGTGGTCCACTTGAGCTTTGGATATGCTTCGATCTCATGCCCTAAAATGAATGGCTAAAACAAATGGACGTCGTAGATAAGAAGCATTGATGGCCCCACAAAATTAACTCTATACGCTATATAGCGTACCGACTACTGAGTTATTCAGTACTAGGTGGAGCTGGCCTCAGCTTGACTCAAGTAGCCACTAGCTAACCTCAGCTTGAACTCGGCTCTGCTCAGTCTTCAAGCCCGAATAGCTAGCTCGGTTCGGTTCAGTCAGCAACTCGGGCCAATTCGAGCGTAATTTGAGCCAAGTTTTTCTATGCAGCATTTCTACAAACACCTGGACTGCACCTTTAAAATCTCATTGTTGTAAAAGAACAGCAAAAATTGTTTAGGTATTTTAGCAAATACCTTCCAAGCAACATAATTTTTTTTTTTTTTTTTAAGTTATTTGTTTCACATACATACCTTCCTTGCCACCAGCTACACTTCGTTGAGTCATTTCATTAGACACTTGGTAAGTAACATTGTTGAGGTATAAAAAATAGTGAAAGAATCAAGAAAGGAAAGGAAAAGAGATAAGAAGAACTTTCGGAAAGAAGAAGAAAGAGATAGCCTTCACAAGAGTGCGCAGGTCCGCGCAGCCATTATAGGTTGCGCGAATCCGCGCAGACAATATCAGTTGCGAGGGACCGCGCAATGAAAGTATCAGTTGCGCAGGACCTCGGAATGTACTACACAAAGGGCTTCGTTCAGAATGGCCTAAAGCACTAAAAAATAGTCACACATTGCTAAGATCATGATTTTCACACGTGTGAGGGTCTATAAATACCCCCTCCCTTCCTTCATTAAGGAGAACTTGAAGATTTTCAAGAGAAGCAGAGCGGAGCAGAAGACAGAAGGTAGAAGAAAGCCTCCTGGCAGTTGCGCAGGACCGCGCAACCGGTATCAGTTGTGCGGGTCCCCGCAACCAGACTGTCCTGCAGTCTGTGAAGTCCAAGGGCCATTATGCTACTGAAGTTCATAAACTAAGCTTCCTTTCTCCGGGCTTTCTCCTCTCCATGGGTTCAAAGGAGAAAGATCAGTCGATCTAATCGACATTCCTCCTAAGTCCCAGAAGATGGTTGGAATAGGCACTGTTATGCTGCTGAAATCTTTATTTCATTAAAGACCTGCCGATCGAAACGGTATTCCTCCTAAGTCTTAGGAGATGATCGAATCAGGCGTCGGAAGGCTGTCAAAATGAACTTTTGATATTTAAAGCACAAGTCCTTCATTTCTAAGTAATTTATCTTAGAATCAAGGGATGTAAAGAGGATACAAATGAACTCAGTATCAATAAAATGTGATGAATGTTCCCAGTACTCTTTCTCTGTTATGTATAAATAAGACAATCTCCCTAAATCAAATGCCTTTGTTTCTTTGTCGAAACAAAATGGCAACTCTGCTGGGAAAGTTTTTGTCTTATTCAAAATATTAACAGTGAAGTTGTTACGAACATTCGTCATGGTTTGGCGTCCTATGGACGCCAAAATGGCGACTCTCAGTGGGAAGTCCTCCCCTTCATCTCTAAGATAAATTACTCCAATCTTTCAACTACTAATTATAACTTTGATTCATGATTGAAGGAAGAAGTTTGAAAATTTGACTATGACTTATTACTCATGGCGATCCCCGTAAGAAAAGTGAACTTCCGATTCACCCCGACAGGGTTCGTGATAGAATACGCATCAAATCATGTGAGTACCGGCATAGTTCAAGCAATAGTTGGGGTCATTTCTGCCTCGCCCCAGTCATCAGAAGACAATGTAGGCTGGACCGTCGTGACCTCTCGTAAGATAAGGACACGAAACTTCAGAATTTCTGGAATGAATCAGCCTTCATTAAAAACAGAGGGCCCGTAATGCGAAGCACAATTAAAAGAAATCCTGAACTCGCTCCTCCAGCGATTTATCCAGCGTAAACAGTTCCCCAGTTGACAGCGCGCGACTTCCCATCTCTAAATGCTTCAATGGCTGAATGAACAAGAGAACAAAAGGGAAAAGCATTGGTCATCAGATCGCCAATGCCATCCCTAAAAGATGTACCGATATCGGCATCATCACAGTCAATTGACGTCGCCAGGAACACGAAAAACCCCAATGAAACTCTGTCCCCTCCCTTTTCTGCAAGCCTCGTCACATCTGCATTCTCTTGTTCTCCTTCGACTACTGCTTCATCGAAAAGTGGAGAAGCTGCAGTATTCATGGCTGGAACAAATCCAGACTATAGAACAACTACGGAGGATCGTTTCAATGCAATGGCAGAAGCCCAAAATGCATTAATAGAGGAGTGCAGAAATCTCAGAGAAGCACTGACAACCCTCGCACACAACGTAGCCCGAATGACCATCCCCCAGAATGCAGTTGAAGGGCAAGAAAATCAACCTAATGTCCTCCCACCACATGGGGCAGGGTCGCTAGGGTCTACCCCTGCAGCAAGGACTGTGACACAAGAAGAGGTAAGGCAAGTGGTGGAAGAGGCGGTGAGAGCAGAAAAGGAACGAGAAAATACCGAACGTTTTAGGTATCAAACGCCGTACCCAGGGGAAGTAGAAGACATCCATTTTCCTGCCAATTTCAAACACCCGGATTTTCAAAAGTTCAATGGAGAAGGATCCCCGGAGGAGCATCTGATGCACTTCATCACTAGCATGGGAAACTTTTCTACGATACCACAGTACTGCTTGCGGTTGTTTGGTTCATCATTAACACACAAAGCGTTTCGATGGTATTCTAGTTTGACACCTAGATCGATACGTATCTGGGAACAAATGCAGGAGGTTTTCATGTCAAACTTCTTCTCCTCGGAACGTGACGTCAGTATTACGGAACTGGCCTCTATTCGGCAAAGAGAAGGAGAGCCGGTAGAGAAGTTCATAAATAGGTGGAAAACATTAGGGGCTTCATGTAGACAACTACAGGATGAAAAAGAACAAGTTAAGATGTGCCTAAATTCTATGGGGACGGGAATTGCATTTGGACTGACTAGCGCCGATATCAGGACCTTTCGTGATTTGGCTACTAAAGCCCATGCGTTGGAGCTGATGATCGTAAGATCCCAGCATTTCACCATGATACGAGTAGGAGAGTGTCTAGCAGGACAGCTGTGAACGCTGTCGATCATGACAGAAGAAGAAAAGACACAAAAGATTCGAGAGAAAGAAGACTGGACCGACGCGAAGAAGGTGATAAATCAAGAAATAAGTACAATGGGAAGAGGCCTAGAATGCTAAACTCTCATGAGGGGTTCGCATTTGAAAAAGAAGATGTCGCCCCTATGATAGAACAGTTGTTAAAAGCTGGCACAATAGTATTGCCGGAACCTAAGCGCCCAGAAGATGTGACAAGAACCGGAGAAAGGAATTTCTGTCGTTATCATCGTCTGGTAGGGCATCCAACAGAGAACTGTTATACACTGAAATGTATAATACAATGACTGATCGATAGGGGTGAGATAGTATTGGGGAAAGAAAGAGGAAGAGGCTCCATGGCAACCGCAAATATGCTTACAGTCTGAGAAAAGGACCAAGATGCGAATAACGCAGGAAACGGCAAAGCTGTAAAGAAGGTTGCGGTGATCACATTACGGTCAGGTAAGAAGGTGGGAAGCCCTACAAAACAGAAATCAGAAGCCACTGGAAAAGAAATGACTGCAAAAGAGAGTAACAGCGGCAGGATAAAGGAAAAGAATGAGATGACGAGAGTAAATTATGATGTGGTAAATCATCTAAAAGGAATACCTGCCCGATTAAGCGTTTATGATGCACTGAAGCTATCAGAAGAATTTCGACAAAGTTTGATCCAGGCCTTATCTAATCATGACATCAGGGAAACCTTACTGGTAGAGGTAGAATGTAGAGACCTCAATGAGCATGAGGACTGCTTCCCAGTCATTTCTTTTTCTGATGATGATCTGATCTGTGAGGAAGACCATAACAAACCACTAATGATAGAAGGCCATATTCGCAGGGAGAAAGTTAAACGGATTATGGTAGATAATGGGTCTGCGGTAAATCTTTGGCCACTCTCAATGCTAAATAAATTAAACTATCGTCGCTCGGAACTACGCCCCAGCGGAATGATGATACAAGGTTTTAATCAAGATGGGCAGCGCGCACTTGGAAAAATTACGGTAACGTTGGAAATAAGAGAATTGATTACTGACGTTGTTTGTCACGTCATAAATGCAATAACGACATACAATCTTCTCCTAGGAAGGCCATGGATACATCAGTACAATATCATACCCTCTACTCTGCATCAGTGTTTCAAATACTGTAAAGACGGAGTACAACGTTAAGTGATGGCTGATGCGAGACCGTATACAGAAGCTAAGTCCTTTGCAGATGCAAGCTATTATAAAGAATTCGCTATCGAAAAAAATGAATAAGGATGAAGGTAGTGCCCTATAGAATAATCGAGAAAGTGCAATTACGAAGTTGGCAGAAAAGGCAGTACCATTTGAAACTGCAAAAATAAGTAAGAAGTTTTATTTTGTACCAAAACATTTAAGGCGACCGGGACAACCGCCGTTAACGCTGATGTCATCCGAACAACTGAAAATTTTACAGTCAAATTATACGGTGCTGCCACCGTATGCTGAAAGAAATAAGCCATTTTTGGCAGCTCCAACAAGATTTCAAGTTAAGGCAAATGAAAAATATCCTGAGCCAATCGAATTCTATATTCCAGAAACAGTTCAGATGAGAGGAGAGACTCAAAGTAATGACTACCGTGGTAGGTTGACACCACAAGACCTCCAAAAGTATAGTCTGGCCAGCAAGAAAATTATGAAAAACATGGGCTTTGATTATGAAGAGCCCGTTGGCCTAAACCATGGGAGGGAAATTCAAGTCCCCATTGGTATCGATCAAGAGAAGCGTCGAAAATTTCAAGGGTTGGGGGCAAACTAGTCAATGAATACGATTACAATCGTACAGCCTCCTGCAGAAATATATTGCCTCAATATCTTTAAGAAGAAAGAATGTATCTCCAATAACGGTCACGATCATATCCAGGGGGAAAATTCAAAGCCAAATGAGGTAAAGTATGCTCAATGAAAGCGAAATTCTTTAAAGAAGTAAATGAAAGCCTATATTGGCCTATACTCGCGTTGACAAAAAGAGAAATTGCTTCCGAAGACGCCACTAATTTTGATACAGAACATTACCAAGATAATAATTCTGTATCAAAAGGGGGCAAGATGAACAGGACGAATAAGGAAGAAGCTCGCAAGCATATTAAAATCATATGATAAAGCATATCAAGATCATGTGATAGAAAATAAAGAAAGACGAAGAAAGTGAGCGCCGTCAAGGGAGTTCTACAAAATTTTTCCTGAAATTGATATCACCATCAAGCTGATATATTACAAACAATACAGAAAAACGATACAGATAAACAATTTCAGGCAAAAATATCCATTATCGTATTTCAAGACAGCGTACTAGATCATCGTTAAAAGTCTTCAGTCTTTCAAGACATTTGAAGATAGCATATTAAATCGTAATCGAACAAAAAGCACCAATGATCGCTATCAAGCATGACGTTCATCGCCGATAGAAAATCTCCATTGAGATCGAATTATCAGGTATCAATGATTATAAAAAGAAAAAGAAAACAGCTATCACTGTTGCCGATCAATCGCTCATCAAAGTTGCCATCATCGCCAAGCTGATACATTGTTTTGAACACGATACAAAAGTCCTTATGGCATTATCAGCAGCAGCGAAATGTCAATTATTGATCAGCTATATGATAATAGAAGAATGAATCATACAGTCAACTGATACGCCCATCAAAGTTGCCATCATCGCTAAGCTGATACATTGTTTTGAACACGATACAAAAGTCCTTATGACATTATCAGCAGCAGCGAAATGTCAATTATTGATCAGCTATATGATAATAGAAGAATGAATCATACAGTCAATTGTATATACATAATTGGCAATAGCGATGGCTATTTATCATAAAAAGGCAGTCTAGTCAAGTCCTGAAAAAAAAGAGAAGAGAGAGAAGAAAAGAAAAGAAAAGTTAAGTCCTAAAATGACCAAATCTAAAAAGGGACCACCTACGCATAAGACCTATAAAGATCGCCATTCGGACAGCGGCGAGAAGCCAGTGACCCTTAAAAGCCCGAGAAGGCCATCGTACGCATACCCATGCGGGCAGCTGACAGAGTCAATGACCAAAAGTCAGAAGGCCAAGAGTTGACAAAAAGCTAAGAGCTCAAAGTCTTCAAATGACCAAAGGCTAAAAGAGCCAAAAGTCAACCGAAAGACCAAAAGTAAAAGGTCAAAAAGTCGACTAAAAGCCAAAGTGCTAAAAGTCCTCAAATGACCAGTCAAGCATAACACCCATGCCGTCTGTATATCTTTCCGGCAGCATCACGGGGAACGGAGGACAAGCCCTCCTGTGAATGGGCCCGACCTTACAGGCGAAGAAAATAAGGGCTGTAGTGTGCGCAGGACAGGCCAACCATGCATAAGACCCCCCGGATTTGTGGTTCGATTCCAGTACTAACTCATGAGGAAGGGCTCAAACCTACTCATCGATGGATCGACAACTATGGATTTGGTACCCCCAAAGGTAGCCTTGCGAGCTCAGCGAACTCTAGAGAGTTACAGTGGTCAACCCTGTGCGTAAAACCAACCGAGTTCACGGCCCCGGTAGCTTCACTGGGCCCCTCTGATGGATCGCGGTTTGTGAACTCCCTATGCAGTGAAAAGTCCAGTGAACTCTAGAGAGTTACAGAGACCATCACGTAAGACCCGTCTCTAACTAGAGTCTAAGTAAATGCGCCAAGTAAATTCGCTCTACTACTAAAAGAGACTAAACTGTGTGCAACTGACTAAATTGAAACTTAGCACCACCAATGAAATATAAACAAATAAAGTCGTGTAGGGAATCCGATACTGATAGGCGTAAATATTGGTGCTTTATGATTAGTTCAATAAAATGTTATGACAAACTGTAAACTATGTGTAACGTTTAAAATGCAGCAAATTCATGTTGAAGTTATGACATAGATAATACGTCTGGAATAATGCATAATGTAGAAATGCATGAAAAGTTACTAAAATTTACTAATGAAAATCAAAAGAGAACATACTCTCAAATAAAAATAAAAAAAAAAGAGAAAGAAGAAGAAGAAAGGAAGAAGCAAAAGTATGAATAAAAAAGGGAGGGATTACATGCTTATAATTCCTCTGTGATGCCTATTACATTCATATATTGCCGTAAGTTTTCCTTTAATTCAAGCTGAGCTGCATCATGCTTTGATTTTTCTTCAAGAATAATCTTTGTTTGATCAGGAAGGCCAGCTAATTTGTCTTCTAGAGATGAGATCATTTCCTTGCTCTTGAGTGATTCAAACTTTTCAGCGTCAACAGACCGAATATTGACATCAAGTTTCTCTTTAACCTTCTGTATAGACAGCTCCTTCTTATGACCTTACAGCTCTATCTGCGAAATCTCTTCTCTTAAAGCCGCGATACGATCTTGAATAAGTGCCTTGTCATCAGTAAGGGTCCTCAATTGTTCTTGCAACGATAATTGTTCCTGGTCTAATTCAGATATGGTGGAAGTAATGAGTGAAGCCCTCTCCTTAGACAAAGTTAATTGCTTCCCATATTCAAAAACTTCTGGAGCAATCGTAATATTCTCTGTTGATGCTAAAGAAGCTACCGAATCACGGAATCTGAGAAGGGAATCGTGCAAAACAGAAATATTAATCCTCGCTATCTTTGCAGAGTTTTCTAGAATTTCGATGGCAATATCCAGGTCTGACCATTGTTCAGGATCCTTGAAGATATGAACCACCATTGACAATGAGTTTTTCATCAAAAGCATTTTGTGAGTGGGAATCTTCGAAGAAAATGGTAGCTCAGAGACAGTGGCCACAGATTCGAAGCTGGCCGCCCCACTACAGGGGAGAATTCCTGCAATATGGATAGGAGATCGAGTTAGAATGAGAAATATAAAATGAAGAAATTCGTACTTCTTCAAATTAATATACATACCTGCCATAAAGGTGTGACCAGTAAGTAAGGAAACTTCTGAGGCTATAGAAGTACCAGCTTCCAACATGTCAGCAAGAGAGGGTGCTCTCACTTATGTGCTAGAATCTCTGGTAGTAGGAGTTGGTAGATCAGTAGTCTCGACAGGAAATACAATTTCACGGGCTACACTCTTCGGTGCAACCAGAGGGGCCAACGAAACCTGTGGGGAGACCATTGGTGTAGCTAGATGAAGATCTGCAGAGGGGGCAGCGCTCATTCTGATGCAAGCCACATGGGTACTTAAAAAGGAAATGATAGTGGTGTTAAGATAGTGATCACTGGACAAGCATGTAAATGTTTAAAGAATTTGGGCTCCCTTACCAGGTGAATACCCATATTCCCCATAGTCCAAGAGTTCTTCATCCTCTTCGGCTACCGCCTGTGGCTTGTCAGGAACGGAAGTGGCAAGGAAAGTTTCAGGAGCCGTGGGGAGATGTTCTTCCTCTATATTTTCGGTGGTTATATTTTCGTTGTCATCTATGTTGACCTCCCCTTCTTCGTAATTATCGTCCTGAGCTCCATCATTGCCATCACCATCATCGTCATCTCCAGATACCAGGGAAGTGGAATTTCCTGATGCAGAAGATGAACTTTCGCTAGAAGATGAACTTTCGCTTGCCAGATCTTCCTCATCTACTTTTGCAACCATGACTTGTTTTCCTTTATAGGAAATAGGCTGGTTGCTTTCTCTCGGAGATCTCCTGTTAACTGGAATCGAGGGAGATAAGAAACCTGTCTTGCCTCTTCCTGAGGAGTGGGTGACGACGTTTGTAGACGTGCTTGTGATCTAGTCATTGGGGACGATGAGCTAGGAGGAAAAGTTTGTGGAGAAGGGGCAGGTTCGTTTCGAGCTGGACCTTCCTCAGCTGTAGCAGTCTCTTCAGGAATAGGGGAGGATGCTCCTGCAATATCCTCTGGAGGTCGGCCACCAAGGTCGTGGGGGACATGTTCAAATTTCACCAGGACTCCATGGGTAAACCAACCATCTAAAGTATTAATTGGTTTTCTCTCACAGATTGGCTCTTCCGTCAAAATCTTTTTACAATTTCTCCATGATGAGGAGCGCAAATTTTCTCTAGAATGAAGCCGATTCCGTTTTCAATTTTTCTGCCCCTAAGCCGAGGTGGATGGAGAAAGAGAAGAGAATCCACTGGTAGGCGTTTGTTGATCAGAAATGATTGGTGGTCCCACCATCTCATCCAGCTGTAAGAAGTACGAACTATCCGGTTGCAGCTAGGGATGATGAAAGAAGAGTTGACACGGCCGCCTAATAGTTGTTTCCATATCATGGCCCAGTTCAAAGGACCTGTTCCGTAGCAACGCATTCTCTTAGTAACCAGCCCACCATCTTCTGGCACGGCTTGGTCATAGCCGAATTGGTGAGCAAAACGACTGGGATAGTAGGGTTCTCTCCAGAATTCCGTTCCTTCCCTAAGGGGCAAACTGCAAGAACGAATAGAAAGAAAAAAGGCCCTTTCCGCTACAGTTAGTGCCCCCTGATCTACCATATCTGTATCTTGAATGTAATGATGAAGTCGGAACTGGAAGAAGTCCACTTGATCAAAATCCCGGATCTTATTGATTACTCATTCGTACGATCTTCTGGCCATGGCCCTTTGTTGAAAAAACCAAAGAGGAAGATGAGAAGGGCTGATGTAAGCTTTTTCTGGTGCTTCAAAAGTCCAGGAAAAATAGACTCCTAACCATCCGGTGAAGTAGTGCCAGGCGGTATACGCTGATGAAGATCTCAGGGTGAGATTTTTGACATGTGTAGAGATTTCTCCAAAAGCCCGATAAATGAAACATAGCACAGGGGGCGCAATGGAATACTTCTGACCTTCCGATAGAGCTCCAGCGACAACAAAGGTGGTGGGGCGAATAGCATCTGTTCAATTGGAACTAGGAAGGGCAACTATGCTTAGCTAATAAACTAAGAAGGCTGAAAGTTCTCCAAAGGCACTATAATCTGGTCGTTCCTTCATGTTGTCACGAAGAGTCGTTAATTCCTTACAGCGACTATCGCGGAATCTGCAAAATGAAAAAAGGGGGATGTTAATATGCAGGAATATGTGGAGAAGAAGAAGATGCTAATCATTGGGTCTCGAATACCTGAGTATTCTAAAAAAATGGGCCAGCCATTGCAAAGGCGATAGTTTGTGAATATTTGGAAAATTTCCCATTTCTCTGAAAAGTTCGATAGTGGTTTCGGAGATAGAAGGTCTGTGGTCAGGAGAGGATACAAAGACCAATTCTGCGTTTGTCGGGATGAACTCGTCATAAAATCTTCCTGTAAGTGGGAGACCTGCTATGCGATGCAGATCCCATAACGATATGCTCATTTCTCCGAATGGTAGAAGAAGAGAATTGGTGGTGGGAGACTAGTATTCGAGGAATCCTTTCAGCACGGTGGGTTCCTTGTAAAAGTATTTGGATGTGACCTCTATCGCATCATAGAGGCCTACTTTAGCAAGAGTACTCGCGTGTTTCTTCAGGATTGTCTCTGCCCAATCAGAGTAATAGCGACGAGAAGTCAGCAAGCCTCTTGTTCGAAAATCTTTCGATCCCCAGAGGGGATCGCAGTCCTTATATCTCTGTCTGACAGTCTCGTAAAAATATGTTGGGAAGAAATTGTGCGGACTGTGAAAAGGAGTGAGGAAGATCATGGGATGGGCCTCTCAGATGATTTGCCGCGGTTTCTGCTTCTGCATTTTTCCTTCAAGAATCCGAGGTTCTCGCGCCGCCCACGATTCGGTATACATCAGTTTCTCTCTGTCCACATAATCTGTGGGTTCATACTCAAGAATGGACTGGTGACGATGAACGCTGATGGGAATTACTGTCATATCTTCCGAGTGAGGGTTGTCAAATTTCATGACACCCTCAATCACTCGAACGGATTTCCAAGAGTTCTGGAGTCTCTTCTTATTATGCTCCTTTATCTTTTCTTCAAACTCTTTCGCCTTATTTCGACGAGGTTTCTTGGAGCGAGAAGTAGGCGGGGTATCTTCTCTGGCAGGGGGTCTATCGCTGTTCGTGCGAATATGGGCAGTTGTCTTCAACCATTCCTCCCAATCATATTCACGACCGTGCTTCGGAGGCAGTTCTATATTTTCCATGATTATAGCTCGATGAATGGGAGAGGAAAGCGATTCAATACGGTCAGTAAAATTAAAAGTTGGAAGGACTGGCTCTTTGAAGTACGCGGGGGTTTGAGTGGTGGTTTTGGTGCGCTTAGCCGGCGGCTGATCAGCAGAAGGAGACGGGAGATGAGAATAAGTATCGGGTACGTCGGGATGAGGAGGATGCTCCGTTGGAGGGTCTACGGGACAAAGGGTCCTCTTGATGCGGGCCATGAAAAAAAGAGGGTTAAAGACCTAAGGAAGATTGTTGAAGTTCAGAAAATAGCAAAGTCTTGGTTGCGCGGGTCCGCGCAATCAAAATCAGTTGTGCGGCATGTTGCGGTACTTAAAAATTCGTGCAGACGGAAGATTCGTTGCGCGGATCTGCGCAAACAATATCAGTTGCATGGAAAAATCGTCAGAAGGAAAATTTTCGCCAGAGATAGAGGAGATTGCAGAAATGAAGGAAGTGCAGTATTTATAAGTTGCCGCGACCGAGTATGTACGCGGGCGGTTGCGCGGGTCCGCGCAAGCCAAATTAAATAGGTAATTTGATCCTTTTTTGTTTCTTAAGAAAATAAAGAAAGGATCAAGGGGGCATCTGTTGAGGCATAAAAAATGGTGAAAGAATCAAGTAAGGAAAGGAAAAGAGATAAGAAGAACTTTCGGAAAGAAGAGGAAAGAGATAGCTTTCATAAGAGTGCGCAGGTCCGCGCAGCCATTATAGGTTGCGTGAATCCGCGCAGACAATATCAGTTGCACGGGACCGCGCAATGAAAGTATCAGTTGTGCAGGACCTCGGAATGTACTACACAAAGGACTTCATTCAGAATGACCTAAAGCACTAAAAAATAGTCCCACATCGCTAAGATCAGGATTTTCACACGTACGAGGGTCTATAAATACCCCCTCCCCTCCTTCATTGAGGAGAACTTGAAGATTTTCAAGAGAAGAAGAGCAGAGCAGAAGACAGAAGGTAGAAGAAAGCCTCCTGGCAGTTGCGCAGGACCGCGCAACCAGTATCAGTTGTGCGGGTCTGTGCAACCAGACTGCCCTACAGTCTGTGAAGTCCAAGGGCCGTTATGCTGCTGAAGTTCATGAACTAAGCTTCCTTTCTTCGGGCTTTCTCCTCTTCATGGGTTCAAAGGAGAAAGATCAGTCGATCTAATCGACATTCCTCCTAAGTCCCAGAAGATGGTTGGAATAGGCGCTGTTATGCTGCTGAAATCTTTATTTCATTAAAGACCCGTCGATCGGAACGACATTCCTCCTAAGTCTTAGGAGATGATCGAATCAGGCGCCGGAAGGCTATCAAAATGAACTTTTGATATTTAAAGCACAAGTCCTTCATTTCTAAGTGATTTATCTTAGAATCAAGGGATGTAAAGAGGATGTAAATGAACTCAGTATCAATAAAATGTGATGAATGTTCCTAGTACTCTTTCTCTGTTATGTATAAATAAAATAATCTCCCTAAATCAAATGCCTTTATTTCTTTGTCGAAACAAACATTAATATCTAAGTAACCGAGTCACTGAACTGGTCCGATCTGAGTTTGATTTGAGCTAGGTTCGATCCGAGCCGAGTTGAGCTGGGCCAACTTGAACTCAGGTCTAACTCATTTTCGAACTAAAAAAATCAGCTCAACTCAGCTTGAAATCAGCTGCAAACCAGGTTGAATCGAGCTTTTTCCAGTCGAGTGGAGCGAGCTAACCAAGATAGGTTCCTGCAATCTGCTTCCCATTTAATTGGACCGCTGTGGGGCCCAACGTGACGTGTGTTTGAAATCTGATCTGTCCATCATTTGATCCATCTCATTTTAATATGTCATCCCAAGAAAAGGCCGATCCAATATTCCAGTGGGCCACACTATAAAGAACAGTGGGAATAGGATGCACACCATTTTTCCTGTGTCCTACTGAAGTTCTGGATCAGGTTGATATTTGAATCATCCCTTCATCCGATATACTCACCATTTTAACGGGTTGGATTTCATGTAAACATTACGGTGGCCCTGGGAAGCTTTCAATGGTGAGCGTCCTTATTCCCATTGTTCCATGTTATGTGGCTCATTTGAACCCTGTATCATCCTGAATTTTAGTTTAAGGTCCTAATATGATCTGGCACAGTTAATGGACTGTGTGGATTTTACATACACATCACGGTGGCCCCCACAGATTTCTTAGTTGCCCAGTCCAACTTGTGGCTATGGAGCGCGGATTAGGTGAGACCCTGGCATCACCGAAGACGATTGGGCCCTTACCGTGGTGCCCACCTTAATGTATGTATTATGTATTTACGTTGTCCATCCCTTTTACAAATCATTGTAGGATATTATGATGGGGATTTTCTCCTCAATGGTGGAATCGACGAAATCGAATGGGTTTCGACGGACTGTTTTTTTATCCTGTCGATATGATCGAGTGACCTGCCGATCATATCGAGGATGTTATCGAGGATGTATCGAGAGTGTCTCGATTGCATCGATAATTGATAAAATTTTACCCCTGGTTGCTGGATAGTTTTGGTCCTGTATCGATATGATCGAGTGACTTTCATATGGCATCGACACTGTTATCGAGAGACCGTCGATATGATCGAAGATTTCCGCAGATGCGATTGCAAAAGTGCAGATTTTGCGAATTTTATTTCCTATTTGGGTTCTACCTCTTTCTATTCTTATATAAAGGGGTGCATTCGGGATTGGGGTGTATTCCAGGGTATTTTAGGGTTTCCTAAAGCTTTGCAAGGGTTTGCTAAAGGGCTTAGGGTTGTGAGAGAGAGAAAGAGAGAGAGAAAGCTTGTGGAAGGGAGGCTATGCTCGTAGATGCGATCTACCATATCTCAGCGCTTTCACGTCCTCATAATCGGTGAGATCTCTCTGTCTTCTTTGTTTCTCTTACTGTTTATCAGCTCCTGCGTGAGTGAAGAAGGTTTGATCCAAGCGGTGTGTGCTTGTGATCGGTTGTAACGTTCTGCTTTATAGTGGATTGTTGATCTGGACGAGGTCCCGTGGTTTTTACCTCTTTGATGGTTTTTCACGTAAAATTCCCTGGTGTTGTGTGATTGATGCTTTGATTTACTTCATTTATTTTATTATCCCATAATTTTGGTTTGTTCTGGAGGGCTAGATCCTAAGGTTTTGTGCAAGGCCCCCAACAAAGTGGTATCAGAGCTAAGTTCATTGAACAGGTAAGATCGGTTTGGAATTATGGAAGGTGGCTCATCAAGGATGATTAGCCTCAATGGTTCTAACTGGACCATATGGAAGGCTAAGATGGAGGACTTGCTTTATTGCAAGGACCTATATTCTCCAATTTTAGTCATATCAGCAAAATCCAAGGATATGACTGATGATGATTGGAAGAAGTTGGACCGAAAGGCGGTGGGGTTTATTAGACAATGACTGGATGATTCTGTGTTCCACCATGTGTCTACGGAAACCTCAGCCGCTAGCCTATGGCTGAAACTACAAGGGCTGTATGAGAGGAAGACAGCCGATAATAAAATTTTTCTGATCAGGCGACTTGTGAATCTCAAGTTTAAGGATGGTGGTTCTGTGGCCGAGCACATGAATGAGGTTAGCAATATAGTAAACCAGCTCTCCGTTATGAAGATGGTCCTGGATGATGAATTGCAGCCTTTACTATTGCTTAGTTCATTTCCTGACAGTTGGAAGACATTGGTGGTGTCTCTAAGTAACTCCGTGCCAGAAGGAAAGATATCCATGGAACAGGTTAGTAGTTGTCTCTTCAATGAGGAGACAAGGAGGAAGTCTCAGGGGTCTACTCATCACGAGGCCCCTGTGACACAGGAACGGGGGAGAGGAAAGAATAGGAAGGGCAGGAAGGCCCGAGATAAATCAAGAGGCAAGTCGAGTAACAGAAAGGATATTGAATGCTGGAACTGTGGCAAGAAGGGCCACTACAAGTATGAATGTCATAAGAATAAGAGCGACAAGAAAGGAAAAGGAAAGGAGAAGGAAGATGAATCAGATTCTACTGCGGTCGCTTCAGATGGTGACATTGCTATTATTCTTTCCACAGATCATGATATTTGTCTCACGGCTACGGGTCAGGACACCGACTGGGTGATTGACTCAGGAGCTTTTTTTCACGCGACTCCACGCAGGGACTTCTTCACAAGCTACAAGTTAGGTGACTATGGGACCGTGAAGATGGGAAATTCTGGTGTATCAAAGATCGTAGGGGTCAGTGATATTTGTGTGAAGACCGATGTAGGCTGCACATTGGTTCTCAGGGATGTGAGGCATAGCCCAAACTTTCACCTCAACTTGATGTCGACGGAAAGGTTAGATGATGATGGCTATGAAAGTCGGTTTACTGGTAGACGCTGGAAGCTCATCAAGGGTTCATTGATCGCAGTCAGAGGAAAGAAGTGTTGCACCCTTTACAAGGCAAGTGCTAGTGTGTGCAAGGGTGGGTTGAACGCAGCAGAAGATTCAGCTATTGACATGTGGCACAGGCGTCTCGGCCACATGAGTGAAAAAAGGGCTTCAGCTACTAGCGAAGAAGCGGCTCCTTCCAGACGTGATAGGTACACCTCTCAAAACCTGTCTTGATTGTTTATCAGGGAAACAATATAGAGTTTCATTCATTAAAACTGCTTCTCATGTTAATAAAGTACATGCATTAGATTTGGTTTATTCTGATGTGTGTGGTCCTATGAGGACAAAAATCTTGGGTGGGGCATTGTATTTTATTACTTTTATAGATGATGCATCTAGGAGGGTTTGAGTTTATGCTTTGAAATCCAAGGACGAGGTCTTTGGTGTGTTTAAATTGTTTCATACTATGGTCGAGAGACAGACAGGTAGATCATTGAAGTGCATCCGCACTGACAATGGTGGTGAATACATTGGTGACTTTCATGAGTACTGCAAGTCCCTGGGTATATGGCATGAACAGACGGTTCCCAAGACCCCCCAGCATAATGGTGTAGCTGAACGAATGAATCGCACCATTATTGAGAGAATCAGATGCATGTTATCCCATGCGAAGTTGCCAAAGACGTTCTGAGGAGAAGCAATGCACATGGCGGTGTATTTGATAAACAGGTCTCCATCAGCCCCGTTGAATGGAGAAGTACCTGAGAAGGTGTGGACTGGAAAAGATCCATCGTACAGTCATCTTAAGGTGTTTGGATGCAGGGCATTCGTTCACGTACCAAAGGACAAGAGGTCCAAGCTCGATATGAAGATCAGGCAGTGTGTGTTCTTGGGGTACGATGATGAAAAATTAGGTTACAGATTGTGGGATCCGACCTAGAAGAAGCTCATCAGGAGCAAAGATGTGGTTTTCTTTGAAGATCAGTGTATTGAAGACATTGATAAACCAGAGAAGAATCAGCCTAGTTCAGGTGAGCTAGAGGACATGGATCCGGTTATTCCTCCCGTGGTGCCTGATGACGGGGGAGTACAGTGAGGTGCAAAAGACGAGGGGGTTCCTACAGAAGATGGACCGGGAGAGCAGCCCCCACTTGATCCACCTGTTGAGCCACAGGTGAGGAGGTCATCTAGGGACAGAAAGCCGTCCAAGAGGTACTCACCGCATGAGTACATTATGCTGACTGATGGGGGAGAGCCAGAAGATTATTTTGAGGCCCTAGCCGACGAGCATAAGGAGGAGTGGTTGAAAGCTATGTAAGAGGAGATGGAATCCTTACATAAGAACTACACCTATGACATGGTGAAACTGCCTAAGGGTAAGAAAGCTCTGAGCAACAAGTGGGTGTTCAGAAAGAAGATTGAGCAGAATAATTCACAGACGAGGTTCAAGGCCAGACTTGTGGTAAAAGGGTTCGTTCAGAGGAAAGGCATAGACTTCAAGGAGATATTCTCACCTGTGGTGAAGATGACATCCATACGGGTGTTGCTTGGGTTGGCGGCTAGCATGGATCTGGAGATAGAGCAGTTGGACGTTAAAACTGTCTTTCTCCATGGTGACCTGGAAGAAGAGATCTACATGCACCAACCAAAAGGGTTCGAAGTCAAGGGCAAGGAACATATGGTGTGTAGGCTGAGGAAGAGCTTGTATGGGCTGAAACAAGCTCTACGACATTGGTACAAGAAGTTCGATTCGTTTATGTTACAGCATGGGTATGACAGAATGGAGTCGGACCACTGTGTGTTCATGCGCAAGTTCTCAGATGGTGATTTCTTAGTTCTGCTCTTATACGTTGATGACATGCTCATCATGGGAAAAGACATCAAGAAGATCGATAGGCTGAAACAGGAGTTGGACAAGTCTTTTGTGATGAAAGACTTGGGCCCGGCTAAACAGATCCTAGGAATGGAGATAATCCGTGACAGAAGCAGTAGGAAGCTTTAGCTGTCACAAGAGCGGTATATTGAGAAAGTCCTAGAGCGATTCAATATGAATGCAGTAAAGCCGGTCAGTACTCTACTGGATGGTCACTTCAGATTGAGCGATAGACAGTGTCCCAAGATGAAGACAGAGGTGGAAGAGATGTAGAAGATACCCTACGCATCAGCCGTAGGAAGTTTGATGTATACAATGGTGTGTACACTCCCAGACATAGCATATGCGGTTGGTGTTGTCAGCTGGTATCTTGCTAATCCTGGCAAAGAACATTAGGCAGCGGTGAAATGGATACTGCGGTATCTAAAAGGCTCATCTAGGTTGAGCATATGCTATGGTGACGGTAAACCTGTGCTAGAGGGCTACACAGATGCAGATATGACAGGCGATATAGATTCCAGGAAGTCTACATCGGGGTTCATGTTCACGTTTGCAGGGGGAGCAGTTTCTTGGCAGAGAAAGCTACAGAAGGTTGTAGCATTGTTGACGACAGCGGCCGAATACATTGCAGTCACTGAGGCATGTAAAGAGATGCTTTGGATGAAAAGGTTCCTACAGGAACTTAGCCTGAAGCAGGAGCAGCACGTGGTTTATTGCGATAGCCAAAGTGCTATACACTTGAGCAAGAATCCAAGTCAGCACTCCAAGTCGAAGCACATAGAGGTTCGGTATCACTGGATTAGGGATACTTTGAAACAGAAGGTGTTACAGCTTGAGAAGGTCCACATGGACGATAATGGGTCAGACATGATTACCAAGGCTTTGCTCAAGGACAAGTTTGAGGTTTGTAGAAACCGGGCTGGCTTGAAGAAGGTGGATTCCTCCTGAGTCGAAAAATGAGAGATTTGATAGAAATTTTCTCCTTATTGGTGGAATCGACGAAATTGAATGGGTTTCGATATCATCGATAATTGCAGGATTTTTCAATCCTGGTCGCTGGACTATTTGTCCCGTCTATATGATCGAGTGACCTGCCGATCATATCGAGGATGTTATTTAGGATGTATCAAGAGTGTCTCAATGACATCGGTAATTGATGAAATTTTACCCCTGGTTGCTGGACAGTTTTGGTCCTACATCGATATGATCGAACGACTTTCAGATGACATCGACACTGTTATCGAGAGACCATCAATATGATCGAAGATTTTCGCAGATGCGATTGCGGAAGCGCAGATTTTACGAATTTTATTTTCTATTTGGGTTCTACCTCTTTCTATTCTTATATAAAGGGGTGTATCCGGGATTGGGGTGTATTTCAGGATATTTTAGGGTTTCCTAAAGCTTTGCAAGGGTTTGCTAAAGGGCTTAGGGTTGTGAGAGAGAGAGAAAGAGAGAGAGGAAGCTTGTGGAAGGGAGGCTATGCTCGTAGAGGTGATTTACCATATCTCAGCGCTTTCACGTCCTCGTAATCGGTGAGATCTCTCCGTCTTCTTTGTTTCTCTTACTGTTTATCCGCTCCTGCGTGAGTGAAGAAGGTTTGATCCAAGCGGTGTGTTCTTGTGATCGGTTGTAACATTCTGTTTTATAGTGGATTGTTGATCTGGACGAGGTCCCGTGGTTTTTACCTCTTTGAGGGTTTTCCACGTAAAATTTTCTGGTGTTGTGTGATTGATGCTTTGATTTACTTCATTGCTTTTATTATCCCATAATTCTAGTTTGTTCTGGAGGGCTAGATCCTAAGGTTTTGTGTAAGGCCCCCAACATATTATACTAAAAATGAATCAGATTCAAATTACCAGGAGTATACAGTAAGAAATAGTGGTGATTGGGTATTAATGGGCCACAAAACTTTTGTATCAAGTTGATATTTGTTTTTCCCCTTCATCCAGGCTTATTTAACCTTAACAACATATTGGATGGTAAATAAACGCTACAAAAACATTAAAATGCGCCTTAAGAAGTTTTTAATGGTGGGAGGGTCAATCACCACTGCTTTTTATAGTATAGTCCACCTGATAATTGAATCAGCATTATTTTTGGGATAATGCTCTAAAATGATATGGAAAAATGGACGAACGGCCTGGATACATAATACATACATTAAGGTGAGCCCCACGGTAAGGCCGCACTGTCTTGGATGGGTCCGATGTGAATGATCACACCCATGTGAGTGATACCAATCAAACGGATGATGCAACCGTTCACCGTTCAACAACCAAAATGAGGCACGTAAGTTCATTCTATCAGTGTCATTTCCGAGCCACACTCCATCCACAACGAGGGCCAAAATCTGGACGGACCAGATGGTCGTACATATAGGCCACGGGTACGATAATCGAGTCGCACATCTTGGACACAAAGAAGACGTCGAGTATATTTTGGTCATTTACAAACGCATGGGCTTTCAACGGCTCTAAGCAGGGCTTCGTGGGGCCACCCATGATGTATCGGTTTTATCCACGCCGTCAATCCATTTTTCCATATTATATTAGGATATTAGCCCATCCTAACGTAAAGATGAAGCAGATGCAAGACTCAAGTAAACGCCCACCATTGAAAGCTTTTTGGGAGCTGCAGGAGTTTTGGATGAAAATCACAGTGAGATTTCAACGGTGGGTGTCATCATCACCATTGCTTCCTGTAGTGTGGCCTACTTGATTTCTAGATCTGCCTTATTTTTTATTAACGTACTAAAATAATATAATAAAATTAATTGACGGCATAGATAAAACCCATACATCATCTTGGGCCCAACATAGCCCTGCCTTAGATGGATTATAGTCCAGGTTAGGGGAGGACGTAATCGGCTGCCCAGTGGTCAAGACCCGCGTCAACCAAAACCAGAAATTTGAATATGGCAAGTTGAACCGTTCAAACTCTGGGCCGAAGCCAGCCCGACATACGGCCGGTCGACCGACCGAGACACGACACGCCATCTGGAATGGAATGGTAAGCCGCTCAATCACTGAAACTTAAAAATAAAGATGTCAACGTAGACTGGTGGGGTCCACGTACGAGAAACCAAAATAAGCATTGACTCTACTCTCTTGGCTCATTAGGAACTTTTTTCGGAGATACATGAGAGCGACGTACCCATCCACACGCAGATTCACGTGCCAATATATAAAATGTGTGTAAGATCTGAGCTTTCGATCAAGTGCGATACTCTGCCGAGCAACGGCATCTATGCGGGTCGCTCTTTTTCATCTGCTGAATCGGGTTCCTTTCGACGCGGGTTGCATACTGACACTACCAGATGTCGTTAGTGTTCGGTGCTTCGTAGGACCCTGTTTCTTATCCATGCCGTCTATCATTTTTTTCAAATCATTTTAAGGACATAAGGTAAAAAATGAGGCGAATCCAAATTTCAGGTGGACCACTTTACAAGAAAACATTGATGATTGAGCGCTCAACATTAAAACTTCTTACAGTCCACTGTAATACCATCCAACATGTTTATTAGTTGACACAGACATGGAAGAAGGGAAAACACAATATCAAATTAAATCAAAACTTTTTTAGCCCATGAAAAGGTTTTTAATGGGGGCGTTCAATCAACACTGCTTCCTTTGGTGTGGTTCATCTGAGATTTGGATCTTCTAATTTAGAGGCTCATGGCCTAAATTGATATTTAAAAAATGATGGACGGCGTGGATAAAATAAATTCACTATGGTGGGGTCAAAGAGCACCAACCAGTAGCAACGTCGGTACTGGCGGGGTCGGTACGCAACCTGCGTCCGGTGCCCTTGCAACGGTTGTGGAAAAAGCTCATTTCTACTGCGTGGTATACAGGGCCCAACATTACGTACGGTCTACATCCAATCCATGCAAAAGGTGAGCCCTTCAATTTCACCTTACTTTACTAACTCAGCTCAATTCAAAACACAGGTCCGTCACACAACAGGGAACCGTCGACGTAGGAAAGGGATGCCCACCATTAAAACTTTCCTGATCATGCGTGGTTCCATCCAATCCATTCAGAAGATGACATCCACTATGATGAATATATAACCCAAGAATCATATGATTACAAAATCTTGCATATGGTTTGGCCTACTTGAGTTTTGGAACGTCCAGATATCGGGGCGTGAAGGAGATAATTGAAGGGGCCACATGATTGACGGATTGGATGTCATGTAAAAATCACACTGGGACCCACAGCACGTTTTGGAATAAGCTTAACCAGCGTTGTAGAGGACATGACGAATTATTTATATGATGCACCATACAGCATGCGCACAAATTATATCCGAACAAAGAAAACTAATTAAAATTAAGCTGTCCAAACAGTTGGACCCCCTAGAGGTTGATCGTAATCCAATATTGTAAAATAGTCATTAATCTAAATGGCTGATTGGTGGACAACAAATTGACCGCCTAGATGGAAACTTCAAATTCAACGAACAAACATTCATCAGATAACAGGATTATCTAAACCGTCTGATTTTCTTGTAGTGTCCCATCTACAGTGGACCCCACTATTTGGTGAGTTGGAGAGTCAACATCATTTCTGCAATGGTGGTGAACTGTAGATGAATCCATTGCCTTTTTGGATGGCCTCAAATCATAGTTCACCACCGTTTTGGAAATGGTAGTGACCCATCCACACCATATGTGGCGCACATCACAGGCCATCCAGGACATCCAAATTGCTGGGCACATTGATCAAGAAATCCCAACCATCCAACTGATAACCCCCAAACGGATGGTTATGATTAGTCTGTGAACCGAATGCAGCATGGCTGTTGTTGTCTTCTGATTGTAACTTTTTCTTTATTCTCCATCCGCATTTTCGTCAATGATTTGACCGGTCTGGATTGCTGCACCACCGTGTCTGCGTAAAGTTGGAGAGACACGGATCATTTTTAAAAGGATGGTGAAAAGCACTTTCATGGTTATTGATGCAAAAAAATTGGTGCGCCCTTCCCTGTCCACAGGAATGGGGTAAAGGAGATCCTGGCTAGAGCTGGGGACCCTCCGATGCTTAAATCAACGGTAGGACTATGAGAAGGATTTTTGAGAAGAGTTTTATGCGTACCTTTAAGCTTGGAGGTCTCTTAGGATTTATACGAACGAGAGGGTCCCGACGTGTAGGAATTCTCCCCCACATATCTTGGAGATGATTTAGTTGCAATCTAGAATTCTCCCCCACATATCTTGGAGATGATTTAGTTGCAATCTATTCATGGATTCTGTCTGATCCCGAGATCTTTGAGGTTATCGAGAATCCTTTTTCAAGATTTTCGGGATGATATTTGCGTTTACACTCTCTCCCTTGATTGGCTGTCACGCCCCAAACTCGAAAACCGGACTCACAAAGTTTCCGATCGCCGAATCCGGCGCCGACAGCCTCCGTAGAACTCCATTCTCGGCTCCTAGCTCCCATTCGCCAGGTTCCGATCCTGGGATGTTACGAGAAGGATTTTCAACATCAGTTTGATTCGTAACAAGCATAACCAAAGGCATAACCCACAAACAACAACCAAGTACTCCATTACATTTTCATTATGATAAAAAACTTTAAAAGTACAATGAGCATAAAGGGAAATACATTGGTAAATAACAAAAACTCCAAAATGCCCTGCAACGTGCTCCTGCCTCAGCGCTCTGCGAACCAACGTCACCTGCACGCAACGGTCGTGCATAAGCTTACAGAAAGCTTAGAGGGTGGTAAAAGTGTGTGCACAAGGTAGTAATATGAACATGCAATGTCAAAGTAAGGTGGAATATACAGATGGAACCATAATATCATGAGCCGTACCAAGGCTATGCAATGTAAGACATGAATGGTATCGGCCATCCCAAGGCCATGCGATGTGCAATGCAACTCAAGCATACAGATCCTTATCTATGTCCACACATCAATACAGCTCAAAATATGGGATATCACCGGGGTCTAGTACACTCTAAACCAGATTGTCGCCACATCGCGCGCAATAAGGTAAGTGGAAGAGACCACACTATCCATCTGCCAATATCGGACGCGACTCGTCGATAGCGGACCCATTCCTCGAGCTGGTTAAACTCAGCCTAGCATTGCCCCCTACTCTCAGGCGGGTAAGGCCGCACCCCCTTCCAACCGACCACGACACAGTGGAGAGCACAATCAACTGGTATTCGGCACTCAGCGCTCATCTACCCACTCGGTCTAGACGTTGGAGCAACCTCTTGGTACCATAAGGGTTTAGGGACTTTCACCCAGGGATATCAATAGCACCCCATGTAGAACATGATTTTCGGTATCCAATCCTGCCAACTACAATGCGATTGTGGAGGCTAGAGCCCCGATGTCGCTAGGGCGTACAATAACCATGTCACACAAATGCGGAATGCATGAATCACGCTATTCAGTCATGCAACCAATCCTGCGCATACCGTGCGATCATATAGGGCAACACCGCCTAACCGGGAGCCCATAAACAACCTGTCCGAAGGCAAATGCTATGATCAGACAATTCTCACGTCAAGCATATATATGATGCGTATGAGCATGAGTCATGAACTGTACTAAACATGTTATAATAAAATGAATTATCTTACAATGCAGATGGACCTGGACGGCCTATACACAATAAGTATGGCCCAGTAATGGGTCCTAAGGAGAGTCATAATGTGGACATCCAACCAGCATTACACTCGCAATGTGGACGTCAAACCAACATTGCTCCCAAGGTACGATCGTCACAAACATCGTTACATAAACCGTGTTGGGCTCACACATTGCAATGGACTTTAGGTACATCCCATTGGGTCTTAAATATATTAAATGGGCTACATCATATGGCCTTTTATTTATCAAATGGGCCGCGTCGATGAGCTGCTCCAATGGGCCTTATGCGCATTGCAATGGGTCATAACCCCTTGACCCTTAGAATGCATCAAGTGAGCCTAAACCCGTAGGTCTTCTACAAATCAGATGGGCCTGTACTCATAGGCTCTATACAATTTAAATGGGCCTAAACTCATAGGCCTTTTACAAGTCAAATGGGCCTAACCCATAGGCCCTTTTATAAATCAAATGGGTCTGGACCCAAGGGCCTTGGGATACATCAAATGGTCCAATCCCATGGGCCTTACGTCCACATCAAAGTGGGCCCCAATAAATGCTATAACAACGTTAAGATGGGCCTCAAAATAGGCCAAGGTGGGGTCCACTTGGACTATGGATCTGGCTCATTTCTTGTCTCATTTCACAAATGAGCTGCTTAAAATGGATGGGCAGATTGGATGCAACATTTGCATCACGGGTGGAGCCCACGCGAAGGCCCACCATTGTGAATGTCGTATGAATATATAGTACATAAAAATATATATAATATATATACAATGTTTTATATATCTACAATATAATGTAAGTATTCATATTTATATATTATACACATACACACACATGCACATCCACGCTACACACACAGTACGCACACACCCTGCACACACGCTGCACGCAGCTGATGGTGGCGTGCATAAAACACATGCATCAAGTGAGCTCCACCGTGCAGCGCATATCAAGGAGGGCTCCTCCGTGCAGCACACCACCGTCCAGCGATACAGTGACAAGGTGGGCGCCACCGTCCACCGGACGGTGGACTTACAACACAAGCATCAAGGTGGGTCCCATGTGGGGCCCACCCTGTGATATTTATTTGGCATCCAACCCATTCATAAGGTCCCTCGGGCCTAGTTGAGGGGAAAACATGAATTTCAGCTTGATCCAATACTTCAGTGGGCCCCAAAAACTTTTCAATGGTAAAATTCAATTCACACTGTTTCACGTGGTGTGGGCCACCTGAGTTTTGGATCTGTTTCATTTTTGGAGGGGGGCCCACCACTGGGGTGGCCCACCTCATGAGCAAATTGGATGACAAATAAACATTATGGTGGGGCCCACACGCCTGGCCGTGGGCCCCTACGTACGTCGGCCCATCCCACTGGCTGCACGCAGGCGCGTGCAGCCCTGCTACTGCTGACGTGAAGGCAGAGGCTCTGCCTCTTTCAAAAAATCAGGGAAATTGGTTTTCCTGCGGTTTTTCGCACATGGGTCCCGCTAAAATGAAATCCGCTCCTGCCATTGCGTTCAGCGGCTTGAGGCCGTCCAAATGAGTTCAAAGTTTGAATTTTTATATGCTTAGGAAGTGATATAAAATAAGAATTAGTGTTTGAATGGTGAGGACGTAATATTTGGCGCTATGGCCCACCAGGTGATTGGATCAGCTCCAAACTTCTACCCTACGACTAAAATATCGTGGGTAAGAGGATGGACGGCTTGGATCGAACATCTACATCAAGGTGGGGCCTACACAGGAGGACCATCCCACAAGTTCCTTTTTTTTTTTTTTGCCCAGGGACGTCCAGCGTCCCAGACGCTGGACGGTATCTCTTTAAAAGAATATACATCGTGATGGGCCTCTTTAAAGTGGGCCACCACTTATGGATGAAGGGGGGGAAACAACATGCAAGGTGGGCCCCACTTGGAGGACTCTCAAACAAATAAATACCTCGAGGTGAGGTCCATTCAAGTGGGCCACACAACCCCTTGCATAAAAATAAAATAAAATAAAATGAAATAAAATAGAAGAAATAAAAGAGAGAGAGAGACATGGTGTAACATCCCGAAAATCGGGGGGTCGAGCAAAAACTCAACTCCCGAGTTTCAAAATGTTATTTATGCAACATGGATATGTATGATTGAATGTTGTCTGTGATAATGTATTAAACATGAGTGAGATTAAGCCAGAACAACATATCATACTCCAGAGACAGTGAAATTTGCAAGCGGAAGACTGTAATAGTATGTATAACGTACATAAACTGTTATATGTCTCCAGAGTGTGAATATATTACCAGGTTATGCACATACATGTATACTTCAAAAGTAAACAAAATGAATATACATGAGGGCGCTAAAAATTCAAAATGACAAATGTCAAAGTATCTAATCAACCTCCCTGCAATCCCATCAATCAGAACACGCATAAAGGAGGAATCCTCCTTCTCATCATCAAGTCCAGCTCCGCCTCACAGGCCGCGCCATCATCTGCAATCACAAAAGGGACTGGTGGGTGTCCGGAAACACCATCCCGTAACGTGGGAGTGAGTGATCAACTCAGTGGGATAAGAGAGCAGGGATTAGCATGTTCATAATTCAATCACGCGATAATAGTAAAGCAGTAAATCAGACAATCCTAATACTGTTGTTAATGCAAGATGATATGACGTGATGTATGCCCTCACCGACGATCACCCTCATGCGGCAACATCTTACGACCGCGGAATGCCACACTCCCTAGAGTGCTCCACATCTTCCAGGCACATGCAATGCTATGGTGATATGATTACCAAGTTGTTATTAGTCCATTCAAACAGCAGGATTAGGAAACTAAGGTACTTCCCTTGTATCAATCCCAACACGGATCCTGTCTAGGGTCGTCACTCCTAGTAATCTCATACGATGTATATTTCGTAGGTCACTGCAAGGGCTGCCAGGGCTGTTGCTCGCACTCGTTGCACCGCTCCCCCATCACCTTATCAATACAGGCCTACTGTACTCTACTGCACGGAAGGGTCGTCGCCTCCCGTGGACTCAGAATACGCTCGCGGTCACTACAAAGGGCTCGTCGCCTGATCAGTGTAGGCCGACAGCTAGAATATAGTGTCCCATACCACCATAATCTGCTCACGAGTCAAGGTGCTCACTGGTCACTACGGGGAGGTTTGTGGCCCCAGCGTAGGCCGACAGCTCGACCACGGTGTCCCATACCACCATGCCCGGCTCATGAGTCTTCGTGGATCAAGGTACCACGGTTAATAGGGTTTACAATGGTAAGTTCAGTACCCCAGGTTCAAGCAGTTATGATGCATACAAGGTGAACACACATCGGCCAGTCGGGTTACTTGACGGGCTCGACTAGCGCGATCGCATCTCAAGTTGAACGACATGAAGTGCGTAAAACACTTCGCGTGGCCTAACCACTGCCGCCAACTCTCAACATGAATCACGTTCATCGACGCGTCGTTCGTGGCTATGACCAGTCAGCCACGAATTCGTTCGGTTACCGACTGCCTGGACTAAGTCAAGTCCCACACATCTATGGAATTTCATTAACACTATATACAAGGTATTGGAATTGGAATACATCATGTGAGCATGTTAGCACATGTTATAACATTCAACTTAAGCAAATCTTCAAGGCATACTTTCCATGCATATTCAACTTAAGCAAATCTTCAAGGCATACTTCCTATGCATGTAATACAATCATGCATAAGGTCAACATGTAGGAAATCATTTAGGTCAGCATTTTAAATCATGAAATCAATCTCAAACTACTACATAACATCATTCAATACAATACATACTAAGACAAGCATTTATACAAACACATACACTACACACTTAAGTCCACATATAGTATGTCGACCCAAAGTGCGCAACTTGGCGAATCTCTTCGCCAAACTGATTATGCAAGCATTCCTAACTCACTAATACGGCGACAAACCATGTCAATCACGTCAGCAAAATATGCATGTAGACCGTACTTCCTACAAATGACTAAAATGCCCTAAATCTCATATTCTTCGTTAATTTACGAAACAGGAAACGGAGAGCATGTTGTACATGTCAAACGGCGATGCCGTCGATAATCTACTATTAAACGACATTGAAAGCGTTGTAAACCGTCAATCAAAGTGTCTAAAATCCTCACCTTGTCTCTTACGGTCGCGGGATTTTGAACGGAGCGTGTACGCTTCGTCTACGGCTGTAAGAGAACCTGATTTATGGATTACGTTAGCTAACATGTTGTGCATCGACGTAAACCCTAAATCAGCAAGTTTTTGGGATTATTCTATACCTGAAAAGGTGGAGAAATCACCAGCCAGGTGATTGGAAGGAAGTGCTGATGCAGCAACCGTTGATGGCTCGGAAGCGGAAAAAATCTCCTCTTCCCTTTCTCTCAAACTCTCTCTCTCTTTTCTAGGGTTTAGTGAAATTCGGATGTGAAGGAGAAATGAGGGTTTCAACCCCTTTTATAAGCTTGAAAACGCCGAAAATAGGCTCCGGGACGAAGTTTACTTAATGCCTATCCATTTCGGGGCTGTTTCGGTCCAAAAACTGCTTTCTGGTGGTCCCCTGGTCGATTGCGATCAGACTTAAGCTCATGGGTACCAGATGTACCTCGTATTAAGTTTTCAGTCTGGCAGGGTTCGCAGATCGCACGTAGCGGACCAGTTTCAGTTCAGCGGTCACCGCACATAGATCAGGGCTGAAAGTCTCATGATAATAAATAGAAATTTTTCCTGATCCGAGGGTGTAATCTGGATGAATTCTGACGGTCAGAACGCTTAATACTGACGCGTCAAGTCGTGTGCCAGATTTGAATTTGAAATTCCAAATTCGTCCCTATTCGCGGTCGCTTCAGTCCGGGTTCAACGAAATACTCTGTGATTATCGGTTTGACTTGATTTTCGAAATGATTGTCAAGTCCAGCGGGGCGGTTCTAACGGTCTAAGATAGGAAGTATCGGACCTTCGACGCGCGGTCTAAATCCAATATAAAAATTCAATGTGGTCCAGAGAACAAACCTGCTCAGAGTTTGGTCCGAGGTTATAGAGTATTCTAGAGTCATCGGTTCTACTCGATTTGGGTCTTGTAGAACGTATTTAAAGTGATCAGGGACTGTTTCCCAGCCACTCCAACGTTGCGCTAGCTAACTTATGCTTAGTTTCTAAAGAAATTTATCCTAAGTGGTTTCTTTGGCTATGGAATTGGGTTCTGAACGATTTTTCAGGTGTTTTAATTGACCCACTGCCTAAGGACGTCAAATCCCAGGTTAGCCAAAATCCGGGGTGTTACACATGGAGAGTGGGACACGCCTTGTGATGGAGGGACCCCGACATTATGGGCCCTCCTTTAAAAGCAAATGATACAAAAAAAAGGGTCCCTCTACACATGGGACCACTAAGATCGAGAATCAACGGTGGAGATCCTCTCTCCACCAAAATGGACGGTCTAGATGACCTTTCTTAAGGAAATAAACATCATGATGGGGTCCATGGAGAATGGCCCCATCATGGAATGATCATGATGATCCAAGTGGTCCATCGGCTACAAATAAGGGCCCTAAGTGAGATCCACACCATTGATCGGTGGGCCTCACTTGGTCCAGCATAAAAATAAGAAAAACTACCCTATAGAGGCACCCACCGTCGGATCTTCTCGCTCCTAGGGGTTCCTTGGCACCTTAGCTTGGTTTTCAACGGTTAAGATGAGGAATGAAGGGTTGAGATGGGAGATCTTGGGATGAAGAGGTGGGCCACACTTGGAGTTTAGGAAGCTTGGAGAAGTTCCATACGTATGGAGCTTGGAAATTTCTTTGGTTGTTTTGAGATTTTGGAATGAGAAAGAGAGAGAGTTGTAAAGGGAGAGAGAGAGAGTGATGGATGGATGGATGAATGATGGTTGTGTAAGAAAAGATTGACTTTTGAGGCTTTTGTGTAAGAGAGGTATGGGTGGTGAAGACTTTTGTGGCTTTTTGTGTAAGAGAGGTATGGGAGATGGAGACTTTTGTGGTTGCTTGGGAAAAGGAATGAAAGTGATGTGTACTTGACATATGATGGATTGATGGGTTGATTGATTGATGGGATTGATGTGATTGATGTGACACATCGTAGAGATTCCCTTGGGTTTCGCAACGCGCGGCGTTTTCTCGCACCAAACGTTGGCCCATATCTCTTGACCAGGGTATCACCTCGGCGCGCGAGTCGCGGTATCGGAACCACAACGACGGCGCGGTCACTATGGTATTGGTCTCGGGTTGAGTCGACTCGGGTTGTCGGTATATGAATCAGGGTCGCGCGTCGATATCGGCTAAGGGTCGAAGGTTGCCGAAATTCGACCGGTAAGACCGCGGAAGTCTACGGAAAGGTATGAACCAAGATACGGGTCTTACATTGGCTCAGCCTCAACCGAATCTGTTAATAATTGAGTGTCAGCTGGCTGCAAGAATAAGATTTTTGCCTTCTGTCGGATGAAATCGAGTCGGCCCGTAGCCGACATCCTTTATTAATCCGATAGCCGTCCATAACCGACCTAATATGGGGCGGTTTTATAGTCGGCTTAATGGCTTCTAGCGTTCAGACTCTAATCGGTCCTTTTAGACGTTGCTGGCTCGGTATTTGAGTCAATTTTATGCGTTTAACATGTTTCGCCTATGGCTCATGACTCTACAAAACTTGGTTGGAATTTATTTCTTGCGATCTAAGCTAAGTCTCTCCTTCGGCATTTGACTCTTTTACCTCGGTCGGGCTCATTGCCTCGGAATCACGGGTAGTGTCAATAGAGTTGGTCCATTCCATATCCGAGTCTCTGGACTTGTCATATTTTTCCCCAACAGTAAGCCCTCTTACTCGTGTCAACCGTGTTGATGCAGATGAGTAAAGAATTTTTTGGGTCGGCTTGAATTGGAGATTGAGGTTAGGATGGAGCATGTAATGCTTCTTGCGTCGTCGTAACACGTGTCAGTTCGTTAATTGAGGTCACACGAGCAGACAGCTGTCAGAATGTGTTTTCGACTTATGAGCGTTGGACTCGTGGTAGGAGCAGTTCCTTTGTCAGTCGGCGTGCGCCATGTGTCGGGCGGGGGAGTCGAAACGTGCGTCGATATGACTCCTCCTTAAATGCCCTTGCCACATGGCCGGGCTATTTAAGGGAGAGCGAGATGCCCATTCCCCATTTTCGCTCGCTTGCTCCCTTCTCTCTCAACCCTTATTTTCTCCATTTCGATTTCCTCTGCCATTTCTACCTCCATTTTCATTTTTGCATCACATTCACATACTCTTCGCTTCTCCGGTGAGTTTTAACTCTCCCTTCCCCTCTTTTTTACTTTTCTCAGTAATGCAAGGTTCTAAGAGCCCCTGGGAGGGAGCCTCTGGTGATGAGGGTGAAGCGAGACATTTTTGAAATCTCTCGGAATCGCCCTCCTTGCTGGTGGAGATGACGATTGGTTCTAATGAAGCTTTCTGGTTTTCTGAAAGAATATTTGAGACTTCAGCAAAGCGTCCTGCTTCGGCAGATCTTTTTCATGGAGGTATGCCACTGGTGACTGCCCCTAGGAGACTTAACCCTCCTGGGGAAGATATGGAGGAGGATGAGGAAACTGAGGGAACCACTGGGTTGGTTCCTGCTAGTAGATTGATAGGGCTCATTACGCTAAAATGGGCAATTTGCGACGTATTTTTGCGACGGACTTATCCGTCGCTAAAATCTCTTGGTTTAACGACGGATTTAATCCGTCGCTAACGGAAAAAGCCCGAGTTTGTCGAAAATGGTTAGGCTGAACGTCGCTGAATTCAGCGACGGACCAAAATCCGTCGCTAAAATCTGATTTGCGACGTATTTACGACGGATTTTGGTCCGTCGTTAGTAGGTGACGAACGAAATCCGTCGCAAAATTTCATTTTGTGCCAGTCAAATTCCCGCCCAAACACCAAATGGCGCGCTTTTAGTTGCTTCTGCGACGGATCATGGTCCGTCGTAAAAGGGCTTTTGCGACGGATCATGTTCGTCGTAAAAAGACTTGCCTTCATTAATTTTTTTCATTTTTATAGGAATATGGTGGAAAATTAAGTTTTTTTTTAGTCTAATAATTATTTTTTAATAGAATTTCAATGGGTTAATTGTACATATTTGTATCTAAGATTATTTTTTAACAATTGATTGAATGCAAAAAGAAAATTTATTTTGTTTTTATATCAAATGAGTGGAATTTTTATTTTTATTTTTTAATTTATAACTAATATTTAAATGATTTGTAATATCACATGAAAAAGAATATTGAGAAGTTTAAAAAATTTAAAAATGTTTAAGAAAAAAATTTAATTTTGAAAAAATAAAAATCCTGATTTAATAAAAATCTATTTTGTGGGAACAAAAAAGAATATTCAATAAAGTTGATAAATTTCAAAAAAAAAGCACATTTGATTTTAAGAAAAAGTAATATCCTGAAAAAGAAAAATTAAAAATATATTTAAAATTATGAAAATTTTCACAATGTTGAAAAATGAAAATATTTTTAAAAAGAAAATGAGAGTTTGAAATTTGAAAAATAAAATAAAATTGTGAAGTTCAATAAAAATTGACAAGTTCGAATAAAATGCTTTTTTAAAAATGGAGAAGTGAAAAAGAATTAAAAAAATTTAAATAAAACCATATTAAAAAATCGATACTTTATTAAAAAACAAACATTTTGAAACGAAAAATAAGTTGAAAAATTTTGTGATTTTGAAAAATAATTGAAAATGTTCAAAATTCAAAATTAAAAGAAAAAGGTATTTATAAAAACACTAAGATTTTGAAAAAATATATATAATTTTTTTGAAAAAATGAAAAGTTAAAATAACATGATACTTTTGAAGAAAAAAAAAAATCGGCATTTTGGAATTTTTGGGAAAAAAAATAAAAATTGTGAAAATTTAAGATATTTTGAAAATAAAAATTCAAAATTTGTATTTTAATTTATTTTTTGAAATATTTTATAATAAAAATGGTATTTTGTTAAAAGTTTTCAAAGAAGATTAAAAAAATATACTTTTTGTAAGAAAATGTTATTTTTAAATGGAAAATTGAAATTTATCTATGAAAAAAATATTTTTTAATAAATTATTAGGCACATCCACTAATTGAACTTTTAACCGTTTTTGGACAATTGAATTAGTCCAGATTGAAGAGTAAATAACTTCATATGTTTGAATCAAATTTTTCTCAAATTGTTGATCAATCTTGTATTCTTAATACCTTTCTCACATGTAGCTAGCTTGATTGGGGCGAGTAACTAGTCAAATTGAAGGTATTGATCAATAAAATAGAGTGACTGGACTATATATATAAAATGGGCTAAATATTATTATTAAAATTGTAACCCAACTTATTGACCTCACGAGAACCTACGAATTGATGTTAATAAGTTTTATGGGCCCCATTATGACGTGTGTCAAACATCAACACCGTGCATTTAATGTGTCCCCTTTAGGTTATGAGATATCTCAAAAATCATCCGTAAATGAAACTCAGGTGGGCCATACCATCTAAAACCATGTCAAGACATCTTAAAAAATATAAAAGCACTTGGTGGGGCTCACATGAGTTTTGGATGCGGCTAAAACTTGGTCTGACTCCTCATCCAAGTGGGACACACATAATGAGTGGGTTGGATATATGAATCACATTAAGGTAAGCTCAATATATGATTATGAATGTTTTAAGGAAACCCCTCTACATTTAGGTGAGTTAGTCATTACCCTTACCAGAGTAAACTCCGTGGGGTCCCTGTGGCTGGTGGTTGGTGCTCTGTGGGCCCCACTATGATGTACGTGTTTCATCTATTCTATTCATCCACTTTTTCAGATTATTTTACAGTTTTATACCAAAAATTAGCAGGACATAAATCTTAGGTGGACCACACCACATGAAAACAATGGCGATTGGATATCCACCATTAAAATCCATCTTAAGGCCCACTGTAGTGTTTATTTGACATCCAATCTATTGATTAGGTCATACAAGACTAGATGAAGGGAAAAACCAAAGATTAGTTTGATCCAAAACTTTTATGGCCCCCAAAAGGTTTTTAATGGTCCATGCTCATTCAATACTATTTCCTATAATTTGTAATGTGGTCCATTTGAGATTAAGATATACCTCATTTTTGGTCTTATACCATAAAATTATCTAGAAAAATAGATGGACAACATGAATGAAACACGTACGTCATGTTGGGACCCACAAAGCACCGACCACCAGCCATTAGCTGGTCATCACTTTGAATGACTGATGCGGAAAGAGCCCTTGGCATGAAGTTCCTATGTAAGGATGCTGAGTGGGGCCCAACACCATGTGTTTGGAAAATCTATTCCGTTAATCTGTTTTTAGATGTCATTTTAAGATAAGTGACCAAAAATGAGTTGGATCCAAAAACCAAGTGGGTCACACGATAGGAAATAGTGGGGAAACAAATACCTATGGTTGAAAACTTCTTGGGCTTCACCTTGATGTTTATATGCCATCTAAACAGTTAATAAAGTCATTAACACCGGGATGAAATGAAAATACAATAGAAATAATAATTAAAGAAAGCCTGAAAAAAGCTTTTTTATGGCCATAAGAATGTTTCAACGGTTCTCACTGAATCCCCATTGTTTCATCTAGTGTGGCCCACTTGAGTTTTGGATCCACTTAATTCTTGGTATATTTTTTTAAAATGAGCTCTATAAATGGATTAACAGAGTAGATTTTCCACAAACATGGTGGTGGGCCCCACTCAGCATCCTTTCCCAGGAAATTATCTGCGAAAGGCTTTAGCACGCTGGGGAACAGATTGGCTACTCTTCCTGACACCAGCCCCATGGCTGGTGGTCGGTGATCTATGGGCCCCACCATGATGTAAGTGTTTCATCCATTCTGTTCATCCATTTTTACATATCATTTTAGGTCTTGATACAAAAAATGATAGGGATAAAAATCTTAGGTGGGTCACACCACAGGAAAAAAAATAATGAATGGATATTCACAATTAAAATCCTCCAAAGGCCCACTGTACTGTTTATTTGACATCAAATTTGTTTATTTGATCATAAATACCCAGATGAAGGGAAAAAATAAATATCAGCTTGATCTAAAACTTTTATGGCCCCAAAAACATTTTTAATGGTCAAAATTCATTCAACACTGTTTATTAGTAATGTGGTCCACTTGAGATTGATATATAATTCATTTTTTTTTATCATATCATAAAATGATATATGAAAACATATGGACGACATGGATGATACACATACATCATGGTGGGCCCCACAGAGCACCGACCACCAGCCAATGCTGGTGTCAGGGGAAGTAGCGAATCCGTTCCTAGCACGCTGAGATCTCACCTGCAACCAGTTCGTACGGACTACGTATGAACTTTTTTGAGAAGTCATCACACATAATGATTCTCTCAAATCTGAATGGTCCACGTGAAGCAGAACCTCATAAAACCCCCTGGTGTCAATTTTTACTTTGAACCAAGACTTCGGTGGGCCATGAAAAATGCAAACAGTTTCTTCCCTTGATTTGCATTTCTCTTTGCTATGGCCCACTAGAATCTTAGATCAGGGTGAAATTTCACCCTCTAATATTTCATGGGATATTACGTCTTATGGACCGTTCAGATTCAACACCCATGACACGTGTGAAAAATTTCCCACGTGCGTAGGTGCACAGGAGTATGCCTCCTGTAGCACGAAATCCACATTTGTGCTTTGAGGACGGAAGCGGATTGCGTACTGAGTAACTCAGTACCCTTAGCGTACAGAGTAAACTGTGTGGGGTCCACTGTTATTTATTTAGTTTATCCACTCCGATTAATCCATGTTACAGATAATTTTAGGTTAGATCCAAAAAATGAAGCAAATTAAAATCTCAAGTGAACCACACTACAGGAAAGAGTTTGATTGAACCTCTACCATTGAAAGTTTTTTGGAGGCCAAAGAAGTTTTGGATCAAGCTGATGTTTGTTGTTTCTCTTCATCCATGTCTTTGTGATCTTATGAACAGGTTGGATGACAAATAAAAATTAATTTTAACCCTATTAAGGTTTCAACGGTGGAAATCATTATTCCACACTGTTTCCTGTGTAATGGTCCACTTTTGCTTTGGATTTACTTCAATTTTGGTATCAACCCCTAAAATTATCAGTAAAAATGGATGGACGGTGTAGATAAACCACATACATTAACAGTGGTCCCAACTGAGTTTACTCAGTATGATAAAAGCGTACTGAGTAACTCAGTACGCAATCCGATTTCTTTGAGGACTGCTTAGGGCTCTGTTTCAATCCCTCTCTCATACGCTCTCCTTTCTCCCTTCCAACATATCTCTCCCTCGTCTCTCTTCCTGTCGACTCTCTCCCTCGTCTCTCTCTTCCCGTCGATCTCTCTCTCTCCTCTCTCTCTTCATGGTGAAAATCTGGTGACTCGGCTGATGAAAAAGGTGGATTTGAAGCTCGGGTTAAATCAGATTCACACAGGTGAATGTATTTCTCTCTCTCTCTCTCTCTCTCTCTCTCAATCTCTCTCAATATTAATGCCGATTTAGGAATTTGGGAGTTAGTAGTTTGTAGATTCCCAATTTGAATGTGGACCCTTATTTCAGGATCTGGAGATTTTGGGGTTTACAGATTTTAATGTGGACCTCAAATTGGGGATTTAGGGATTTTAGGATTTCGGGGATTTTAGGACTTTTAAAATTGGGGATTTTCTGATTTTGTAAATTGGGGATTTTTTTATTTTACAAATTGGGATTTTCTGATTTTACAGATTATTTTTTTTTTAATTTTTTTTATAACATTCTGTTGCTGTTCTCTTTCTAATTTTCATGATGGATCCTAAAAATGAAGGCCACGCCACAAGGAATAGTGTCAAATCATGCTAAATTTACTATATATGGCCAAGATGAGTCTTGGAATATCCTGATTTTAGGGGAATCCATTCATCCCAGTGTGGTAAATCATATAAGTAGATTAGATGGCATATAAATTTCAGGGTGGAACCTGTATGTACTTTGGACGATTTTGGTGGTGGGAATTACTATTTCAACTATTCCCTGACAGGTGTTGTCTTTGGTTTTGGAAGATTTTGGGTACCACCCACTCCACATGGTCCATATAGGAAATTTGGATCATTGCAACATGCCCTGGATCTAGCTGCAGTTAGCGGTGAAACTCGGACTGGTGGATTTGGATTGGAGATGGATCTAGCGGTGCAACATGTCCTCCTTATACACAGTAGAGATGTGAAAGATGGAGGAAACATATGTATACTTAGAGAAAGCAGTTAATTGTGTCTACTGTATAATATAATCAAATTTTTTTTCCAATGGTTTAAACATTGCATTATCTCGTTTGGCTTCTCTACTCTAATGGAATAAGAACTTTTGAAATAAGAGCTACTCTAATAACCTCTTTTTTGTTCTAGCAGTTGTTTTAAATAAGCTCATTTGGTAAAATTACTTTTTCAAATCTAAAAACAACTCTTATTTAAAATAAGCATGTTTGGTAACATGTTAAAATAAGGGCATTTTTTAAGGATAGTAGATATCATTTTTTAAAAAATAAAAAATTACAACATGGCTGTGTGTTGATTCATTTAAGAACCTCCTTTGTATTTAATTTTTTTTTGCAGGGTTTGAAGATAGAAAAAAAAAACATTTGAATCATTAACCTTGATCATCAATCATTTAGGCCCCACGTTTGATTGATAATAACTCTTGGGAACTACTTTGATTGGATGAATCCAGCCATTTGATCAGTGGTCATTGATCAAATGGCTTACATTTTTGTTGTCAATTATGTGGGTGGAGAAAAACATGAGAATCACACCCACTTTCCAGTCTCTTCCAAAGTTACCGAAACAATGTATGTAATAGACTATTAGTAGCTCTTGATTGTAATCAACCTATGTAATAGACTATTGGTAGCTCTTGATTGAAATCAACCTATGTAATAGTCTATTACATTACACTTGTGGGAAGTTTGTGCTCTTATTGCTGATCCCCAGCTTGACTAAATGCAGGTTGTGTCAGGTTGGCAGCCAACGTCAAATTTATGCCATAACTTTCATCATGAATCTGAACAGTATGACTTTTCGAAATCATGCTAGAGCATTCCCTGGAAATGACACACTACATCGAAGAAAAGACTTGATACTAAAGGTCTGGACCTTGATTAGAGTGGAATGGTGGAACAGGATTCATGTAGCCAACCCCAAATAATTGGGATAAGGCTTAGATGATGATGATGTTAGCTTCTGATTACTGGTTGAGTGTCCAAAGATCAACTCTTTGGAGAATAAAACGAGTGTTTTTTTTTTTTTTGGTTTGTTTACGATGCATGCATAAACCCTCGCACTACTGAATAGTTACAAAATCCTAAATGAGGTGGGATGAGAGGTTCCCTCTCACTTGTGAGAAAAAGAGTGCTCTTTGTAGTGCAAAAGTGAATGGTGTATGTCTTGGTGCACATGATAAAGGCATCTTAGATCTTTGATGGTTTATCTGGACCATCCAAAAAAATCATGCTACTACAAATGGACAATAGGTTAAAATCCATGATTATTTCACAATTTTCACTAATTTAATAGCATCCTCACAGTGGATGGTAAAAAACTATGTTATTAATGGCTGACATTTGTCAAGGAAAACTGAAGAACCATGATCTATTTAATGATCCAATCAATATTTTCTTTTAAAAATGTGGGCCATCCACGATAGGGTTGACATGACAGACATTATCAATTGGTCACTCGCATCACATCATCCCATCTCTTGTGCTTGCAAGTTCCAAGGAGAGATTACAATGGGAGTGGTGCGGTCAATACTCTCCAAATAGAAAAAAAAAATTGCGAAGAAAGAGGGAAAAAAAAAAGAAAAAAAAAAGGAGAAAAATGGACAGAACTTGGGTAGTGCTGCCACCTCAGCAGGCCCTGTCCAAAGGGGCTCCTCATTTTCTTTTAAATAAGATTTGCTCTAATGTGGTTGCAGAGCTTTGTGCATTACTAATGGCATTAGATTTGCTTTGGATTTGATACCTAAAATCTGATAGTGGGAAGCGATTGTAGGGTGTTCATTGATATGATATAGTCAGGGCAATTCAAAATATGGAAGGCTGGTTCTGGCAGGTAGAGTTGAAGGCTGTTCAGTTGAATTAATCTTGCTCTTTCAAGCACATATTTCAAGCAGGAATAAAATGGCAGATTCCTTAGCTAAGTGGGGTGGAGATTTGGCAACAAATTCTTTCTTCCATTTTTCTTCTAGTCTCCCCAAGAAGGCTATAATTTCTCTTTCTTGATTCTCAAGTCTTGTATGATCCCTTAGTTTGATTTTCTTTTTCTGTCCCTTTTGTTTTTTTATTTTTTTTTTGAAATGTTTTTCATGTTTCTTTATGAGTTTCTGTTACCATTTCATGTATAAATTTCTGTTACTAGTTAAAGATTACTACTCCCAATTCCTAAGACAGAAACTGTGATACACAAAATTCTGCCTTTGTGAGCTAACTCCAAGAATGATTTTGATAATGTTGAAAGGAGTATGTGCTCTCTTTGTTGCAAGGTGGATAGATATAAATGAGCTATTTAGGGCTCCCATCCCATGTGAAATATTAAATATCATGGCAATATTATATAGGCTTTAACCATGTAGAGCGTCATGATTGATTTATACTTTATAATGAGGCATGTTGGAAATGTTTTCCTTGATATCTGATTCAAGAGTTGGTTTTCCATGTTGACTATTTTATTTTATTTTTGCACCTTATACTAGTCTTCTTGATGTGATTCTTCGACCCATAACCAGGATTGTGTGTTTATTTCTTGTCTTAATAAGTTGCAGTCTCCTTTGATAGGCAATAGCCTACATACTTTTGAAATATTCTGACACAACAATGTTTACCTAAATTGCCAACACCACTACATTTTCCAGTTTGAATTGCCCCCAATTATGGACCATTTACAATTACGCATCAACTATTTTGTCTCTCCATAATCGCTTACTTTCATTTATTTTCCAAATGTATTGTTTCTCATTTGTCTTTCCATTATCTTTCTATCTGGCCTTTAATTATCTATCTTGGGATCTTCCATTGTAGAAATTTTCTTCTAAAAACTTGTATGTACATTTAAGATCTGTTGCAATTAGTTAGATTTCAATCCTAGTTGCTTCATCTATCTTGGGATCTTCCCTTGTGGAATTTTCAACCTGCGCACAATTTTCTCATATATATGCAGCCCCTCTCAGCAATTTTGGGTTGGCTTTTATGTAAAAGTTGTGCTGCCATGTTTGGATATGAATTTGTTGCTCAAATTTACTAAAACTTTTCCTTTGTGGCTATCATGAATGTTTAGATGGGTGGCTTCCAGTGTTACTATGACACTTCTAAGGCAACATATGAGCTCATTCAAAAGATACTACTTACAGGACTAGTGCCTGGAGCTGTTGATGTGTTTCTTGATTTCATTTACTACTTAGGTGGTCCTCTACCTGACGAACTGCTCACCCAAGTTAAGGTTAGGCATCACCCCACATGATGTCAAATTCTATTTCTTTTAGCCTTTCGGTTCCTCCAATTCATGAAGCTGGTTCTGCATTTCTATGTATTGTTTTCTTCTTTCTTTGAATTCAAGGTTTATGTGTTATTTTGTTGATATAATTTAGAAAATTTTCTGCATTAGTATGCAATCGTTCTTCAAAGCATTTTCTTTTATAAGATGTTATCAGTTGTTCTTTATCTTTATTCAGTTTCCTTAGTGCTATTCAATTTTTGCTCATGCCCCATCTTGAAATAAGGTTTTTCTAATGGAGTTATTTTGTTATAACCAGGGAGTTCATGTTTCAGAGGACTTTGTTGCCGAGCAATTGAGGCCCATGATTTCTGATATGTAGGTTGATGTGGTAAGTGACAAGCACTCAAAAGAAAGTTATGATAATGATGGTGGAAAATGATTCATGTAGCTGACCCCAATTAGTTGGGATAAGGCTTAAATGATGATAATGATGGTCTTCCTTATTTTGCTTTAGGTCACTCAGGTTGGCAGCTAGTATACAGGAAGTCAAAGTTGAAATGGTAAATGGTTTCCTTTATTCGCTCCATTTTTATACATGCAAATTGATTATCACATTGTCCTTAATTTGATATGATTGTCTGCCAGAAAATGATGCCCATCCCAAGCACTAAAACAAATATGATGTTGAACTATGGTGCCAATTATTTCTATTGTTAGTTATCATGTTGGAGGTAACTTTGATTTTTTCTAGCTAGCGATATTGAGGGATTCATTGAGCTAACTGGATTGTATACAGGAACTAGGGTCCATTCAGCTACAAGTCTACTTATACTTCTAAGATGTGAAACTATAGATGAGCCTAAGTCTCTTCTTTGTTTCTTATCTTTGTTGATTTGTCCTAGGTTCCATTGTCTTTCATAAGGTTGATAAATTATTAGATATGTTGGCAAGGCAGCTCAATTGAGTAGTTGCCTTGTAACCTTGCATGCTTGCATTGATGTATTCATCCTTGAACAAGCTTTGCATTGATGTCTTTGTTTTGCACCCATGTATGTGAGTGGATAAGTGATGCCATTCTTGTAAAAATTTTGCAAACCATATTGTTCTTAGTTTGTTTTGATTCATTTTTGTCCTTACACTTGGGTTTTTCTTTTGCTTTTGATGGTTTGCCAGGACTTTTTACATGGAAAATGCAAATGGAAATCTTGTTGATACTCTCATGTTTTAGCTCATGGAATGCCTCAGGTCAAAGATGCATACTTATGATTTCTTCATTGTGATCTGGAAATTTTCATTTGTGTTGTTTCATGTCCTCTTTAAGCCTGCTGTGTATTTCTTGTTTAACAAAAAATTATTTCATTCGCTTAACAATTGGATGAATGTAGTAAGTAGCAACTCTGCGTTGGTTCGATCATGTTGCTCCATGGATGGTGCTCTTTGAGGCAACATTTAGGTCTCAAGTGTAATCCCAATTTACCTACCCACAGAAAAAAGGGGGAAGAAACTACTATTTGGTGGAATATACTATATATTGAAGTAGTTCTCCTGTGCTTTATTGGCATGGAGGGAGGGGGTGGAGCTAGCTGGACTTCGTGATATTAAGAAATAATTTGAGTATTAAAAAATTATGAGTCTTAATGCTTTCTAAATGTCCAACCAAGTCTTGAAAATTGATATAACAGAAAATATTAGTCCAAACATGAAAATATGACACAACAGTTTCATGTTTTTATGTTTTATTTGGAGAATTCATCACTGTTGCTGTGTGTAACATTTTACTTCTCTGTCTGAGTTATAGTTCATTTGCAGCAACATGGACACCTATGAAGTCTCCTGGTTCTCGGCGTCAACTTTGAGATGGTACGTTGTAAGGTCATAGGATCCAGCTGCCTATTGTGTTTTCTAAGATGTTTATTGTAAGGTCATACGATATGGCATACTTCAAACTACATTTTAAACCTTCAGGGTTCCTAACAAAGAAGCCTTCTTCTGAGTACACAAGAAATGAATCTGTTTCTCCATGAAGACCATGATTGTTTCTGGGAACTCATATCCGAGCAACCAGACGTTCAACGCTGAAGATTTTAGATAACGTAGATCATCAGACGCTGGGGGACTAGCAATTACAAGCACATCAGAAGCACCACAGAACTCAGTTTTTTGTTCCTTCCAGTGAGAATAGAACACTTTCAGCCGCTTCTGAAAGTTATCAAGATTGATCGTGTAAGCACTGGGTGCCCCAACAACATTTTTGTCAAAAGGTTTTGCATTGCTATTTCGGTGTTCCCCATTGAAGCTATGTTGGATCTAGAACAACTGAAATTCGCAACAAACCAAACAGAAAAATGCAGAGATAACCACAAATTTCAGAGAAGGTATGTCTCTTCTTTCCTTTCTCTTCTATTTCACGAACAGAATGTAGTTCATCTGCGAATTATAGTTTTTTTTTTAAAGGATTTAGAACTTAAGAAAAAATGAAAACTACTGGTTGAAAAGAAGAAAAAATAACATTTTCATTATATATATATATATATAAACCCATGATCCAAACTTCAATTCCTGGTTTTCAAATTCCTGTTATACAATCATCATCTGAGCCTTTCTTCCATCGATTTGGGGTTGGCTTTAATTAGTAGATTAGCAAAAAGAAATTATGATTGGCTGCCAACTGGACATTCACCTTCCTCTTTACCAAGGTCTTGGAACCGGAAATGGCAAAGGCTCACATTGATACTGACTCACATGCCAAACATAATTCCACACTATACAATTAAGACTGCCAACAAGCTACTCACATATTGCGGCAACATTTTAAAACAGCAAAAATGCCCCTATTCCCAGTGGAGGTAAACTCCACACTGTTGATGGGCTGACAGGTACAGTCTGAAACGTTGGTTGCTACACACATATGCCTCCAAATTACCTAAATACATCCTCTGAAAACTATTTGCATGGGAAAAATTGCCCCTGATTGATGCATACAAAGCTTTGCTAAGCCCACATGCATGTTCAAGTCAGCTAATGCACATGCCACCACATATTCTAGCAAGGAGAACAAGTGGAATGTCCAAGCTATCCATCATGATGAGATTCCCTATCCCAAGAATCAGGTTAGTCCACTAGTCAGGTGGGCCACAATTAACTGAACGAATGAACGGTTGTGAAAAAAAAAAAAGCCAAAGTTTTCTAATCTGCTTGGCTTATTTCTACTATCATGGCACACCAACTGAATGGACCACCTTTATCTTTGGGCCCTACACAGTGAACTCCACCTAGTGGATGGTTCGGATGTTTCGCTGGCCTACCATACTAGCATATATAGTAGGTGGTGCATTAGCTGACTTGTAGACACATGTGGGCTTAGCAAAACTCCATACATACATATATAGATTTACACTAGAATTGCTCTTTGCCGATATGTTATTGTCCACCCAACAGATAACCTCAAGTATATCTGCTAATAAATAACAAAATAGCAAGTGTTGTCTACCTGGTGAGTGGATGGGGCTGAATTTTACACAAGGTGATCCTCAAAGTGGGGTTAACCAATTAGACAGGTTGGATGTTGCACACAACTGCATTTTGAAAGTTATATCTGCTGGCAGATAGTAGCCTATCATCCAACCATACATAAATATGTATGTACGTATGTACAGGCATAAAAACATACAGATGGTAACTTTTCATATCTTCCAACCGGTTGGGTATGAGCCTTGTCGACCTGGACCGAGTCACAATCGTGAGCGAGTTTCTCTTGGCTTGGTGTCTCACTGAGTGGCATTTCCATTGAATTATAGAGTTTAGAACTATATTTTAATTAGGCATCCAAGAAAGGAGCCCTTCCTGAAGCATAATTCCAACGTATCTGTTTTCTATTGTTCTGATATTTTATTCAATCAGATCCATTCTCACTCTAAAGTTTTATTTCTTAACCATATGCATCATATATGTAGATGGTATCCTAACCATATGTACAGCAGGTCCAATTGGGAATGGACCTCTAAAAAAAGAAGATCAGTGGTTGGACAATCCAATTTAACCAATTTTGTATAAATGAACGCTAAAGAGGCTAGCAATGGCTCATCTTGAATGAAAAGTTCATTGATAAGATGGTCGGGAATGGGTAGGATTATAAGAAAAGGCAAATTTTTATTTTTTATTTTTGGTTTGTGGCCAAATAATGGTAGAGTGCATTGGATGAATGGTTTGAAACAAGTCCATCCCTGCATATGTATATAATCGTATGATACATTTGTGTGTGTATTTATGAATATAACTGTATGATGGTTGAATGGATGGATGGGGGAATCAAAGACATTTTTTTGGGTCTGGTTTCATGGACCAAATCGTAATAGAGATGCAGTTTCATAAATGAAAGCAGTTACAAGCACTGACAAGTTGCTATCTTCTCATTATGCAAGTGTATCTTGTTGGGAAATAGGAATTTCGCAGTTCCTACACTTTCATTTGGTCATTTTGTTAGACATTAGTGCGTTAAATGCAGATTGCATTGCGTTGTTGTGTATTGATTCTAACATAAGATCTTTTTAAATTGTATTGTGCTCTCCCAGTGAATGCTATGAAGTTAAGAAACACTCTTACTTGAACCTCTAATGGCTAGGATGAATTCTAATATTTTATTTTGTTAATTGGTTTCTATTGATTAAACTATTCACTTTTCATGGATTTGAGCTGGTTATTTGTAATATATGAAGGGTTGACTAAACTAGTCTTTTCTTGGATTGAATCTGGTTGTTTGTAATATATGTAGGAAGGGCTCAAAAGAAGGTTGAACAAGAGAAGATACTAAATAGCCAATTCAAGGCAAGGTATAGCCAACAGTAGAAGTTCTGGGTAAGTGTTTTGTTAGGAGGGTTAAAAGTCAATTTTTGTTGGAGTGGGCCACTTGGGTCATTTCCTCTTTTATTGAATTGAGTTGTTATCATTTTTGTGAATAGGATTCTTATCAAATAATAGTGTAAATTATTTTTTGAATGACAATCAGGTGCAAGATTAAAAAAAAAAACAATAATATGTTACTGATAATTTTTTTTTATTTACAAATATTTTAGCGACGGACCAAATCCATCGCTAATTTCTGAACAATGAATATCGACGACGGATCTGAGGTCCGTCGCTTACTCATATTAGCGACGGACCTTATCCATCGCTAATGTTTTTAGTGATGACTTATTTTCGCATCTTACCGATGGATTTTTTATTTTTTACGATGGATTTTATTCGTCGCTACGTTGCGACGGACCTTATCTGTCGTAGATTAAACGACGGATTTTAACCGTCGGAAAGAAAAAATGACCCACTAAACAGCGACGGACCAAGCGACGGACAAAGTTCGTCATTTATTTATTTTACGACGGATTTGGTCCGTCGTAAATCAGCAATTTTGGCGTAGTGGCTGCTGACTCAGCTACCGAGGGAGGAGAGGCTGTCGAGGATGGAGAGGCTAGAGACAAGCAGAGGGGTCCGGTCCCTTCGGTCTTAACTGAGGCAGACTTGGACAGAGTTCGAGTCAGGTATCATGTCCCAGACTCGGTTATTATTCGTCTTCCTCTGCCGAGTGAATTACCTGACCATCCCCCTGCTAGGATGGTCATGATATTTCAGGTCGCTTTACAGTGTGGCTTGCGTTTGTCCCTCCAAGGCATTGCTCAAGATTTACTTTCCCGACTCTAGGTTGCACTGGGGCAGATAGTTCCGAATGGATGAAGGAACTTGTTTGGATGCTCGGTGTTGTGGGCTAAGACAGAGCAGCCCCAACTAACTATTGATAAGTTTCTCCATCTGTATCAAGTACGACCGAATACACAACAGCCTGATTGGTACTTTTTGTGTGCTTGGCAGAACAAGGGTGGTCCTTTGATAACCGACCCTCATTCCTCCAACAACTCCAACAAATATTGGAGAAAGATAGTTCTAGGCATGTGGTCATTGGGAGACAGCCAAGCCAGGACTCTTCGAACCTTGTGTTTCCCAAGCATTCTCGGAAGTAGGTGACTCGGCATGTCCTTTCTGTCTTTTTTTACTGCGGTATTTTTGAGTCTGACTAAATGCGTCTTGTAGATATATATCCTGAATAAAAGGCTAAAGTTAGGAATCAATGCCCTAGAGCGGATCAAGGATCTGAGGACGCTAAGTCCGGAGGATCGGTCTTGGAAGACACTTCTTCAACCGGAGAGTCTTTTTCTTGCAGATTTAGACTCGGCCATAACAGGTAACTTCTGAAAATCCCACTACATTTTTTTCAAACTATTTTTAACTCGTCTTGCTTTTCCTGATGCAGATATGGTGGAACCTAGGTCTATTCTTCGTTTGCCCTCCAAAATGAAGGCTCCTCCGAGGTTGGAGACTCGTCCCGAGGCTCGCCCCCCAAAGAGACTGAAAATGGTCTCAAAGGCTAATGGGCAAGCTACACTGGCCATCCCGATTGAGGTCCCGACCATTGATTTGGAGGAGGGGACAGAAGTGGCAGACGTGGTGGCAGAAATGGGAGCCTCTGCCTCTCAGGCTTAGGCAGCTCCTGAGCCAGGACCTGTTGCCGAGTAAGTCCCATAACAGAGGGAGATGTAGAGAGGGGAGTCCTTTGGAGGGGAGATGACTTAACAAGAGACATCGATCTTTCGGCGGGCCATGTTCGACATGGTCCCTTGGGTCATTTCTCATGGGAGTGAGAAAGAGTTCGCTTCCCTCTTCGAAGCTCTAGGGAGTCAGATTCTCTCCCATGCTGCAAAAATCCTGCTCGAGGTAAGACTTGAACTATCTCTTTCATCTTGTTGCCTCCTCCCTTCTTAATCTAACTTTATATTTTTCTTCTGTAGTTCACTTCTTGCCTGCTCAGTCCAGTATAGATCTGGCCGGGTCCTAGAGTCGAGTGACGGATGTTGAAGCAGCTCAAAAATGGGTAGCGGAGATGAAAGCACAACTCGAAGTCAGCATGGCTCGCATCGATCGACTGACTGGCAAGCTGGGGCTTACTCGGAAGGCCGCTGAGGATGCCAAGGTCGAGTGTGCTCACGTGGTCTCATTGTTGAAAGAGGCATAGGTAGAGAGTCGGTTGATCCGCCTGGCTTGCGACACTTCAGAGGAGAAGTTGGCTCGGCTTAAGGCTGAGACTAAAGGTGTCCTTGAGGCGGCCAAGAAGAGGCCGGGGACAAGGCTGTAAAGGCCTTTCTTGAGTCCCAAGAGTATCTAGAAGAACGGGATCGCTTGTTCCAGGACGGCTACACTAAGTGTGTCGTACTGATGAAGGAAGCCTTCCTCGATCTTGATTTCTCGGGATTTGATGAAGTCGCATCGGGATCTGAGGGTCCGGAGGCTGAGCCAACCGAGCCTACTGACAAGACGGCTGGTATTGAGGTTGAGCCTGAAGCAGCTCCTACAGCTCTTGAGACGGCACTGGAGGTCACTTTAAGTGGGGACAACAATTGAATCCGAGCCACCTCCTGTGTTAGCTCCTGGTTAACCTTGGGGCTTAGTATGATGTCTAACACTTCAAGCACACTAAGCTTTAAATATTTTAAGCACACTAGGCGGGCCCGAGAGCATCTTCAATCGAGTGGGGATTCAATGTATTTGACTTACACTGTTTTTATCCATCAATGTAATTCCACAGGAGATAATCGTGTAACCCGATGTAAAAGTCATTTGATGAATGGATATACAGTATTTTTGCTTATTTGACTCAGCTTACAAACTTTTCATCATTCATTTTTTTTATTATAAAAGCTTCTACGGCCGACCTAAGGATAATAGATCTTTAGATGCTCGGTGTTTCAAGGATGGGGCAATATTTGCTCAGTTAGGTCTTCCAACCGATATGTTTTGGGTCGGATGGTGCTTAAGACAACATAGGGTTCCTCCCAATTGGGACCCAGTGTGCCCGCACTAATTTCCTTCGTGTTTTGGAGCATTTTTCGAAGGACCATGTCTCCTACTTGGAAACATCGAACCTTGACTCAGGCATTATAGAATCGAGCTACTTGGCGTTGCTGGGCCATCAGCCGTTACCGAACTTTTTCTCTTTGTTCTTCCACTAGGTCGAGTCCAAGGGCGAGGAGTTCTTCATTAAATGAACTGTCTCGGGCTAAAAGCAACCCGATCTCGACCGGGGTAATGGCTTCTGAGCCATATACAAGGGAGAAGGGAGTTTCACCTGTGGTTGTTCGAATGGTGGTTTAGTATGCCCATAGAATCTTAGGGATCTCTTCATCCCATTATCCTTTAGCTCGGTCGAGTTTGGTTTGGAGATGTTGTTTAATGATCATGTTGACTGCCTCGACCTGTCCGTTCATCTGAGGATGATAAGGAGAGTAATAAATATTCCTGATCCCAAGATTGCTGCACATCTCTCAGTATTGCCTATTGTCAAATTGCTTTATATTATCGGTAATAATGGTCCGAGGTATCCCGAATCGATAAAAATATTTTTTCAGACAAAGTCTGTGATCTTTTGTTCAGTTATCTTCGCCAATGGTTCAGCTTCAGCCCACTTCATAAAGTAGTCGATTGCCATGATAATAAATTTAGTCTGACCTTTCCCCAAAGAGAGTGGTCGGACGATGTCGATGCCCCATTGCACGAAAGGCTAGTAATATTGGAGTGAACTCCTCAGGGGGTTGCCTCGAAATGGTCACAAACCGTTGGCATTTTTCGCATCTCTGGACAAGCTTTCGAGCATCGTGCTGGATAGTCGGCTAGTAATATCCCTGATGTAGGACCTTGTGCATTAGTGACTGTCATCCTAAGTAATTTCCATAGATCCCTTCGTGGATTTGTTGCAGTGCGTAGTCGGCTTCATTGGGATTTAGGCATCGTAACAATAGAGCGTAAAAACCTTTCTTGTATAATATCCTGTTGAGTATGGTGTAACGGGAGGCTGGAATCTTCAATCATCGGGCCTTGGCACGATCTCGAGCAACTTTCCACTGTCGAGGTACTGAACGATCGGGTCAAGCCAGGTGGGTTCCAAATCAACTGTATGCATGATCGAGCTAACCAGGTCATTAATACTTGTCTTAGCAATATACTCGATTGGAACGGACCTGGGTATGTCGTCTTCATCGGTAGAGATAAGTTTTGCTAATAGATCGGCCTAAGAATTTTCTGCTCGAGGGATCCGAGTGACAAAATAAAGTTGAAAACCACCAATCAATTCATTGAATTTCTCCATGTATGCTTTCATTTACTCTTTTGGTGTCTGATACATGTTGGTAACCTGATTAACAACCAACTAGGAGTCGCTGAAGACATTGAGATGAGTAACACCCAAACTAGCTTCGAGTCGGAGGCCGAGCAGTAAAGCTTCATATTCCGCTGTATTGTTCGAGGCTTGAAATCCAAGTCTTAAGGCATATTGCATGTATGTTTGATTGGGAGTTTTCAAGATGACTCCTACCCTGCTTGCCTTAGTGTTGGAGAGCCATCGACATATAGCTTCCGGGGTATGGGGTCGGGCAATGACTTGGGAGAAGCAGTCGTTGATTTTTTAGTTGGTTCACTGCCAAGCTCGGTAGGTAGATCAGCCTGTGGTGTTACTTCAACTAAGAAGTTGGCCACATCCTGTCCTTTAATAGCTACTCTTGACTTATATAGAATGTCAAATTCGCTAAGCTTGATCGCCCACGTTGTTAATCGGCCGGATGCCTCCGATTTCTGTAGAATCTGACGCAGTGGGAGGTCGGTCATAACGACAATAGTATGAGCCTGAAAGTATGGCTGAAGTCATTGCGATGAGATAGCTAGGACTAGGGTCACCTTTTTCAGAGGTGGATATCTTATCTCTGCCCTTAACAGTGCTTTGCTGACATAATAAACTGGCAATTACTTTCCTTCATGCTCGCGTACCAAGGCTGAGCTAACCGCTACATTTGACACTACGAGATACAACAGTAAAACCTCTCCAGGCTCAGGTTTCGACAAGAGGGGTGGAGATTTGAGATAAGACTTCAATTGCTGGAACGCTGCTTCGCACTCTTCCATCCAATCCACCATTTTCCATCCTTTAATTGCTTGAAAAATGGGAGGCATTTGCCAGTAGCTCGGGAGAGGAAACGGTTGAGTGCGGCTACTCGTCCGGTTAGCCTTTGTATGTCTTTGATTATTTTTGGGGACTCTATGTCGAGTAATGCTTTGATTTTCTTTGGGTTCGCCTCAATTCCTCATTGGTTGACAAAAAATCTGAGAAACTTTCCTGAGCTTACGCCAAAGGCACACTTGCTTGAATTTAATTTCATCTGATATTTTTGAAGGATAAGAAATATCTCTTCTAGATCAGCTATATGGTCGGCTACATGTATACTTTTGATGAGCATGTCATCAATGTATACTTCTATAGTTCGGCCGATCTGCCGATCGCACATTTTTTTCACTAATCGTTAATAAGTTGCTCCAACATTTTTCAGACCAAACGACATCACATGGTAATAATAAAGATCTTTGTCAATGATAAATGTAGTCTTAGATTTATCAGATTGATGCATCACAATTTAATTATATCCAGAATAAACATCCATAAAACTAAGGAGTTCATGACCTGCCATGCTATCTACCAGCTGATCAATACTTGGAAGAGGGAAGCTATCCTTTGGGCAGGCTTTATTTAGGTCGGTATAATCAATACAGACTTGCCACTTCCCATTGGTTGTTTTTACTAGTATGACATTAGCTACCTACTCTGGGTAGTATATCTCCTCAATGAATTTCACTTTAAGGAGCTTGATCACCTCTTCTTCAATGATAGCGTATTTCTCAGGGCCGAGTGGTCATCGCTTTTGTCGGATCGGTCGGTAGGTCGAATCGATGTTGACTCGGTGTGTCATCATCGAAGGATCGTCATGGCTTCATGCAAACACATTAGCGTATCATCGGAGTAGAGCTATTAGCCTGTCCTTCAAGGGTGACTGCAGAGACGGGACGATCTGTATCGTTTTGGACTCATCTGTTCAGCCAAGGGTATTGAGATAAGGTCCTCTATCGGTTGTCCTCATTCATGAGTCTCAGCTTGAGGATCCAACGATTCGATCATGGATACCTTGGTAGGAGCAACGTCTTATATCCTGTTGGTCTCCTTTGACGACTCTTATTCCCGACTCAGTCGAGAATTTCATGAAGAGGTGGTATGTCGATACTACGGCTTGAAGAAGACACAGAGAGGGTTGACCGAGTATGGCAATATAGACTGATGACTGTTCAACTATCAGAAGTCAACCATTGTTGTTGCTTGATGTGGAGGATTTCCAGCAGTTAACGGTAGCGAAATGGTTCCTTCTGGGAGTGTTTGTCCACCTGAAAATTTGATTAATGGAGTATGAACTGGCCGTAATGCCAATCGTTCGATGCCCATTTTGTCGAATGCTTGGATAAACAGCACATCTGCAGATGATCCCGTGTCAACGAGGATGTGAAACACCTTACAGTTAGCAATAGTGAGGGTGACGACGAATGCATCATCATGGGGATGGTGAATACCCTGAGCATCTTCGTCAGTGAAAGAGATATAATACTTCTCTCTTTTCTTTTCCTTTGAAGGTTGAGTTAAGGAGAGGATTTCGGACTTGGGTTGACTGATGCTCCTGGCATAATTCTTTTGAGCATTGTTTGAGTCGGCCCTGCCTCGGGGACCACCGACAATGGTTTGGATTTCCTCTGTGGGTCGGTTGTCTCCTGGACATTCTTCTGTTGTCCCAGTTCTCTTGATGTGTTCTCCGAGATGGCCTTCTTAGATGAGTCTTTCGATCTCTTCTTTCAGATGATAGCAGTCACTTGTTTTCTATCCATGATTGCGATGGTAATGGCAATGCTTGTTCTTGCTCCATCGGTTGGGATTGCTTCAGAGCCTATCTGGCCAGTTGACGAATCCTTCACTCTTAATTTCAATTAGAACCTGCTCTTGAGGCTTGTTGAGTGGGGTATATATTGAAAACTTTCGATCGGGTTGCTTACCCGACTTGCGTTCATCATGCATTCGATCGTCCTTACGCTTTTTCCCTCCGGCCGAGTCAACTTCTTTTTTGGCTGACTCTTTAGTTGAAGTTTTCACGTTCTGGGCTGCTTCTCGCATGATCCATGGTTCCTTGGCATCCGCGTATTTATCCGACCGAACCATAAACTCAGCAGAGTCATAGGCGAATTCTTGTCCAAGAATGCCAGAAATGGCTTGTCCGTAACGCCTTGCATGATCGAGTTAAGAGATGTCTCCTCCGAATGTTTCTGAACTTGGAGAGATTCGAAATTGAAGCGCTTAATATAATCTTTCAGTAGTTCTCCCACCTTCTGAACTATGTTATTCAGATGTACAGGCGACATCAACTTTTTCTTTCCACCAATGAAGTTGGTGAGGAAAGCATCGTTGAGTTCTGCGAACGAGCTAATGGACTTTGGTTTCAACTTTTTGAACCAAAGTTGAGCTACATCGGCTAAAGTGAGGGAAAAATCTTGGCACATCACAACATCCGAGGTATCATGCAATTCCATGTATGTTCGAAAGCACTCGATGTGTTCGGTTGGGTCGATTTTACCGTTGAAGGGCGTAATTTACAGAAGACGAAACTGCTTTGGCAACCAATCTTGCATTATTTCTTCCACAAATGGGGATGCCTTCATCTCGGGCCTGCTTTGGCGTACATCCTGACTCTGCTTCATGTCTATGATTTCTTCACACACTTCTCTCCTAAAGTGTTGTAGGTTAGCTTTCCAGGGTTCGCCACTTTCTGTCGTTCCCTCAACCGGAGGCCTGCTGCGCCTTCTCCAAAATATTTCATGTCAAAGATCGGTGTCAGGCAACAAGGCAGTCACAGAATGAGCGGGAGCCGGCTCGGATGGACCGTGGTGTTGACTTTATAGAGGGACAGACCACATAGCAACAGGCTGAGGGTCTACATATTATTGCGGGACGTTCGTTGTCTGGCCATAATGGGGTTGAACTTGTTGACGATGCATCTGTTCCAACATTTACTTCATGACGTTTATGTTGGATTTGAGTTCTTGGACCTCCCTATCCAACCGTCCGTTACCCTGGTTCCGCTAGGTATTCCTAGTCACGACAGAGGCTGTTGGATGAGCCGCGGAACCCTGTCAGTTGTCAGGATGATTTTGAGCCCCCTGGGCCTTGTCCGGACCTGGCGGTCCAATGACATCGGCCTCATTCGATTCCTCTTAAACAGTTCTTCTGGTCCTTGCCATTAAAACTCGCTTGAAGCTTCTGAATAGAGTCTGGGAAATGAATTTTTGTACTGTTTCCCACAGACCGCATCAATCTGTTGATGAAAAAAACTGGTTTGCCCTTCCCCGTCCACCACCTACACAGGAACAAGACAAAGGAGATCCTGACTAGAGCCAGGGACCCTCCGATGCTTAAGTCAGCGATAGGACTATGAGAAGGGTTTTTGAGAAGGGTTTTCTGTGTACCTTTAAGCTTGGAGGTCTCTTGGGATTTATAGGAACGAGAGGGTCCCGGCATGTAGGGATTCTCCCCCACATATCTTGGAGATATGATTTAGTTGTAATCTGTTCATGGATTCTACCCGATCCGGAGATCTTCGGGGTTATCGAGAATCCTTTCACAAGATTTTTAGGACGGTATTTGTGTTTACACACTCTCTCCCTTGCTTGGCTCGACCTCAACCGACTCTGTTAATAATTGAGTCTCAGCTGGCTACAAGAATAAGCTTTTTGCCTTTTGTCAGATGAAATCGAGTCAGCCCGTAGCCGATATCCTTTCTTAATTCAATAGCCATTCATAACTGACCTAATATGGGGTGGTTTTATAGCTGGCCTGATGGCTTCTAGCATTCAGATTCTAATCGGTCCTTTTAGACGTTGCTGGCTCGATATTCAAGTCAACTTTATGCATCTAACGTGTTTCTCCTATGGCTCATGACTCTACAAACCTCAGTCGAAATTTATTTCTTACGATCCGAGCTAAGTCTCTCCTTAGGCATTTAACTCTTTTACCTTGGTCAGGCTCATTACCTCGAAATCACGAGTAGTGTCAATAGAGTTGGTCCATTCCATATCTGGGTCTTTAGACTTGTCATATTTTTCCCCAACAATGGTACAACTAAATGCTAATGTGTTTGCTTTGACTGGCACACATCCCTTGAAATACCTATTATGTACCAGGGGCCCGTGACATTTTAACCCACCGAGCTGGAAATGGTTTTTGGTTCAAATTAGGCCGCTCATATGATCTACCTATGTCAGATATGTCAGAGCTGAATGTAGCTTGGAGGAACCAAATACCTTTGTGGCTCCCAAATACTGAAATAGATAAGACCTGGTACGTGAAAATCGGCTATCCAAAGAGCCATAAAAAAGGTGATTATTGACAAAGAGGCCATCTATCAAGCCACCAAAAAAATTAAGTAATCAAAAAATTGACTTTTAGTTAAGCGTATAATAACTTACATTGCTCAAGATAATACAATATTATTAAAAAAAGATGCAACAAGGTAAAAGTTAATATGTCCAACGTAATTATAATTAATTGAAAAGGAAATAAAAAAATAAATTAAAATGATAATTAATGACGATTTGTTCATCGTCTAGTAAAATACCAAGCTTGATAGGCAAAAAGTTTATTAGGTACAAAAGTCGAGTCACCTGCTTAGTTCGTGGCAAGATAGTCATTGGAGATGACAGTCCGTTTGTTTTATAGTTAAGCTTCATTATGCGAGACAATCATAATTCGTGGGAAATATTTATGTTCATCCCTCGGCCGACTTCATAGTAAGGTAGTCGTTGGAGATGAATGTTTGTTCGTTATTTAGGTTCGGGTTCCATAACGAGATAACCAATGGTAGATAGTATTAGTGCACTTATTCGTGCACTTATTTTTCAATTACGTGAGTCTATATGTTAGTGAGCCAGTTGAGCCCTAGATAGCTGAAGATTGAAGACATAAGAGAATATGAAGCATCAATGGGTGAAGAGAAGGTAAATCATGTGGTACATTGGTGACCCTAATCTTAGACCCAAAACAACCTAGCCTCTAGATTATCATTCTTTAATAGGTGAACCCTTATTTGATCATTCATTAGCCTTATGAGCTCAATTGAAACATGATAACATATGCTAAAAGTGATGCAAAACTGTTGTAAATCATATGCCTAAAACAACAATTTTTGAGTGGTTCTTGATCCCATCAACAGGCTCTCGATGGGTCTAGATGGAATTGAAGTCCAGCTTGATATGATTGAAGAAACATTCTAGCAACTAAATAGAAAATTCTTATAGTTTCTCAATGGGATCGAGGGACAACTTGATCCTATCGAAGGACTTTCGATTTTATTGAAGGGCTTTTCGATCCCATTGAAAGATCGAAAGAGCTATTAACTAGCTGCTTTATAACCATTGCAACACGACTTCTATAAAATGGGTATATGATTATTAGGCATTTGGATGAGTTCTTGGTGCAATTAGAGCTTAGGTGATTCCTCACTCATATCCATTATCCTATGATTGTACAACTATAAGATTCAAGTAATCTTCCTTAAAATTACCACTCTTATTAGGATTCTAACCTCCATTATAAAGATGTACTTGATCTCCACCATTTTCTAGACATTAGATAATAAGCATATAGGTATATCTTTGTCTATATCCTCAAGAAGACCCATATAGGTGAATCCCCTTTAGAAATCAACTATTCAATAGTTGTAGGAGATTCTAGATTCCTCCCACCACATTTGTCAGCTCATCGGGGCATCATATGCAAGGCGGTTGATTATAGGAGCCAAAGCATCGACATTAATGATCAGAGAGAAATTGAGAAACTGATTGAAGTACGGGAGGATATCGATCAAGCATATCAGGTAATGAGCAATAATGAGGCTCAATCCGAGTAGTAAGGTTGTCATTGGTTAGAGTTCATTAACACTCATTCCTTATATAGGATTGAGTGTAAAGTTTGCGACTCAAACTCGAATAGGTTCTTGTGTAGCACCTAAGCTCTTGTGTAGGGTTGAATTCATCAGACACGGGTGCATACGTGTTAATCTTTATGGGGAGACTTCAATGGGAGTGTATATAGGGTATTGGATTAAGACCGCATTCACTAGACACGAGTGTGTATGTGTTAGTCTCCATGAGAGCCTTCGATGAGAGTGTATGTAGAGCATTGGATTAGGACTGCTAGTTGTTATTGATTAGGCAATAGAAAACTAATTAAAATCTTAGTATATTCTTACCAAGTTCCATGTGGATCAACCTCGGGCTTCCCGAGTTATTACTATATCACAGCCTAATACTTGGGGATGTCAACCCTTAGGTTCGATCAAGTTTTTGGCGCAGTTGTTGGAGAATTTGTGTTGAGAATACTTAGGTTTAGGTTGGTTTTGATTTCTAGTTTTAACCTGGGGATTTTCTTTTGGGTTTTAATTCTAGGAAGTTTGATTCCAATTAGGGGTGTTGCATATTATTTTGAAACTAGCATCGTTTGTTTAATTTTTATTTTATAGCCTCATTAAATATTGTTCTTCTAAACCGGTGACTCCATTTTCTCATCTTGTTGCTTTTTATTGATTCTAATTTTTGTACAATTTTTTTTTCTAGGTTTAGAACTTAGTTTCCTATTCTTGGTTCATGGCAAAGTGGATAAGGGACCATATATAGGGACTTCTAAGTGAACACTACAAGAAATGCCACTTTTACCAACGAAAATTTTCGTAGGCGAAAGGCTTAATTTCGCAGCAAAAGAGTTTTACCAACGAAATTTTTCGTTGACAATTTCGTAGCTAAAAGGCCGAGGGGAACACCTTTTACCCACGAAAAAAAAAAATTCGTTGGCCAAGGTAAGACTTTTGCCAACGAAATTTTTCGTAGGCAAAATTTTTTACCAACGTTGCATTTCATTGGTAAAAGTATTGACAAAACTTTTTACCTACGAATAGTTTTGTAGGTAAAAATACATACAAAACACTTTACCTACCAACAATTTCGTAGCTAAAAATATATACAGGACTTTTTACCTACGAATACTTTCGTAGCCAAAAATATTAAAAACACTTTTTACCTGCCAAGAATTTTGTAGCTAAACATATTTATAAAATTTTTTACCTACCAACAATTTCGTAGCTAAAAATATTAAACTCATTTTAGCTACCAAAAATTTCGTAGCTAAAAATATTAACAAGACTTTTTACCTACCAATAGTTTCGTAGCTAAAAGGTATATTCGTAGATAAAAATACTTAGAAAACGTTTCCCTACCACCAATTTTGTAGCTAAAAATTCCTTTACCTATGCATATTTTCGTAGGTAAAAATATTTACCAAACAGACACTTTTAACTACGAATGATATCGTAGGTAAAAATACCCTATAAAACGTTTAGCTACGAATATTTTCGTAGGTAAAAACATTTGTGAGACTTTTAACTACGAAAATTTTCATAGGTAAAAACTTGGAGGAATCTTTTACCTACAAAAATTTTCGTAGGTAAAAGTTTTTTTTTTTTTTTTCCCACCCTATATTCAACCACAAAATTCTTGAAATACACCTGATATACACTTGTTACAATATAATTCCTGATATACACCTGTCATGTAATATATTTCATCATATTCACATTCACAACCATTTAACTCCAAAGTACATAAATAAATCTATCCAAACATAAACTACATCATGCATAAATACATATAAGTTTAACATCATAAATAAAATATAAAAAATCACGAAGATGGAGGCAGAGGTGGTGGGGCATCGATGGGTAAGCGTGCGGCAAGAGCCTGAAACATATTCGTTATCCGTCGCTCCTGCTTCACCCACATCTCCTCCATCCTCCTCTCCTGCTCTTCCCTCAGCCTCTCATGCTCCTCTATCCTCATCTTCTCCTGCTCCTTCCTCTGCCTCTGCCTCGTCAGCTCCTCCATCCTCCTCTCCTGCTCCTCCCTCTGCCTCATCAGCTCCTCCATCCTCCTCTCCTGCTCCTCCATCCTCCTCTCCTGCTCCTCCCTCAGCCTCTCCTGCTCCTCCATCCTCCTCCTCTCCTGCTCCTCCCTCTGACTCGTTGCTCCTTCATCCTCCTCTTTTGTTCCTCCATCTGCCTCTCCAACTACTCACTCTTCTTCTCCAGCTAATCTCTGATGTCATTGACGATGACCTGTAGCTGGTGAACCTCTCTCTCAGCGATATCAGCTCGGCGGGTGGCACTCTCGCCAACGACGATGGATCGGGTGTTGAGAATAGGATTAGGTGTAGGTTTAGGTTTAGGGATTTGAGAACACATTTAGGTTTTAGGTTAAGGTTTTAGGTAGGTTATAAGTTATAGCTGTAGGGAATTGAGAATAGGTTAAGGTTATAGGTAGGTTATAGCCTATAGGTTTAGGGATCTGAGAATAGGTTAAGGTTTAGGTTTAGGAAATCGAGTTTGGGTTCAAGATCGGGTTTTGCTTTGGGTTTTCAAGTTTAGGTTTCGATTTAGGTTAGGTAGTTGAGAATAGGATTAGGTGTAGGTTTAGGTTTAGGGATTTGAGAACACATTTAGGTTTTAGGTTGGTTATAGGTTATAGGTTTAGGGAATTGAGAATAGGTTAAGGTTTAGGTTTAGGAAATCATGTTTGGGTTCGGGATTAGGTTTTGCTTTGGGTTTTCAAATTTAGGTTTAGATTTAGGTTAGGTAGTTGAGAACAGGATTAGGTGTAGGTTTAAGTTTAGGGATTTGAGAACACATTTAGGTTTTAGGTTAAGATTTTAGGTAGGTTATAGGTTATAGCTGTAGGGAATTGAGAATAGGTTAAGGCTTAGGTTTTAGGTTAAGGTTATAGGTAGGTTATAGGTTATAGGTTTAGGGAATTGAGAATAGGTTAAGGTTTAGGTTTAGGAAATCGGGTTTGGGTTCGGGATCGGGTTTTGCTTTGGGTTTTTAAGTTTAGGTTTAGGTTTAGGTTAGGTAGTTGAGAATAGGATTAGGTGTAGGTTGAGGTTTAGGGATTTGAGAATAGCTTAAGGCTTAGGTTTTAGGTTAAGGTTATAGGTAGGTTATAGGTTATAGTTTTAGGGATTTGATAATAGGTTAAGGTTTAGGTTTAGGAAATTGGGTTTGGGTTCAGGATTGGGTTTTTCTTTGGGTTTTCAAGTTTATGTTTAGGTTTAGGTTAGGTAGTTCAGAATAGGATTAGGTGTAGGTTTAGGTTTAGGGATTTGAGAATACATTTAGGTTTTAGGTTAAGATTTTAGGTTATAGCTGTAGGGAATTGAGAATAGGTTAAGGTTTAGGTTTTAGGTTAAGGTTATAGGTAGGTTATATGTTATAGGTTTAGGGATTTGAGAATAGGTTAAGGTTTAGGTTTAGGAAATCGAGTTTGGGTTCGGGATCAGGTTTTGCTTTGGGTTTTCAAGTTTAGGTTTAGGTTAGGTAGTTGAGAATAGGATTAGGTGTAGGTTTAGGTTTAGGGATTTGAGAATACATTTAGGTTTTAGGTTAAGGTTTTAGGTAGGTTATAAGTTATACCTGCAGGGAATTGATAATAGGTTAAGGTTTAGGTTTTACGTTAAGGTTATAGGTAGGTTATAGGTTATAGGTTTAGGGATTTGAGAATAGGTTAAGGTTTAGGTTTAGGAAATCGGGTTTGGGTTCGGGATCGGGTTTTGCTTTGGTTTTCAAGTTTAGGTTTAGGTTTAGGTTAGGTAGTTGAGAATAGGATTAGGTGTAGGTTTAGGTTTTTGGATTTGAGAATAGGTTAAGGTTTAGGTTTTAAGTAGGTTATAGGTTATAGTTGTAGGGAATTGAGAATAGGTTAAGGTTTAGGTTTAGGAAATCGGGTTTGGGTTCGGGATCGGATTTTGCTATAGGTTTTCAAGTTTAGGTTTAGGTTTAGGTTAGGTAGTTGAGAATAAGATTAGGTGTAGGTTTAGGTTTAGGGATTTGAGAATACATTTAGGTTTTAGTTTAAGATTTTAGGTAGGTTATAGGTTATAGCTGTAGGGAATTGAGAATAGGTTAAGGTTTAGGTTTTAGGTTAAGGTTATAGGTAGGTTATATGTTATAGGTTTAGGGATTTGAGAATAGGTTAAGGTTTAGGTTTAGGAAATCGAGTTTGGGTTCGGGATCAGGTTTTGCTTTGGGTTTTCAAGTTTAGGTTTAGGTTAGGTAGTTGAGAATAGGATTAGGTGTAGGTTTAGGTTTAGGGATTTGAGAATACATTTAGGTTTTAGGTTAAGGTTTTAGGTAGGTTATAAGTTATAGCTGTAGGGAATTGATAATAGGTTAAGGTTTAGGTTTTAGGTTAAGGTTATAGGTAGGTTATAGGTTATAGGTTTAGGGATTTGAGAATAGGTTAAGGTTTAGGTTTAGGAAATCGGGTTTGGGTTCGGGATCGGGTTTTGCTTTGGTTTTCAAGTTTAGGTTTAGGTTTAGGTTAGGTAGTTGAGAATAGGATTAGGTGTAGGTTTAGGTTTTTGGATTTGAGAATAGGTTAAGGTTTAGGTTTTAGGTAGGTTATAGGTTATAGCTGTAGGGAATTGAGAATAGGTTAAGGTTTAGGTTTAGGAAATCGGGTTTGGGTTCGGGATCGGGTTTTGCTATGGGTTTTCAAGTTTAGGTTTAGGTTTAGGTTAGGTAGTTGAGAATAAGATTAGGTGTAGGTTTAGGTTTAGGGATTTGAGAACACATTTAGGTTTTAGGTTTAGGTTTTAGGTTAAGGTTATAGGTAGGTTATAGGTTATAGCTGTAGGGAATTGAGAATAGGTTAAGGTTTAGGTTTTAGGTTAAGGTTATAGGTCGGTTATAGGTTATAGGTTTAGGGAATTGAGAATAGGTTAAGGCTTAGGTTTTAGGTTAAGGTTATAGGTTATAGGTTTAGGGATTTGAGAATAAGTTAAGGTTTAGGTTTAGGAAATCGGGTTTGGGTTCGAGATCGGGTTTTGCTTTGGGTTTTCAAGTTTAGGTTTAGGTTTAGGTTAGGTAGTTGAGAATAGGATTAAGTGTAGGTTTAGGTTTCGGGATTTGAGAATAGGTTATGGTTTAGGTTTTAGGTTATGGTTATAGGTAGGTTATAGGTTATAGGTTTAGGGAATTGAGAATAGGTTAAGGTTTAGGTTTAGGAAATCGGGTTTGGGTTTGGGATCGGGTTTTGCTTTGGGTTTTCAAGTTTAGGTTTAGGTTTAGGTTTAGGTTAGGTAGTTGAGAATAGGATTAGGTGTAGGTTTAGGTTTAGGGATTTGAGAATAGGTTAAGGTTTAGGTTTTAGGTTAAGGTTATAGGTAGGTTATAGGTTATAAGTTTCGTGATTTGAGAATAGGTTAAGGTTTAGGTTTTAGGTTAAGGTTATAGGTACGTTATAGCTTATAAGTTTAGTGATTTGAGAATAGGTTAAGGTTTAGGTTTAGGAAATCGGGTTTGGGTTCGGGATCGGGTTTTGCTTTGGGTTTTCAAGTTTAGGTTTAGGTTTAGGTTAGGTAGTTAAGAATATGATTAGGTGTAGTTTTAGGTTTAGGGATTTGAGAATAGGTTAAGGTTTAGGTTTTGGGTTAAGGTTATAGGTAGGTTATAGGTTATAGGTTTAGGGATTTGAGAATTGGTTAAGGTTTAGGTTTAGGAAATCGGATTTGGGTTCGGGATCGGGTTTTTCTTTGGGTTTTCAAGTTTAGGTTTAGGTTTAGGTTAGGTAGTTGAGAATAAGATTACGTGTAGGTTTAGGTTTAGGGATTTGAGAATAGGTTAAGGTTAAGGTTTTAGGTTAAGGTTATAGGTAGGTTATAGGTTATAGGTTTAGGGATTTGAGAATAGGTTGAGGTTTAGGTTTTGGAAATTGGGTTTGGGTTCGGGATCGGGTTTTGCTTTGGGTTTTCAAGTTTAGGTTTAGGTTTAGGTTAGGTGGTTGAGAATAGGATTAGGTATAGGTTTAGGTTTAGGAATTTGAGAACACATTTAGGTTTTAGGTTTAGGTTTTAGGTAGGTTATAGGTTATAGTTGTAGGGAATTGAGAATAGGTTAAGGCTTAGGTTTTAAATTAAGGTTATAGGTAGGTTATAGGTTATAAGTTTAGGGATTTGAGAATAGGTTAAGGTTTAGGTTTAGGAAATCGGGTTTGGGTTCGGGATCGGGTTTTGCTTTGGGTTTTCAAGTTTAGGTTTAGGTTTAGGTTAGGTAGTTGAGAATAGGATTAGGTATAGGTTTAGGTTTTGGGATTTGAGAATAGGTTAAGGTTTAGGTTTTAGGGTAAGGTTATAGGTATGTTATAGGTTATAGGTTTAGGGATTTGAGAATAGGTTAAGGTTTAGGTTTAGGAAATCGAGTTTGGGTTTGGGATCGGGTTTTGCTTTGGGTTTTCAAGTTTAGGTTTAGGTTTAGGTTAGGTAGTTGAGAATAGGATTAGGTGTAGGTTTAGGTTTAGGGATTTGAGAACACATTTAGGTTTTATGTTTAGGTTTTAGGTAGGTTATAGGTTATAGCTGTAGGGAATTGAGAATAGGTTAAGGCTTAGGTTTTAGATTAAGGTTATAGGTAGGTTATAGGTTATAGGTTTAGGGATTTGAGAATAGGTTAAGGTTTAGGTTTAGAAAATCGGGTTTGGGTTCGAGATCAGATTTTGCTTTGGGTTTTCAAGTTTAGGTTTAGGTTTAGGTTAGCTAGTTGAGAATAGGATTAGGTATAGGTTTACTTTTAGGGATTTGAGAATAGGTTAAGGTTTAGGTTTTAGGTTAAGGTTATAGGTTTAGGGATTTGAGAATAGATTAAGGTTTAAGTTTAGGAAATCGGGTTTGGGTTCGGGATCGGGTTTTGCTTTGGGTTTTCAAGTTTAGGTTTAGGTTTAGGTTAGGTAGTTGAGAATAGGATTAGGTGTAGGTTTAGTTTTAGGGATTTGAGAACACATTTAGGTTTTAAGTTTAGGTTTTAGATAGGTTATAGGTTATAGCTATAGGGAATTGAGAATAGGTTAAGGCTTAGGTTTTAGATTAAGGTTATAGGTAGGTTATAGGTTATAGGTTTAGAGATTTGAGAATAGGTTAAGGTTTAGGTTTAGAAAATTGGGTTTGGATTCGGGACGGGTTTTGCTTTGAGTTTTTAAGTTTAGGTTTAGGTTTAGGTTAGGTAGTTGAGAATAGGATTAGGTGTAGGTTTAGGTTTAGGGATTTGAGAACACATTTACGTTTTAGGTTAAGGTTTTAGGTAGGTTATAGGTTATAGCTGTAGGGAATTGAGAATAGGTTAAGGCTTAGGTGTAGGTTTAGGTTTATGAATTTGAGAATAGGTTAAGGTTTAGGTTTTAGGTTAAGGTTATAGGTAGGTTATAAGTTACAGGTTTAGGGATTTGAGAATAGGTTAAGGTTTAGGTTTAGGAAATCGGGTTTGGGTTCGGATCGGGTTTTTCTTTAGGTTTTCAAGTTTAGGTTTAGGTTTAGGTTTGGTAGTTGAGCATAGGATTAGTTGTAGGTTTAGGTTTAGGGATTTGAGAATAGGTTAAGGTTATAGGTATGTTATAGGTTATAGGTTTAGGGATTTGATATTAGGTTAAGGTTTAGGTTTAGGAAATCGGGTTTGGGTTCGGGATCAGGTTTTGCTTTGGGTTTTCAAGTTTAGGTTTAAGTTTAGGTTAGGTAGTTGAGAATAAGATTAGGTTTAGGGATTTGAGAACACATTTAGGTTTTAGGTTAAGGTTTTAGGTAGGTTATAGGTTATAGCTGTAAGAAATTGAGAATAGGTTATAGGTTCAGGTAATAGGATTAGGTGTGGTTTAGGTTAAGGGTGAGGTCCCTGCAAATACAGATATAAACATGGCCTGTCAACATGGCCAGGCCCTTCCAATGCTGTCCATAGGAAATGGACAGCTTCATCATGGTCATAACAGTGGTTCCACCTTCCATTTAGATGACCCCCACTCATCCGGATAGCTCTGACGCACATCCGGGTATGCTCCATTAATTTTGAGCTAATACCAAAATACGACCTGTCCAAATGGCCAGACCCTCCCAATGCTGTCCATTGAAAATGGACAGCTTCATCATGGTCATAACAGCGGTTCCCACCTCCCAGGGACCCCCGCTCATCCGGATAGCTCCGACACACATCCGGGTATGCTCTATTAATTTCGAGCAAAATAACTTAATCGTAAATGAACTTTTATAAAATAAATTTTAATTTAATAAAATTTACCTGAAGGCACTGACGAATGAGCTGCCGCACATCATCTGTCATGTCTACCCAACGGGGGGTGGTGGCGGGGATCAGAGATCGGCATAAGACACCGACCTCCGACGTAAACAAGCTGACATTGTTCCCAACAGGTCTAATACAATCCTGTGGGAACTCTACCGTCACCTGAAGAATGACACCTGCATTGAAAGAAAATTTGAGAAAGGCTTAGAGGGGCTGTCAGAATGATATATTTTACAAACTTTTGTTGTATTTCTCTAAGGGAAATAGTCACACCATCATACCATCATTTCTAGGATGATATTTCCTTGCCAGCAACCTAATTCTTCTCTGAGACAAGTGCCTATGAGTCAGTAAGGGTGAAACTCTGACAAGAGTGGGCTTGTTGCCAACCTGTTTGTAAATATTTATCAATGAAGAAGAAAAATAAATCATAACCAATATCCCTTTGAGCAAATATCCGTGTTGAAAATCCCACAAGTCTTCCATGAGAGACGTATATGCCATACTGGGAATTCACGAATCTTGTATTACTGGATTGTCCTTCCATCTGCATTCATAATGCCAATCTAATAACCAAAATGAGAAATGGTATCCAAGATATAACATCCAACTTCGAAAAAGGAAAAGGAAAAAAATATCTAAAACACTACAATGCAAGCATAGTTTTCTTCAAAGCAAAACTACAATAAGGTTTGAATACAAGCACACATGGTCGAGTTGAATCCAAGTCTCAAATTTTCCACCTTCACTTTTCTTAAAATGGTATCGTGCTTTAAGTAAAGAGATGATATCAAAAATTGAGGACTTTCTATCATAACTATCTACTAGCATATATATCCATGTAGGATGCAAGTGTAACATGAGAATAGGTAGAATTCCATGACCTCATTAGAATATATATATAACTTAGATGATGGTGCTGATGACTAAGCATCCATATGTCTTATAAGATTCATCTAGAATAGAAGTTCTCAATATGCATCTTTTATGAAAGTACAATGTGCTATCAAAAATTGAGGACTTTCTATCATAACTATCTACTAGCATATATATCCATGTAGGATGCAAGTGTAACATGAGAATAGGTAGAATTCCATGACCTCATTAGAATATATATATAACTTAGATGATGGTGCTGACGACTAAGCATCCATATGTCTTGTAAGATTCATCTAGAATAAAAGTTCTCAATATGCATCTTTTATGAAAGTACAATGTACCAGACTAAATATCAAGCCTTGAGCACAAATATGGCCTAATACCAATAGACAAAAAGAAGAAGAAGAAGAAGAGGAAGAAGAAGAAGAAGAAGAAGATGATATCATGCCTCATCAATAAATTAGTTATAGATAAATAATGAGGGTAAACTGTCAAGATTCTTCAAAGAAAAATTCTCGATTCATCAATGCATAAAGGTTGTGCACTAATTAGAGTGGTTGTCCCTAGGCATAAATGCTTGATATTTTCAAGTCTCATTACATCCTCAAGCATTCAAAAAAAGGATAGTAAGTGTCATGATCGTTTATGCGATATGCATATCGATATGCGATCGCATATGTGCATATGTGGTTGCACATGACAACACTAATTTCCCTTCTTGGCTATCTATTTTACATACCACAATTCAAAGGTTGAGATTGTCCTATCAAGAAGACTTCCATGGCATGCATCTTGCACAGGAGGCCCAAGTCCAACTCGAGAGAGTTAGGTCGGCCTAGGCCTTGTCCAATCAACCATGCATTCTGGCATAAGAAGCCCAACTCAAGAGGTTTGCTTGGCCCAGGCCCAGGCCTAGACCAACCCAACCCCACCAGCTCAGCCCGTTTACAAAATGCCTACTTCCCACCTGATTGTTTGTAAGTTATCCGTTGATCAAGTAGACCACACTTATAGGAACGAAATCTATTCCATCCATCTTATTTTTGAACTCATTTTAGAACAGGACAAAAAATGAGGAGGATCCGGAACTCAAGTTAGCCACATGAGAGGAAATTGAGACATTCGTAGGGTCATAAGAGTTTCACGCTTGAGAATTTGTTTTTTGTTTTTTCAGTTCATTCCAATGGGATGACTTTATGAATGATTTGGATAGTATATAAATATCAAGGTGGACCCCATAAGATTTCAGCGATTGGAAATAAGATCAGTGGATGTAACCAATCAGTCTAGAAATAAAAGGAAGTTTACAAGTGACACAACTGTGCCTTCAAGTATCCATGACAAAATAGGAGTTTTGAGTACACATTATGCAGAAATATTGAATATTCCAGTTGATAAGAAAAGTACCTTCAGGGTTATTGTACCAATAAAACCAGCTTTAACAGTGACGGGAAGATTTAGAGAAAGATCTGGTTACATGATTACGACCTGTTTGAAAACATAATGAGCATATGTTAGTTGGATTGGATCACAATTAAAAACAGAATGCAAATATGTCAACAGAACTTAATGGAATACTGCATAGGCACTACTCCAAGTAATTCATATTATTTTATTACAAGGTGGCCTTCAGCTGTACCACTGCTGGGGTTGAACAAACAAAAGACTGTTTCTTTAGATCAAGAATAGAACCACCCTAGTAGTAGAAATCATGGTGTTGGGTGAGTTCAGCCACATGATTACCTATGCACCACATAGATCTAAGAATTTCAGATGTGGTAGAAATGCCATCTTCCTATAAGCCTGGTCTGTTAAGCTGCAAGAAAAGATTGAATATTACAGCTAGTAATCATGTGTTTAATCAACTGTTTAATAAATAATCAACTGTTTAACTAATCCCAGTTTTTACCTTAGAAATCATCAATTTCTCAGCATCAATAGATGCACTCCTTCCCAACAGTAACCTCTTCGCAAGATCCTTCTTGTAAAATGCTTCAAACACATCTTTACCCTGAATTATAGGAGGAAAAGAAGTATGACACCTATCAGCATATAACAATATCTGATGACAATCATTGAAATTAAGGACCAAAAGTAATAGCACATGAAAAGCCCCAAGGGAATAGCTAAGAAAACAAGGACCTAGTAGCTTACTTGTATAAATCTGAACAATACCAAAACTTTGTCAAGTGTACCCTCCAACTCCTCTTCAGATGTACCCTTGTTACCAGCACGAAGCTTCTCATCCAGAAACTTTGCAATCAGATCAGCAGGTCAGTTCTGTTAGAGGAACAAAGATCTCATAAATCAGTTTAGTACTGTTTCCATTGAGTATCAAATTATTACAAGAAATAAGCTTAAACCATGAGAATCCATACATCACTTATTTTTTTACCTATGATGAACAAGGACAATCCATTACTGCTTCAAAGAAAAGAAAAAGGGAAGAAAGGTTGAGGTCACAACATTATGAAGAGAACATGACAATTGTTGAAGAAACTACTCACCGGAACATGACAAAATTGTGAGAGTCTCCTTCATATTCTCTAGTAAAGGCTGTTGGGGTCCACAGATATGTCCATGGAAAATCTACTCCATCCATCTGTTTTAAAAGACTATAATAAAGGGAAGGATTCTAAAAATTAGACAGACTCAAAACTCTTAACTCAGGTGGGCCACACCAACAAAACAGTGGAAATAACAATGTCCACGGTTAAAACTTTCCTAGAGCTGGCCATAATGTTTTTATGTCATCCAAACCATTAATAGAATTATTACCACTAAGATAAGATAAACTATAGGAGCAAATATCATCTCGATGCAAAACTTCTATCATGGCCGAGCCTTCAATCCTCACTGTTTTAGGTGGTATGGCCCACATGACTCCTGGATCTGTCTGATTTTTAAAATCCTGCCTTGTTATTGTCCTTCAAAACAGCTGGACTCGGTGTATTTGTCACAGACATCTCTATTGGACTCACAGCCCAGGCCAAAAAAGAACTTCCGACAATAGAAAGCTAGGTAAGCTCTAATATTATATTTGTTGGCATTCCATCATCCATCCGTTCTTCCATGTCATTTTAAGACATGGGCTCAAAAATAAAAAAATTCCAAAACTTAAGTGAGCTGCACAATGTGAAAATGTGTGTGGGTAAATGCCTATGGTCGAAACCTCCTTAGGACCAAAACACCCTCAGCAAATGGACCTGTAGTTGGGATAAGAGAAATAAAAGATGATCACATTAAAATCCAAAAGGTCATATCAATCATGGTCAGATGCTGCAAATAACAGGCATTAAACACAACATGAAAGAGAAACATACAGTCCAGAAAATAGCTGATGGAGCATCATTGAATGATACACATGCAAGCCCAAAATCACAAATCTTCAGTATGCAGTCCGCATTAGCAAGGATAGTTTTTAGAATAAGATAGATAGAAAGATATGATCCACATCAAATGACAAACAAAAGTGATATGAAAATATGTAATATGAACTACTAATTTAAGGATGCATTACCAAAATGGCACACATAAAGATGTTGGGAGCAAGCACCCAACATGAGCTCAAGGATATCAAGTTAGAACTGAAGAATCATAGTCAATTAGTCATGGGGTTATTCACCACGTTGAGAACATAAGTAACATATGTTTATTTATTTATTTGGGTCCTTACTCTTGCTCCAGTGGTAGACTCTTAAGGAGTTTCAATGCCTGGTCAAGGGTTCAAGTACCTATAGGTGGTGAAATTCCACTAGCGTGAGTCTGTGGGATGTGTGTGCGTGTAAGGTTTTTTTTTTTTTTTTTTTTTAAACATATGTTTATTTCTTAATAAAAAGAAGTAACAAATGTTTTATTCAAAGATCCATGAAGCCATGATGAACATTATGGCAAAGCTCCATGAAGCATACAAAAGTGGCAATACACCTTCAACAGGTCCATCTTTCATGAATGGCAAAAGAAGCTCAACTTCATGAAGACTGTCTGAAGTGCTTTGCTGATCTTTAACCACCTAAGATTATAAAAGTAAAGCACTACTTAGGCAAGATAGTAGCCATTCGAGCCTTGTCCCACCTACTTACAATCAGCTTAAAAAAAATACTGATATATGAACAAAAGATCTAATTAAAAAAGGAAAGCAATAGTCCCTGGAAAGCCACACAACAAAAGATCATGGCTTCATCGAGTGAAAAGGCAAAATAGGGAATGGTGAAAAAAAAAAGAAGAAGACTCGAGGCTGTCTTAGAGAAAAAACTGAGTAAATGGAATGCTCTTGCATAGAGAAGGTCGTACCAACCTGATAGATGGATTAGATCTCACACCTATTTGCCATGCTTGCACATGTGTGGCAAGTACATGATTGAAGGGTGTTAACTTTTAGTAGAACATGCACTTACCATTCACATATAGAGTACAAAATGGGTCAGCCAACCTTTCGTAATGTAGAACTCATCCTTGCATACCTGCAAGACATGATGGATATGCATGGCAATGTGACATTTGCTGATTGAAATGGAACAATTCAGTCAAACCCATTTCTTTAAAAATGAATTTAAACTGTTTTAGATATCCCAATGAACTTCACTTGCTTGACTTCCTATTTTGTTCATACAACAATGAAGCACTTTGGTCTGCCCTGCTTTGATCATGGGTTCGATTGTAAAGGTCTGCCCTGCTTTCATCACATCGACTGCTTTATTTCCTACTATGGGTCAAGGGAACAGCTACCACGGCTAACAACAAAAGTTGATTAGTGAAGTAGATATTAAGTAAACTACATGACCCACACATATATGATCGTGCCTAAGCTGAATTCGGCATTGCTCATAAGCTGATTGGTCAGTAACAAAATAAAATACAAAGTCACATCTCCAAAATTTTGTTTATTACTGATGCATTTACACGTTCAGGCTAAAATCATATGTGAAAAAGAAAAAATTAAAAAAATCTAACTCAGGCCACATACAAACTGATTTGGCTCTGCTCATATTGGGTTGTATTGAAGGGTATTTAAAATCATGACTTGCCACATACAAACTGATTTGGCTCAACTGTTTCACCAACAACAGAGTCGGCAACACTCTTCATGTGCAAATGAACCCTCTCATCACTCACTTGTGAATTTACTACATTCGAAATCTTTTACATTCCACTTATATTTCATATGTTAGTTACCAAAATCTTCACTTCTTTGTCATTCTCAAAAGAAAACTAAAATGAAAATTATTGCAAACTTGCATGGTTACAGGAATTAAATAAGCATCAACCAATCCCACATGACTACCCAGCTTCGGGACAGAAAGTGGGACATGTAAACTTCCTGATTTATCAGCTGGGAACAAAATTCACGTGGAAGAAAACAGAACATTATGATAGAATAATTATGTGAAATTAACAGCTACAAATCAATAACAATAGAATAAAATTCCAACGAAACTAATTCAAAGCTTGCATGCAATGGCCAATATCTCCAGACCAAATTCATATCTAATATGCCAATATCTCTGAAACCACTTTTTTCCACCCAATCAATAACACTGCATAATTCCAGTGCTCAATTATTCTTGAAAAATAAATGTTGAGGGTCAAATATTACATATTAGACCCTAGTTATTACCTGGATTTACGAACATTGTACTGTCTAATAGCCCGATTTAATCGTGTATGTGATGCAGGGTGTCTTTATGAGCTTGAACTGAAAATGGGTGTTAAAAATATGGTTTTAGAGCTCAAGATGCACCAAGGTAAGGGACACAATCCAGGGGACCAAGATCGACTAAAATTACACGCCAGGGATCCGAGAAAATCAAAGAACTGAAGCTCAAATGGCCTAAAACTCATCCAGAATGCAGGATCACATGTTTCCTACCATCCGTTCGGTTCAAAACTTCATACGTGGCCTGAGGACAAGAAATTAACCATACAAGTCAATTTTTAGCCACTGGATCCCTCTGCAAGTGACCCAACAGACAAATCAGCCCATGAATCTGCGATCTGGGGCCCACCTAATATCTAAAAATTCTTCAGTTTCGGTCTCAACACCCTAAATTGTGGGGAGAAATGAATGGACGGAGCGGATTCTATATACACATCACAGTGGAGCCCACATACACTTGAGCGTGCACAGTGTGTACACTCACTCCACGTGCACGAGACCAGATTGTTTGGTCAAGAGTCGGTTCGACTGACTTTCCTTAACAGAGAAACGAATCTCTGTTCTCTTGTTACACACGACGTCCGCTGATTCATCAGTGGCCCACCATCATCATGCAAATTGATGATCGAAGCCGTTCATCATGTTTGGAGGGGGCCTGGAACCGTCACCTAGGTGGAAACTTCTCAAGAAAAAGCATGTATTAAGTTTCTACCGTTAAAATGCGAAGCAGACGACAGAGTAGATGGATCTGTGGGCCACACTGAATCCGATCTTAAACCAACCATTATTTACTGGTTTTTCGACCAAATTGCAATGGACGGAGTGGAATTTCTAGATGACAAAAGAAGTGGGCCCCACCATCGAAACAACGGCAATAACGATGCTTTGTTTCGCAGTCCAGAAAAACTGGACGTTCCGATTCGTCCTGACCCACCAGAGATGATCAGATGAACGATCGGATCCGTAAATCATGTAGAGGGGCGCGATATTGTCAAACCTATGTTGATTTTTTTGACTTCATACACGCACACGTGCTGGTTTCAACGGTCACAAAACGGACAGCCTGCACTGATTGCATTGTAATTTCTACCGTTGGCTGTGTCAAAAACATTCCAAATCCGATTATTTCCAGCTGAAATCTCGCTGCAAACACAATAGATGGAGTGGATTTTCTATCCAGTTCTGATCTTGGGCCCCACCTATCATCAGCGCAAGGACCGTGCGCAGGTTTTGCATCCGCAAGAATCGGCCGCCATGGGCCACTGTGCGATCAAAGGGACGATCGGATCGATGATCTGATCCGTCCAGAAGATTCTGATGGGGGTCCTAATTCCGTTCATGAAGAAAATTAGAAATCTGGGACTAGCAACCACTATAAATTCGAGCCGACGCAAGCTGGTTTCCAAGACCTGCCGCACTAAAACAGGGACTTGCGATCTTGGCTGCGTAAAAGCCACGCAACATGACCGACTCTGGCAGCTTCTCACCGACCAACAACTATCTATAAAAAGGAGGCAGAAAGCTTTGCTTGGGGGCTTGGAACGTGAAGAGAAGAGAAGGAAACAAGGAGAGAGATAAAGAGTTTGAGTTATTTATTTTTTCCTTTCTTTTTCTGATTTCTTTCTATGAATTCCATGGAGTTTACTCTAGCCATGCTAGGCTAAACCTCTTAGCTAGGGCTAAGAGGTGAAGCTTGTAGCGTGATGGGAGGATCTGTTGCTTGTGCAATTTATTAGACTAATTGAAGTTGATCTTAGTTTGATTTTAATGAAAATATTTTTAGTCTTTAATGGTCTATTGTGACTGAAATTACAGTGGGTCTGTGATGGCTTTGAATATGTTCTTTTTCTCTTTTATGTTTATGACGTCAGGAAGCCCTGTTGTTCATCATAGTCTCCTGGGCATGGTCGGATGTCAGTACCCTTCTTAACCTTCATACATATGATTGGTTGGAAATTAGTTTAATTCTGTTGTTTGTCATAGTCTCTTGGGCATGGTTTGGTGATGGAATCCATTCTAATTCATATACCTTTCATCTCTTGAAAACTAGATCAATGATAGTTCAGTTAATTTCCATAAAACAGGCATAAGATCTCCTTGATCCCTATAAGTGGATCCTCTGAATCCCTAGTTCGCTTCCTCTGATTTTTCTTAAATTTAGATAATAATTCCATCATTATTCCTCAAATCATAATTAATTTAGATTTCATCTCATTCTAGTTCTAGTTCTGGTTAGTTTTAGATAACGTTTAAGTTTTAGTCCCTTGGGATTCGACCTCGGTCTTACCAAGTTATTACTACATCACAACCCTGCACTTGGGGAGTGAACAAGTTTTTGGCGCCATTGCCGGGGACTGACGGATACGATTTTCTGAAATTAATTAGTTTTGGGATTAGTTTAAGATTGGGTTTTAATTTTTTCTGACTTTTAGGAACTAACCCGATTTTTCTGTTTGGTAGGAAACTTCTAATTTAGTAAGCTCTTTCTAATTTCTCTTTCTTTTTTTAGAAATTTTTTCTTTTCTCTAGGAATTAGTTTACTTTTAATTAGGACTTTCTATTCTTAGAAACTAACTTGTTTCGTTTGTTCTGCAAGTTCTTAGCCTAGGACTCCAAATTTGGTAACTTCTTTCCATCTTTCCCTTTTATTTCCTAGATTTCTACTTCCTTTCTCAGGATTAGGCTTAGAATTTGAGGGCTGAGTGTGTTTTATGCCCCAGTGGACACACAACAAGACTCGACATCTCGTGACTGAAGGAGGATTGGTTGAGGGGTTGACTGTCCATCGCAGGACTAGACACCACTTGAATTCTCCTGAGTTAGTGGAGGTTATGGCTGAAAGTCAACCTCAAGCACTACCCCAACCTAGGGTTGAGGAAGTACATGATGAGAATGAGGTGCATCAGGCACCCCCGCCTCGTACTTTATGAGATTATTTACAACCGGTGGGGGTGAGTACGCCCTCATGCATGATTTTTTCTGTGAATACAGGACATATGGACATCAAGCCAGGGGTTATCCAACTCTTTCCTAAGTTCTATGGGCTTGAGTCTGAAGAACCATACTTGCATTTAAAAGAGTTCGACAAAATCATAGGCACCTTATATTTCCTTAATGTATCTGAAGATACAATTAGGTTGAAACTCTTTCCATTTTCCTTAAAAGAGAAGGCCAAGACGTGGTTACATTTACTGCGTCCTAGATCCATTAGCACATGGAATGATATGCAGAGAGAATTTATAAAGAAAAATTTCCCACATCATAAGACAATTACCCTCAGGAGAGCAATCATGAACTTTGCCCAAAAGGAAGATTAAACATTCTTCCAATGTTGGGAAAGGTTCAAGGATCTGGTTAATGCATGCCCACAACATGGCTTTGAAATATGGTGCATTACGAATTTTTTCTACGATGGGCTAACATCTTCCATGCGCCAAATGATGGAGACAATGTGTAACGGAGAATTCATTAATAAAAATATCGATGAGGTATGGGATTACCTCGATAGTCTCGCTGAAAAAACACAATCATGGGACTATTACCCAAGGACGAACACTACGTCTAGGTCGACTCATTCAAGGGAAAAAGGGAATTGTCCTTAGGCATATCATCTCGTCCAAAGGAATCGAGGTAGATAAGGCAAAAATCGATCTTATCTCTAATCTACCTCCACCCAAGAACATTAGAGATGTGCGATCCTTCTTAGGACACGCAGGATTTTACAGACAATTTATAAAGGACTTTAGTCTCCTATCTCGTCCTTTATGTAATCTTCTTCAAAAGGATGCACCATACAAGTGGACTGAGCAATGACAAGAAGCTTTCACTAAGCTTAAGGGCATGTTAACCACTGCGCCTATCATGCAGCCACCCGACTAGAGTCTTCCTTTTGAACTTATGTGGAACGCCTCTGATTATGCTCTTGGAGCGGTTCTAGGCCAGAGAAAGGATAAGCGGCCTTACGTCATTCATTACGCAAGTAGGACTCTAAATTCTGCCCAAATGAATTACTCGACTACGGAAAAGGAACTCTTAGTCGTAGTGTTCGCTTTGGACAAATTTAGGTCCTACCTGATTGGATCCAAGATCATCACCTACACAGATCACGCGGCACTTAAGTATCTTCTTTCTAAGAATGATTCTAAGCCCCGCCTGATACGATGGATCCTTCTACTCCAAGAATTTGATTTAGAAATTAAAGACAAAAAGGGAGTAGAGAACGTAGTAGCCGATCATCTTTCTCACCTTAATACCTCTGATTCCCTTGAGGCGACCTATATCAATGACATGTTCCCTGATGAACAACTGTTTAGAGTCTCCCATTCACCTTGGTTTGCTGATATTGCTAATTATCTTGCTACAGGTGCCATACCGACACACTGGACGTCACAAGATAAGAAGAAATTTTTTACCAAGGTGCGTAACTTTTTCTGGGATGATCCATATTTGTTTAAATATTGTCCAGACCAAATCTTAAGGAGATGTGTGCCAGACGATGAGCATCAGAGTGTCATCTCCTTCTGTCACCACAGGCCTGTGGTGGTCACTTTTCTGCTAAAAAGACCACGGCCAAGATTCTACAGTGTGGCTTTTACTGGCCCACTATGTTCAGGGATACTCATGAGTTTTGCAAAGCTTATGAGCGTTGTCAAAAATTAGGAGCATTGTCCCGTCGAAATATGATGCCTTTGAATCTCATCCTTATCATTGAAGCATTTGATTGCTGGGGCATTGATTTCATGGGACCATTCCCCCAATCATTTGGAAATCTGTATATTTTGCTCGCCGTAGACTTTGTCACTAAATGGGTCGAAGCAATTTCGTGCCGCAAAAATGACCATCGCACGGTCATTAAATTTTTAAAAGAAAATATCCTGTCGCGGTTTGGAACGTCTCGAGCCATCATTAGTGACGGGGGCTCACACTTTTGTAATAGACCATTTGAGAGTTTAATGAAGAAATACGGTATCTCTCATAAGGTGAGCACCCCATACCATCCACAGACAAGTGGACAAGTTGAGATTTTTAATAGAGAGATTAAACATATCTTGAAAAAAATGGTTAACCCTAACCGTAAGTATTGGTCAATCCGATTGACCGATGCCTTATGGGCGTACCGTACTACTTTTAAAACTCCTATTGGAACATCTCTCTTTAGACTTGTCTATGGGAAAGCTTGTCGCTTGTCCGTGGAATTGGAACATAAAGCATACTGGGCGATCAAAAATTTAAATTTTAATTTGGACAACACTGGCTCGTTACGCAAACTTCAGTTGAATGAACTTGAAGAAATCCGGAATGATGCGTATGAAAACTCGAGAATTTATAAGAACAAGATGAAGGCGTTTCATGATCAACATATTCTACGAAAATCATTCACGCCAGGTCAGAAAGTCCTTTTGTATGATTCTCGACTTCACCTCTTTTCAGGTAAGCTTTGATCTCGTTGGACCGGCCCTTACATTGTTGTCACTGCTTATCCTCATGGGGCCGTCGAGATAAGAGATCCCGACAATGGCAAAGAGTTTAAAGTAAATGGACATCGATTAAAGCCATTTGTCAAGACATTTGATTCAGAGGACATGTCCATGCCTCTGATTGCTCCTGTTTACCAAAATTGATCTCTTAGTCTGATGGAGGTATAGGTAGGGTTTTCGCTTTCATAGGACTAGGATAGTTGCTTTATTTGTCTGACTGAAGACGATAAATTTAGCGCTCATGGGAGGTAACCCAGTTTTTCTTTCCATTTCATTTTCTAGTTAGATTGTTCAATGTTTGTGGGTAATATTACTACAAACCCTTACGAGACTACAACTCGTCCACTAGGGGTAACCTAGGGGTTCAAAGGCTTGTTGCACATGCTAAATGCAATCGAGAGCACCTGCGAAAGTGGTATAAGTAGGATTCTATTTTTGTTATTCTCTCACTAACCTGCTCTCTTCCAGTGATCTCTTGAAAAATCTCTCTCGATTCGTTATCCAGGTACTATCCTCCCATCACTTCTCATTTATGTTCGTTGTCCCATGTGCATTGCATGTTTATATCTTTTACATTGAGGACAATGTAGATTTTAGGTTGGGGGTGGGGGATTAGGTTACCTAATCAGTGTTTTTCTTAGTCTTGAGCAAAAATTGTGAATTTTTTTTAGAAATTTCTATGACTTCGAAGTGATTTTGACAGATATCTCTAACTTAGATTTTCAAGATACGTGATGTTGGTCATGTATGACTCTTGACTTCAGTTATCTGTTAGATTTCACAATTAAGATCAAATTATTAATCCATGATTAGAAGTTGTGAACATTGATTGAGTCATGATTTCACATCTTGCTGTCACATTAAGGTTTCAGTCTGATATTGAAGGGTTAACTTGGTAATAACTAAGCATGGAAGGAACCAGCCTGGATAATTTGCCTATTATGATCAATAGAAAAAGAAAAAAAAAGAAGCAGAATTGAAGAAAAAGAAAATACCCAAGGTTGGGCGAATGGCCTTCAATGTAGGTCTGCTCCCTACAGGTGAAGGTTTGGTTCCCCAAGGTTAACATTCAAAAATTATTAGGTGACTGGTCTTTACCATAGGTTTGCTCCCTATAGGTAAGGATTTGATTCCCCTCCTTGGCATTACTTTTAAGAGAAAAATCAAAAGTTGAAATTTCTGAGGCAGGTTTGGTTTGGGTTTTGGTTATCATGAAATCTTTTGTTGGATACCAAGGATATAATGAAATTGACAATTGAATCTCTTAATGTTGATAAGCCGAGATTACACTATACACCCATGGAACTTAGTGTTTAGAATTATTTTAATTGATGGATTAATATTTTAAACTTGATTAATGAAGTTTAATATGTGCTTGAGTTCAGGAGAAAATAATTTCCAACATTCATGAATATTAAATTTCTCGTATCTTGTTCAAAATCTCACTCGATTTCATAGAAAGTTCTCCTATAATTCTCAACTTATTTTTCGCATAATTTTCTCGGGACTAACAAAATACTGGTTGAGGGTTGTGTTGAGGGTCAAATATTACATATTAGACCCTAATTATTACCTGGATTTATGAACATTGTACTGTCTAATAGCCCGATTTAATCGTGTTTGTGATGCAGGGTGTCTTTATGAGCTTGAACTGAAAATGGGTGTTAAAAATATGGTTTTAGCGCTCAAGATGCACCAAGGAAAGGGACACAATCCAGGGGACCAAGATCGACTGAAATTACATGCCAGGGATCTGAGAAAATCAAAGAATTGAAGCTCAAATGGCCTAAAACTCATCCAGAATGCAAGATCACATGTTTTTCACCATCCGTTCGGTTCAAAACTTCATACGTGGCCTGAGGACAAGAAATTAACCGTACAAGTCAATTTTCAGCCACTGGATCCCTCTGCAAGTGACCCAACAGACAAATCAGCCCATGAATCTGTGATCTGGGGCCCACCTAATATCTGAAAATTCTTCAGTTTCGGTCTCAACACCCTAAATTGTGGGGAGAAATGAATGGACGGAGCGGATTCTATATACACATCACAGTGGAGCCCACATACACTTGAGCGTGCACAGTGTGTACACTCACTCCACGTGCACGGGACCAGATTGTTTGGTCAAGAGTCGGTTCGACCGACTTTCCTTAACAGAGAAACGAATCTCTGTTCTCTTGTTACACACGACGTCCGCTGATTCATCAGTGGCCCACCATCATCATGCAAATTGATGATCGAAGCCGTTCATCATGTTTGGAGGGGGCCTGGAACCGTCACCTAGGTGGAAACTTCTCAAGAAAAAGCATGTATCAAGTTTCTACCGTTAAAATGCGGAGCAGATGGCAGAGTAGATGGATCTGTGGGCCACACTGAATCCGATCTTAAACCAACCATTATTTACTGGTTTTTCGACCAAATTGCAATGGACGGAGTGGAATTTCTAGATGACAAAAGAAGTGGGCCCCACCATCGAAACAGCGGCAATAACGATGCTTTGTTTCGCAGTCCAGAAAAATCGGACGTCCCGATTCGTCCTGACCCACTAGAGATGATCAGATGAACGATCGGATCCGTAAATCATGTAGAGGGGCGCGATATTGTCAAACCTATGTTGATTTTTTTGACTTCATGCACGCACACGTGCTGGTTTCAACGGTCACAAAATGGACAGCCTGCACTGATTGCATTGTAATTTCTACCGTTGGCTGCGTCAAAAACATTCCAAATCCGGTTATTTTCAGCTGAAATCTCGCTGCAAACACAATAGACGGAGTGGATTTTCTGTCCAGTTCTGATCTTGGGCCCCACCTATCATCAGCTCAAGGACCGTGCGCAGGTTTTGCGTCCGCAAGAATCGGCCGCCATGGGCCACTATGCGATCAAAGGGATGATCGGATCGATGATCTGATCCGTCCAGAAGATTCCGATGCGGGTCCTAATTCCGTTCATGGAGAAAATCAGAAATCTTGGACTAGCAACCACTACAAATTCGAGCCGACGCAAGCTGGTTTCCAAGACCTGCCGCACTAAAATAGGGACTTGTGATCTTGGCTGTGTAAAAGCCACGCAACATCACCGACTCTGGCAGCTTCTCACCGACCAACGACTATCTATAAAAAGGAGGCAGAAAGCTTTGCTTGGGGGCTTAGAACATGAAGAGAAGAGAAGGAAACAAGGGGAGAGATAAAGAGTTTGAGTTAATTATTTTTTCCTTTCTTTTTCTGATTTCTTTCTATGAATTCCATGGAGTTTACTCTAGCCATGCTAGGCTAAACCTCTTAGCTAGGGCGAAGATGTGAAGCTTGTGGCGTGATGGGAGGATCTGTTGCTTGTGCAATTTATTAGACTAATTGATGTTGATCTTAGTTTGATTTTAATGGAAATATTTTTAGTCTTTAATAGTCTATTGTGACTGAAATTACAGTGGGTCTGCGATGGCTTTGAATATGTTCTTTTTCTCTTTTATGTTTATGACGTCAGGAAGCCCTGTTGTTCATCATAGTCTCCTGGGCATGGTCGGATGTCAGTACCCTTCTTAACCTTCATACATATGATTGGTTGGTAATTAGTTTAATTCTGTTGTTTGTCATAGTCTCTTGCGCATTGTTTGGTGATTGAATCCATTCTAATTCATATACCTTTCATCTCTTGAAAACTAGATCAATGATAGTTCAGTTAATTTTCATAAAACCGGCATAAGATCTCCCTGATCCCTACAAGTGGATCCACTGAATCCCTAGTTCGCTTCCTCTGATTTTTCTTAAATTTAGATAATAATTTCATCATTATTCCTCAAATCATAATTAATTTAGATTTCATCTCATTCTAGTTCTAGTTCTGGTTAGTTTTAGATAACGTACAAGTTTCAGTCCCTTGAGATTCGACCTCGGTCTTATCAAGTTATTACTACATCACAACCCTGCACTTGGGGAGTGAACAATAAAGGCATTTCAAACAGACCCAAGTCACAGAGACTGGATTAATCTAACCTCTGCAATAAAAAGTATTCTCAATATGAACAACTAAGATTGGAAAAGAATACGAACTTTCCTTTAGAGATTTCAAAAGCAAAATTAGTTCTATTGGCATAAGTAATTGGTTTTAAAGATAGATAAACAAATATAGTAGGTTTTCCTTTAATGAAATGACCTCCATTAATTCATCCAGTAACTATTATGGAAAATGAATTCATTCCCAATCACAAGTTGCATGGATGCTCACAATTAGTACTACCATGCATTGATATTAGAATCAAGAACCCTCATGATAAGAGGAATTATAGCATCCAAATGCATCAAGTCATGCTCAACATTCTCATGTGCTTAGTTCATACAAGTCAGACCAATAGAGAGGAGATCTGGATCCCAAAATGTTCATTTGATAGGCTCCAACAAAGACAAAGGACACCCTAAAATTTCTCAGATTCCAATACATAGCAAATCAATCTGGAAATTCAAAAGGGCCACAGAACAGTATCATCAGGTCCTTTGCTAAATTATAAAACATGATATAGCTTTAAAAAAAACTTCATAAATGCCCATACCAACACAAGTACCATTCAAAACAATGCAATGCTAAAACCAAACGAAAAAAATGGTCAAAAATATTCACAATCTGACTCAACTCACACAAAAATGGAAAAGTTCCTCAGTTATCTTGGGGTCTGTTGTTTGAATGCTAGCATAGCACAACAATCCAGAAGCATGCACAAAGCCACTATAAACATGGCATGTGTACCAAATTACACTTTGTAGTTCCTAAAATTGAGCATGGTTGTGAAAGCTCTTAAATTGAGCCCCTTATTCACAAGAGCATGGTAAAAAGGAGAACAAAATTAAACACTTTGATACTCGGATGAATGATACGTAAGCACTGGGTAATTATTTAAAAATTACATATGTGGTATAAGAGTGATTCAAATCATGACCATTTAATATAACAGAAGAAATTGCTGAAGCTCACTGTTTAGATAGCAGAGTTTTAAAACATGGAAAATCCAGCTTGCCCATCAGTTGGATGCTTCAGATTCATCATCAGACAGTCCACATGTACAGAAAAGATGTAGACTACACAGATATCACCAGAAATTTATTTGATGCATTTAATGTAGAGGAAATATAGGATCCTTGATCCGGGGCTGTGTACAGTATACTTGGCTTCTCAGTTCTGAGAAGAGGGGCTATTTTATGTTACTTCAATTGATTTCTCTGCTGGGATCCACTGTTAATGGGGCATTCCTGAAAGATCCTAGCCACCAATCTTGCAGCTTTTTATAGTTGAATTTGAACCTTTGCTAGATTGTTCTTCTTCATCGACTTCTTGTATGCCACAAATTAAAAGGAAGGGTTGCTCCACCGAGGAGATTTTTGGGGAACCATGCATCCAGATTTTTTTTTTCCCCTAGTTCCATTAAAAATCACCCACATATTCTTCATGCTGTTATAATTTTTGGGCCATATTAGGAGAATATTGACTCCATCCAACTGGTCTCCAGACAATTACATAGAGAAAGGAGAAGAGACATTGCCATTGGAGAAAGGAGAAGAAACACTACTGATGGTTCTTGTCTCAGTCCCATGAATCTGTTTGAGGCCCATAGGACACATATCCCTTATATGGGAAAAAAAGGAGGACAAATATGAGCACAACAAGCTCACATGAAATGCATCTTCTATCCTGGATGTTGGTGCCAGACAAGTAACATCAAGCAGCAACGTGAATGAAATTGATGTTGACACTTCCATGTTGCTAACCACAAGCAGCATTCATCAGAAATAAATGGTTTAATGGTATATTTCATTAAAGAATATGAAGTTTGTTTTCTGGGTTTCTTTTATCGATGCATATATTTCTCATGCTTTTGTAATTTCTTGATCATATAAGGGAGAATTTACTCCATCTAGTTGATTTCCTGCAAACTCCTTAAGAAAAAAGAAGGAACCACAACATATCACCAGAGACTACTGAATTTTCTTTGTTGTGAAACAATGTGGATAGGGTTCCACAAATAGGCATGTGGTCCATTGGTAGAGACCTTGCGTCCATTGTAGAGGTCAGGGTTTCAAAACGACATTCTCTCATTTTGGGTTGGAGCCCGTAGCTTAGTGGTAGACAGGGCACGTTTCAACACTAAAGTCCTAGGTTCTGAGGTGCCAGTTTTGTAAACAGATGCATTATTTGCATACAGTAGGTGCAATGTGGATTGATACTTCTGAGATTAAATATGAGTTTTGGATCATTCATATAGTTCCTAGTTGGCTTTATATCAAGTGATATGTATGTGGTGTTGGTAGGGTCCACGGATGGCTAGTACATTGCTATGAAGGGCTGCCAAAAGGAGGTTTCTCCTACTCTATTGTGTACTATTCATTATGAGGTTTTTTTTTTTACTTGACAAGTGCCAAGTCACAAGTTTTCATAAAGCCTATGTTCCAAAGATACAAGGTTAGTCTAGTGGCAATATGTAGACAGTATATATGTTTCCAATGGGACAAAGTCAAAGATATGATGATAGAATCATACTAATCAAGTGTAATAGATGTCACCTTTTCTAGACACGTGGCAGAGCAACGTCGCAGGAATAGTCTTTAGTCAGGAGTTTATCAATAACCTCATCCACATGGTTCAACAAAAAGCCTGCAACTCAATAAAAAATAAAATCAAAATGTAAATTGGTTTGACCAATTAGCATTCCTCTACATGAAAATTTCAAATGCAATCTATACAAATTGAGAGTTCATAGAATAAGTAAAAGATAAGTTACAAAATTGTGACTGAAGAGGTAGATAAAAATTATAATAATGGTCTCGTAACTGAATTAAATGTGTATATCTGAATTATATATATATATATATATATATATATATATATATATATATATATATATATATATATATATATATTGAGAGAAATAGGAGTTTAAACCAATCTAAAAAGTCTCTAACTTACATTTCTAAAAAGAAAAACTATATAGTTTCTTTCTTCATCTTTTCCTCATATTTGTCGTCATCGGGTGCCGCATAATCATCCTACCATAAAATTAAATCCTTTCATCAAATTCATGAGTTCCATAAAAAGAAACTATATCGTTTCTAAAAAGAAAAACGATATAGACTTGGATTACCACTAAGGATATAGTTTATGGTTAAGCATGGAACTATGAAGATGTAAAGCATTAAACAAACTGAATGGCATGAATATCAGGCAATACACCTTGTAAACATATAATTCATCGTCTAAAACAACACAAAATGCAAAGCCAATGAAAAGTAATTTCCATTTCTACATGGATTATGTATCCAAACACACCTAAAAGGTTAGAGAAAATATTTAGATGCTAGCCCTCCAATCCAATCTGCAAATGACAGGAAGAGACACCTTCAAGAATTAGATGCTAGGTACTAGTAAATATTTGCATGCAAGAGATGATATAGAATGCAGCAGGAGAGGGAATATTGGTGTTTCCAGGTTCAAATCATTTTCTTTCATTTTTTCCTTTTTATATAATTTTTTTTTGTTCAACTTGATGCTTTCTAAGTTAAAGAAGAATTAGTTATCCAAGACAACATTATGATCCAATAGGTCTGATTATGTATGCATCAATATTCTCATAATTCTTCCAAAACCCTTCTAGTGAATGCTCAATAGAATTAGTTAATTTTGATGATTCACATAAACAGAAAGAATAGAAGTGTTAATATCACAACTGCTGGACAGTACTTAATGTTAAATTCCCATGAAATGCCATCATATTGGAAATCTAGAAATCAAAAGAATGGCAGATGAGTAAAATAACATTTATCATAATTCCTATAGTTGAAGTTCTTCACAACAAAATATAATGGTACTCTGAGATGCTCTGAAACATTATCAAAATAACCCTGCATGAAATGTACATCAGATGGTTCCACAAAGCAGCCTTGCAGATTCAAAGAAGACATGAAAGAGCATATGTACACCACTTGAAGATACAAATCTCACGGAAGAACAATCTTTTGTTCCAATCTAGTTTAAATCCTCGTAGATAATGCCTTAAACATTCAAAAGAAAGAGTACAGTTTTATAAGACCATAGTACAACTAAGTCAAAAGCATCTACTTTCCAATTGGAAACTGATTCTAAAAGGAAATGAAATGAAGATTTGTTATATTAGTCATTGATTCACTCAGTTTTATTTCAAGACTAGCTAATTTTGATACATTTTCTCTATCGTATTTCTCTCCATATAAGAGGAAAAAAGGAACAAGTGGAAATAATCCTTCAGCGTATCACATGCTACCAGAGTGTGAAGTCATCAAACTCTTGATCAGCCAAGATCCACCAGTCTCAAGAATAGGTCTATTTGGCTCATTGACTTCTAGTCAATCGAAGTTTATCAGCCACCATTCTTGCCAAGATCAAGATTATTTGGAGCCATAGTGTTTTTTTAATCATCAGCCACTGATCTAAGACAGCAAGATACTTAATGACTTTTTCTCATTAATTGAGCTATTAGAACATGCATAGACTAACAAAATCTAAGACCAATGGTAGGTGGAAACATGTAGAATATATATGTTATAATCTCCTATTAGCCCCATATAATTTTCCTAAAATGGTCCAATTACATCCTTCCTATTGCTGATAAAGAAAGAAACTAACATCAAACAAGGAAAACTAAATAAAGAGTTCCAATCTATTGAGAGTCCAAATCCCCAAAAAATCCCCATATCTTTTAATTAGGGATTTTCATATATGAATCCCCAAAAAATCAGAAAATCAGGGATTTTCGATTCTAAATCCTCAAATCCGAATCCCATACAGGCAAATTAGGGATTTCGAATCCCAAATCCAAATATTAGGGATTTCGAATCCCAAATCCAGAAATTAGGGATTTCCGTCAACCATTGAATACCATCAACAGTGAGAGAGAGAGAGAGAGATAGAGAGAGAGAGAGAGAGAGAGAGAGAGATACCCGATCATGGTCCACCGATCCATCGAGAGAGACAGAGAGAGAGTGGATGCACGAGAGAGAGAGCACCGAGAGAGATAGAGAGAGAGAGAGATACCCAATCATGGTCCACCAATCCATCGAGAGAGACAGAGAGAGAGAGGATGCACGAGAGAGAGAGCACCGAGAGAGATAGAGAGAGACAGAGAGACAAGAGAGATGGCGTGGTTGAGAGAGGGACCAAGAGAGAGAGAGAGGGACCGAGAGAGAGAGAGGGTGCGCGAGAGAGAGGAGACAGAAAGACTGAGAGACCGAGAGAGGAGACGGAGAGAATGAGAGACCAAGAGAGAGTATATGGCTCTCTCTCTCTCTCTACTCGTGCTGATACCAGCGCCCATGGCTGGTGGTCGGTGCTGTGTGGGCCCCACCATGTTGTATGTGTTTCATCCCTGCCGTCCATCTATTTTTCCATATCATTTTATGGTATGAGACAAAAAATGAGGTATATCCCAATCTCAACTGGACCACATTATAGGAAACAGTGTTGAATGAGCGTCGACCATTAAATCACTTTTGGAGGTCATATACAGTTTTGGATCAATCTGATTTTTTTCATCTGGGCATGTATGACCTAATCAATAGATTTGATGTCAAATAAAAAGTACAGTGGGCCTTAGGAGGGTTTTAATGGTGGATATCCAATCACTATTGTTTTCATGTGGTGTGGTCCACCTGAGATTTATATCCCTCTCTTTTTTGGCATCAAGCCCTAATATGATGTGTAAAAATGGATGGACGGCATGGATGAAACACATACATCATTGTGGGACCCATAGAGTACTGACCAACATCCACCAAGTTTTCTCAATGAATGTTTTCAAAATTATAATTTTTTTAAACCTCACAATTTTCTTTTTCAAAATGTCAATTATATATTAAAATATTGATTTTTTTTAATCATAAATTTTTTCAAACTTTATTTCCTAAAATACAAATGATGTATGGTGGGATTTTTTGAGTGATATTGCAAAGCATTTAAATATCATTTTTAAAGAAAAAAAAAATAATAACAGTTTCCATTCAATTAATATAAAAAAAAATTTTACATTCAATTAATTGATACAAAATAATCTTAAATACAAATAAATACAATTAAGCGACTGAATTTCTATTAAAAATGATAGAATTTTTTAATGTAACATTTTAATTGTGAGAATCACTGTCCCACAGCTATTGTTTGTGTGGTCCAGTTGAGCTTAGGATATGAATCACTTTTGGGCTCATATTATAAAATGATCTCTAAAATCATTTTCTATTATTCCATGTCTGTGTTAACTTATAACAGGTTTTGATTTCAAATAAACATCTGGTGGGCCCTAAGAAGGTTTCATCAGTTGGTGTTACTATCCCACTCTTTTACATGGTGGGGTTCACTTGAAATTTAGATCTGTCCCATCAATCAGATGCAACACTCAATGGTGGGCCACGAGATTAAAATATAAAGTCAATCTATGACTTGGGTGGGCTACACCACATACTATAGTTGAGAGGGATTACCCTCCCATTAAAACATTCATAATCATATATTGGGCACAGATCCAGCCCATTCATTAGTGTGTTCCACTTGGATGAGGGGTCAGACCAAGTTTCCACCGTTGATACCTTCGTTGGTCCCACAGTAATGTTTATTTGTCATCCAACATGTTCATAATATCAAAAAGATATGAATGAAGGGAAAACACAAACATCAGCTTATCCAAAACTTATGTGAATATTATTTTTAATGGTGGATGTTCAATCCCTACTTTGTAGTCCACTTAAGCCTAGGACCCGCCCCATTTTTTAGTTAATATCTTAAAATAATCTAAGAAAAGCATTGAATGGTATAAAGAATGTCAATCCGTGACTTGGGTGGGCCACACCACATAATATAGTGGAGAGGGTTTCCTTAAAACTTTCATAATCATATACTGGGCTTGCCTAAATGTGATTCACATATCTAACCCACTCATTATGTGTGTCCCACTTGGATGAGGGGTCAGACCCAGTTTCAGCCACATTCAAAACTCACGAGGGCCCCACCAAGTGCTTTTATATTTTTTAGATGTCTTCACATAGTTTTAGATGGTATGGCCCACCTGAGTTTCGTATACGAATGATTTTTGAGATATCTCATAAGCTAAAGGGGACACATCAAATGCACGGTGTTGATGTTCGACACACATCATGATGGCCCCCACAAAACTTACTAACATTAATTCTTAGGTTCTCAGGGTGTCAATAAGTTGGGTCACAATTTTGACCAGAATATTTGACCCATTTTACATGTCTGGTCCATTCACTCTATTTTATTGATCATTATCCTCAATTTGACTAGTCACTCACCCCGATCATGCTACATATGAGAAAGATATTAGGTAAACAAGATTGATCAACAATTTGAGTGAATTTTGATTTAAACATTGGAAGTTTACTCTTCAATCTGGACTGATCAAATTATCCGAAAACGGTTAAAGGTTGTTCATAATATCAAAAATATATGAATGAATAGAAAACACAAACATCAGCTTGATCCAAAACTTCTATGTGCTCCAAGAAATTTTAAATGGTAGAGGTTCAATCACGCCATTTCTTGTGGTGTGGTCCACTCGAGCTTTGGATATGCTTCCTTTTTGTTCTTTAGACCTCAAATGATCTGTTAACATGGATGAATGGAGTGAATAAAATAAATAAATAAAGTGGACCCCACAGAGTTTACTCTGGTAAGGGTAATGAGTAACTCACCTAAATGTAGTGGAGAAGGATTAAATTAAAACATTTATAATTACATATTGGGCCTGCCTATAAATGTGATTCACATATCCAACCCACTCATTATGTGTGTCCCACTTGGATGAGGGGTCAGACCAAGTTTCAACCATATCCAAAACTCATGTGGGCCCCACCAAATGCTTTTATATTTTTTTAGGATGTCTTCACATAGTTTTAGATGGTATGAACCACTTGAGTTTTGTATACAGATGATTTTTGAGATATCTCATAACCTAAAGGGGACACATCAAATCCACGGTGTTGATGTTCGACACACATTATGATGGGGCCCACAAAACTTACTAACATCAATTTTTAGGTTTTGAATGAGATCAGTAAGTTGGGTCACAATTTTGACCAGAATATTTGACCCATTTTACATGTCCGGTCCATTCACTCTATTTTACTGATCAATACTCTCAATTTGACTAGTTACTCGCCTCAATCAGGCTACATATGAGAAAGATATTAGGCATACAAGATTGATCACACAAATTCAATGAAATTTGATTTAAACATCTGAAGTTATTTATTCTTCAATCCGAACTGCTTAGATTGTCCAAAAATGATTAAAGGTTCAACTAGTGGATGTGCCTAATAATTTAGTAATTTTATTTTTCACATATAAATTTCAATTTCTATTTAAAAATAATATTTTTTTTTTTCAAAATGTAACTATTTTGACTCTTTTAACAAAATATCATTTTTATTAAAAAATATTTCAAAAAAAAAATAATTTATAATATAAATTATAAAATTTTATTTTCAAAATCTCAATAAATTTCTCATATTTAAATTTTTTTTTCAAAAATTTTCAAATGCAAATTTTTCTCAAACTTTCTTAAAATTTTTATCCTTAACATTCTTTTTCATGTAACATTACAAATCATTTAAATATTACCTTTTAATTATATGTAAAAATTTTTTTCCATTCATATGATATAAAAACTAAATATAACAAATTTTTTAAAATTTCAACAAAGTGGAAAAATGAAACAAACTTTTAGCGACGACCGTTTTCGTCGGTAAAAGTGTCACCGACAAATTTTCCAACAGAGCGGTAAACTTTGGTGAAAAGAAACAAAAAGCACTTTTACCGATGAAAGTTTTCGTCGTTAAAAATATTATTAGCTATGAATTTAGAATTTCGTCGCTAAAAGCCTCCTTTCTTGTAGTTTTTTTGCCTACGACATATGATTTGGTAGGGGAAAGTAGACTTTTGCCCTGTAGCTACGAATAGTTTCGTAGGTAAAAGTAAGGTTTTCGAAATTTGGTTTTTTTAAATATTCAAAAGACTCTTTAGCTACGAACAGTTTCGTAGGTAAAGATGGGTTTTACCTACGACATTATATTTCGTAGGTAAAAGTAAGGTTTTCGATTTTTTCTCCTTTTAAATATTCAAAAGACCCTTTAGCTACGAACACTTTCGTAGGTAAAGATGGGTTATAATATTCAAAACACCCTTTGGCTACGAACAGTTTCGTAGGTAAAGAAGGGTTTTACCTACAAAAGTATATTTTGTAGGTAAAAGTAAAGTTTTTAATTTTTTTAGAATTCAAAACATCATTTAGCTACGAATATTTTCGTAGGTAAAGATGGAATTTTTTGATTACCCATTAGCTAGGAATATTTTTGTAGCTAAAGATTGGTTTTTACTTACGAAATTGTAGTTCGTAGGTAAAAAATCCTAACAGCCTTTGGCTCCGAATACTTTCATTGGTAAAGGTGGGTTTTACATACGAAATTAAATTTCGTAGGTAAAAGTAATGTTTTCAATTTTTTATTATTTGAAAAAGGAAAAAGACCCTTTACCTACGAAAATCTTTGTAGGTAAAGATGAGTTTTACCTACGAAATCAAATTTCATAGGTAAAAACCATATTTCTTGTAGTGCCTTCAGCTACGAATCATTTCGTAGGTAAACATTTGTTTTACCTACGAAAGTACATTTCGTAGGTATAAGTTGGTTTTTGATTTTTGTTTTTTTTAAATATTCAAAAGACCCTTCAGCTACGAATATTTTCGTAGATAAAAGTAAAGTTTTTCATTTTTTATTTTTTAAAAAATTTAAGGCACCCTTTAGCTACAAATGGTTTCGTAGGTAAAGAATTCTTTTAGCTACAAATATTAATTTCGCAGGTAAAAGTATAATTTTCATTTTTATTTTTTAAACTTCAAAGAACCCTTTAGCTACGAATATTTTCGTAGGTAATGATTCTTTTTAACTACAAATATTTATTTCGTAGGTAAAAGTAAAGTTTTTGATTTTTTATTTTTATAAAATCAAATGACTCCTTTTAGCTACGAATATTTTCGTAGGTAAATATAACTTTTAGCTACGAAATTAGATTTTGTAGGTAAACGTTGTGGATGAAAAATTCAAATGACCCTTTAGCTACAAATATTTTCGTAGGTGAATATGGGTTTTACCAACGAAATTTGATTTTGTAGGTAAAAGTAAATTCATAACACCTTATGTGAAAACACCCTTTACCTACGCAAATTTTCGTAGGTAAAGATAGATTTTGGCTACGAAATTAAATTTCGTAGGTAAAAGCAAAGTTTTGGTTTTTGGTGAAAAAATTGAAAAGACCCTTTAGCCACGAATATTGTCAAAGGTAAAGTGGGGTTTACCAACGAAATTATATTTTGTAGGTAAAAGCAATGTTTTTTATTTTTGTTTTGGTTGAAAAATTCAAAAGACCTGTTCGCTACGAATATTTTTGTAGGTAAATAAGAGTTTTACCTATGAAATCTAATTTCGTTGGTAATAGTAAATTTTAGTATTTTTTATTTTTTTGAAAAATTCAAAACACCATCTAGTTATGAATATTTTCGTAGGTAAATATGATTTTTACCTACGAAATATAATTTCGTAGGTAAAAGTAAATTCATCGATCTTTTGTAGTCATAAGACCCTTTACCTACGAAAATTTTCGTAGGTAAAAGTCATCTTTACCTACGAAAATTATTTTCGTAGGTAAAATTTTCGTAGGTAAAAACCATATTTCTTGTAGTGGAAAGAGGTCTAGTCAATTGTAACACCTTGAACTTTTCAATACCCGAGTATTGAAAGTTCTCGAGTGTTACATGTGTACGATACTAATTAGCTATCCTAACCTTATATCTATTCCCCAACATGAATTTGATCGTTAAGAATGATCTTCATCCATAGATCAAGTCATCTGATCGTTGATTTTAAGACTAAACATCCATCACGTGGTTTGATATATGTGTCTTTCCTTAATTAAATTGGTGAATAATTCATTATCCATAATGATTTAGATGTAATTTCTTTTGTAAGAATTTTTTAGAAATATGCATATTACCATGTAGAACCATTAGATTTAACAAAACTCTTAGATCAACAATAATTACGAAAATATCATTAACTTATACCCTTAAATGCCAAATCACATGATTTTCATGATCCGTTTTATGTGAAATTTTATACCAGGCTTAATTATCATAAATTAATCATACACATCAAATTATAGTCCTTAAATCATTTTAAAAATGATGCAATTAACAAATCAGCCTCTTAATCGTTGATTCTGGTATCCATCGAGTGAGAAAATCTCATGGGAAGTTGTGGTAGGATGTTTCTCACCACATGAATGACTTGGATTGGCCATCATATGGAACAAATGTAAAATATAATAACTCCTGAAAAAGGTAAGCTTAATAGTCCTAGAGGGAGGGTGAATAAGACTATGCCAAATAAAAACTTAAAGAACTAAAATAATAAATAAATCAGAATAAATCATAAATCTCAATAGCACTAGTATTAAAAAATTAATTCAAAACTAGTTCGTAGGACAACCTTATACAAAAAATAAAGTTTTAGGTAGGACAATCTAATTTCACAAACGTTTGTAAGGATCAAGACTTCAAACCAAGCAAGAGATAATAAACCTATCAATTACAATCATTCACCAGTGTGGAAATAAACTTCCAACCATTCATCACAACACCAGGAGTTATAGTGGTTCGGTATGTCCACCAACTATTTTCAAACAGGCACACCTACTCTACTCTCAATAATCACAACCCACGTGATATTGGCGTTTGCTAAAAATAAGGTTTTCACAAGTTCACCTTAAAACCTTATACAATTGTAATTTTAGAAGGGCTATCACAAACAAAAACCCCACACTGAGATTTTTTTGCTATTTCAGTTAAAACCAACACATAATATTTTCTGGCTATCTCAAAGAAACCAAAATACAAAGAATAGAATTGTATTTATCTTCTCTTTGAAGATGTTTCTGATGTAGCCTATAGAACCGCTTCGCTTGAAGTAGAATGTTCAATGTCTAGTAACACAATTAAGGGTTCTAGGTTCTACTTTAATTTTAAATTAATTCAAATCAAAGGCTACTTGTTTGAATTCCTTAAGATCTCAAAGAAGAGCAATTATTCTCTTTAAAGAATAAGATTCATGAAAAGAGATTAAGGAATTAAAACAAGAACCTATATAAATAAAATATTAAAATATCATGCAATAGCTTGAAGATAGTGGAGACTTCTCTCTCTCTCTCTCTCTCTCTCTCTCTCTCTCTCTCTCTTGGTGAAGGTTTTTCTTAGCTTGAATGAATAATTTTGGAATGAGAGAAGGCCTCTATTTATAGTTAGAAATTTTGTTGCTTCAACTCTGAAAGAGGCAAGCTTACAGTCCTAGAGAACAGGGGGGTTGGTGAATAAGATTATACCAAATAAAAATTAAAGTACTGAAAGAATAAATAAATCAGAACTTAATCAGAGATCTCAATTATAATAGTATTGAGAAATTGATATAAACTTTGTTTAAAGGAAAACCTTACACCAAAAACAAATGTTTATGGTAGGACAACCTGATAAGGATCAAGATTGCAAACTAAAACAAGAGGTAAATGATGAAACTGTCTATTACAAGCATTCACCATATGATCATAAAGATTTACAAACATTCACCACATGTATATCTTAAAAACCATTCACTACATAAATACCAAGAATTATAGCCGTTCAGTGTGTACACCAATTGTTCTCAAATAGCCACACCTACTCCACTTTCAATAATCATAACCTACGTGATATTGACGTTCACTAATAATCAAGTTTTTCATAGATTCACCTTAAAACCTATACAATTGTGATATTAGAAGGGCTATCATAATCAAAACCCAACACACTGAGATTTTTTGGCTATCTCAGTGAAACCAATACGTGAGATTTTTCTGGATATCTCAAGTAAACTAAAAACAGAAAAGTAGATACTTATCTTTTTTAGAAGACGCTGAATGATGTAGCCCATGGAACCACTTCGGTTGATAGCAAATTTTCAATGATCAATGTGTAACGCCTGGAACTTTTTAATACCGAGTATTGAAAGTCCTCGAGCGTTACCATGAAAAAGTACATAATATCTATATGTGTGCGACACCAACCTAGCTATCCTAACCTTACATCCATTTCTCAACAAGAATCTAGCCATTGGGAATGATCTCCATTCATAGATCCTGCAATCTAACCATTGATTTTGAAATATGACTATGCATCATGTGATTTGACGTATGTACCTTTCCTTGAAGGAATTGATGAATAACTCCTTATATATAATGATTTAGATGTAAGTTTTTTTGTAAGAATTGTTTAGAAAGGTGCATATAACCATCTATAAATATTAGATTTCACAAAACTCTCAGATCAGCAATAATTATGAAAATGCCACTAACTTGGACCCCTGAATTCTAGATCACATGGTTCCCACTATTCGTTTAATGTGAAAATTTATATCATGCCTACGTATAATAAATTAACCATACACATCGAATTTTAGCCCTTAGATTATTCTAAAAGTGACCCAATTGACAAATCAGCCCCTTAACCGTCGATTTTGGTGTCCATCAAGTGAAGAAACCTCATGAGTAGTCATAGTTGGATATTTTCTTTCATAAGAACAACTTGGATTGCTCATTCCATGGGTAAGGGTGAAGTATTATAACCCCACTTTGGTAGGCCTTTCCTTAGACGCTAAGTTATCCTTTCATGGCTTATTAACTTGCTATAAATCTATATCTTCAGATCTATCCACTTTCTACTGTCCATTGAAACTCAAACTTGGACCACACCTTAGCTTCACATGACTACAATATCATACAAAATTTGGACTCCGATCTATGATCCTACATTGTTGAAAGTGGAAGCGAATCCCTTCCTTTTGACGCAAAAAGTGAAACTTCAAATCTAACCTTTTTCCACCATCGATCAACCACCAAATTTTGTACAATTATTTGCCTATCTTGGCTACACATTTCCTCCAAATTTTAGTTTCAATCATCAAATGTGGACCATTAATTAAGATCAAGTTTGTTTTAACACCCGTTATGAAATTTTACAAGATAAGCCAATCTAAGACTCAGATCTACTTCATATTTTTGCTCATGGGCCAACATGACCTGACTAGATTGATGAATGGAATGGATTTCCCAAAAATCATTCATAATGGACCCCACTGATTTCATATAACCAAATAAAAGGTGTAACTTTCAAGAAATTCCATTACTTAAGAAGTCGCTGACGGTAATTGTCACCATATGTTGTTGCATCGTGTGGCCCACCTAGAAATCAAATCTGACTCAAACTTGGGGCCATGGGCCACCACGATGTGTAGAAGATGGTGGAGGGTATGGATCTCCCAAAAAGAGATCACAAGTGGACCCCACTTATCAACAACCAAATTGAAAATAATGCCTATAACAATGCCACAAAAGCCATGCGCATCAAGGGATTTTCAAAGAAGCAAGATCCCAAAGATCTACATCTCCCACCAGGAAGTTCAGAAAGATTAAAAGAATGATAATGCGTGATAAAACACTGAGATTATTGACGTGCTTATAACGGATTTCGAAAAATCACCCCAACGCAATCTTATGCAAACACCAACCAAAGCTTGCTAAACCTTTGAATTTTAGCATCCACGATCTTTAAATGAATGATCCAAGACGTCCATTGAAATTGGTTCGAAGAAAGATGGGCCGAAATGAAATCTGCCATTAAAGAGTGGTTATCTTCTTCTTTTAAACGCTGATCATTGATCATTAAGGATACACCCTTCCAAGATCCAATCCATTCTCCAGATGGACCCCACAACCTTCGTTCAATCATCAAAATCAGACTAACCCATTCACCCAAAGAATCAGGAGCTTAGCACTACCACAACATTGAAAATATGCGATGGTGTAAGTAGTGTTTCCGCACATGGTTCCACCTAGTCGACCCTCACCCTGCGTAAAACATCCTTGAAATCCCTATATAAAGAATCTCATATAGGCAATGAAGCACCATAACATTCAGAGAGACAGAGAGAGAGGAATCGGTCCAGTGGCGGTCCAGCGGTAGTAAGGAGAAAAGGAAGGAAGAAAGAAAAGAAAGAAAGAAGAAAGGAAAGAAAAGAAAAGAAAAGAGAGAAAGGAAAGGAGAAGAAAAGAAAAAGGAAAGAAAAGAGAAAGAGAGAGAAAGAGAAAGAGAAAGAGAAAGGGAAAGAGAAGGAGAAGAAGAAAGAAAGAAAAGAAAGAAGCAAGGAAGGCCAATCCAATCCCACACATGCATTGGATTTCGTTTGTATTCCCTAAACCAGGTCTGAGATCTTTAATCCTCTCCTCACTTCCCAAAACCTTTCTCCTTTATTCTCGGCTAGGAATATAGAATTCTAAGATAGAGCATAGTTAAGACATCCTTCATATTTCCTAAGTCTATAGGAAATTTAGTTACAACTAATCCTAACTACTTGAATAATGTGAATTAGGATACGAAGAAACAAGTTTTATCTTAAGATTCCTTAGGACACTAATCTTCTCAAGAACAATCGAAAACTTAGAGGTGAGGGTTTTATCCTTTAAGCTTGCAGTAATTTAAGTTGATTTATTTATTCTGCCTTCTACCTGCATTCCTGTTATTTCAGCTGCCCTTTTCATGCCCTTACCTCTATCTTACCTTTTTCATGCCTTTATTGATATGAATTATCCTGCTTTTCATGTTTACATGTTTTCTAAGAATTATCCTATCAATTGATTTATTTAATATCATCACAACTTGACCATTTTGGACATGATGTTAATTATAAGTGATTTTTCTGAATTTATGTGAGGCCATGGATATAAGCCTTGTTCCTGCCTTATCAAATTTATTGAGTTGGCCCTGCCATCGTCTCTTTATTTGAGTTGGCTTTGCCACTCGTTTCTTTATTTGAGTTGAGTCTGTCACTCTTCTTATTATTGAGTTGACCATTATCACTCTTCTCTTATTATGTTGGCCATTGCCACTTTTGTTGAGTTGACTACTGTCACTCTTCTCTTTATTATATTGGGCTTGTGCTATTTACCTTTAAGGCTTGGGCATGTGTCTTGATATTCCAGAACCTCCGTGATTCGGTTTATATTCCTTGTAAGTGTAAGTGATGCGTTAAGAGGTATCAGAACTAGTGAATTGAATATCTTATCATGGACGTAATGCGTTACGGGTAGTGGCCCTCTTGGTCGGCACGTAATTCCATGGATTGATTAGCGTGGTGCACAATTGATGTATGTAAATTGACATATGTGTTACATCAACTTTTTGGGATTAGATGTCACAAATAGTCGCTCTATGAACACATCGTGTTATGTAAATCCCCCAACCGCGTTTTGTGTTGCCTTGAGATATTCGCATAAATTCACGTTAGCGTTGGCCATGTCGGCAAATATCCGTAGTTATGGGATGCGAATCAAGCTGGATTTTCTATGAATTATATTCTACATTGTGACAATCATTACGTATGATGAGCCGCACACACTATGCTAGACATGCATCTTTTGTAGGTTGTCTGCACATACTGATATCTCATGTATTATTGGAGTACGAGTCATATCAGTATCCTTACTTTACTTTTCTTAAATTATTGTTAATCTTAAATGATGACCATCACTATGAGTAGGGCATTGACCCTCTCCCAACCGTATAGATGATGCAGGTGATGTATAGATTAGAGGACTACTTCCTTATAGAAGATTCTACGGAAAGAATGAGAAGATAATTTTATGAATTAGTTTTATATTTCCGCTGCGAACTCTGATAAATGTAAGAGAAAAATTAATTATTCTTATTACTTTAATGAAATATAATTAGTTTTAAGCCTGTTGCTACAGGCATTTTTACGGCATTGCAATTGGCCATCTTGAACTTTTCAAGCAATTCCTTGGCATACTTCTTCTGAGATATATAGATACCGCCATGTTGTTGCTTCACTTCAATACCCAGAAAAAAAGACATCAGACCTCCTTCGGTCATCTCGAACTCCTTAAACATTGTAACATCTCGAAAATCGGGGGTTCGAGTAAAACCCAACTCCCGAGTTCCAAAATGTTATTTATGCAACATAGATATGTATGATTGAATGTTGTCTGTGTTAATGTATTAAACATGAGTGAGATTAAGCCAGAACAACATATCCTACTCCAGAGACAGTTAAATTAGCAAGCGGAAGACAGTGAAAGTATGTATAACATATATAAACTGTTGTATGTCTCCAGAGTGTGAACATGTTACCAGGTTATATGCATACATGTATACTCCAAAAGCAAACAAGACGAGTATACATGAGTACGCTAAAAATATAAAATGACAAGTGTCAAGGCATCTAATCAACCTCCCTGTAATCCCGTCAATCAGATCACGCATAAAGGAGAGATCCTCCTCATCATCATCAAGTCCAGCACCACCTCGCAGGCCGCGCCATCATCTGCAATCACAATAGGGATTGGTGGGTGTCCGGAAACACCATCCTGTGACGTGGGAGTGAGTGATCAACTCAGTGGGATAAAAGAGCAGAGATTTGCATGTTATCAAATCAATCATGCGATAATAGTAAAGCAGTAAATCAAACAATCCTAATACTGTTGTTAATGCAATATGACATGACATGATGTATGCCCTCACCGACGATCTCCCTCATACGGCACCATCTTATGACCGCGGCATGCAATCGTCCCTCAAGTGCTCCACATCTTCCAGGCACATGCAATGTAATGGTGATATGATTTTTGAGTTGTTATTAGTCCATTCAAACAACAGAATTGGGAAACTAAGGTACTTCCCTTATATCAATCCCAACACAGATCCTGTCTAGGGTCGTTACTCTTAGTAATCTCATACGATATATATTTTGTAGGTCGCTGCAAGGGCTGTCAGGGCTGTTGCATGCACTCGTTGCTCCGCTCTCCCATCACCTAATCAATACAGACCTACTGTACTCTACTGCTACGGAAGAGTCGTCACCTCCCGTAGACTCAGAATACGGTCACGGTCACTACAAAGGACTCGTCGCCTGATCAGTGTAGGCGGACAGCAAGAATATAGTGTCCCATACCACCATAATCTGCTCACGAGACTAGGTGCTCACTGGTCACTACGGGGAGGTTTGTGGCCCCAGCGTAGGCCGACAGCTCAACCACGGTGTCCCATACCACCATGCCCGGCTCATGAGTCTTTGTGGATCAAGGTACCATGGTTAACAAGGTTTACAATGGTAAGTTCAGTACCCTAGGTTCAAGCAGTTATGACTCATACATGGTGAACATACAATGGTCAGTCGGGTTACTTGACGGGCTCGACTAGCACGAGCGCATCGCAAGTCGAACGACATGAAGTGCGTGAAACACTTCGCGTGGCCTAGCCACTGCCGCCAACTCCAAACACGACTCGCGTTCATCGACGTGTCCTTCGTGGCAAATACAAGTTAGCCACGAATTTTTTCTGTTATCGACTGCCTGGACTAAGTATAGTCCCAAACAATTATGAATCCACATCAGCACTCATGTAAGAGTATTGGAAATGAAATACAACCACATGAGCATGTTAACACATGTTATAACGTACAACTTAAGTAAATCATCTAACACATGCCTTTCATACATATAATGAAATTATGCATATCGCCAACATATAGGAAATCATTTCCATCAGCATATTAATTGAGAATTCACTCTCAAACTAAATCACAATAAAATCATCAAGCACTTGTTATAACATACAACTTAAGTGAATCATCAAGCACATGCATTTCATACATATAATGAAATCATGCATATGGCTAGTATGTAGGAAACCATTTACACCAGCATATTAATTGAGAAATCAATCTCAAATTAATTCATAACACCATTTAATTCAATACATACTAATACAAGCCTTTATACAAACACTTACACTACACACTTAAGTCTACATATAGTATGTCGACTCAAAGTGCGCATTTAGGCGAATCTCTTCGCCAAACTAATTATGCATGTAATCCTGACATTCTAATGCGACAGGAAGCCATGTTAATCACATCAGCAAATTATGGATGAAAACAGTACTTTCTACAAATGACTAAAATGCCCTAATTCTCATATTCTTCGTCTATTTACGAAACAGGAAACGGACAGCATATTGTACATGTCAAACGGCATTGCCGTCGATAATCTACTGTTAAACGACATTAAAAGTGTTGGAAACAGTCAATTAAAGCGTCTAAAATCTGCACCTTTCACTTTATATATGTATCGTTTCGAACGGAGCGTATACGCTTCGTCTACGACGATCAGGCAACCTAATACACAAGCTACATAAGCTACATCGCTAATGAAATTAACGGAAGCTTAAATCAGCAAGTGGTTAGGGTTTTTCTTACCTAGAAGTGCGTTGAAATCACCGGAAAAGTGATTGGAGTGCGTCGCCTAAGCACGTGCAGCAGATAGGGCAATAGCAGGAAAATCCTCTCCTACTCTCTCTCACAAACTCTCACCTTTTCTCTCTCCCAATCTAGGGTTTTTCTCAAATTCGAATGGGAGAGAGGAGTGAGGGTTTCAACCCCTTTTATAAGCATAAAAATGCCCGAAATAGGCTCGAGAACAAAGTTCACTTGAGGTTTATCCAAATCGGAGCTGTTTCGGTCCAAAAGAGCATTTCTGGTGGTCCTCTGGCCGAACGCGATCGGACTTAAGTTCACGCTCGTCGAATGTTGCTCACATCCCGTTTTCAATCCGGCAGGGTTCGTAGATCGTACATGGCGGTCCAGTTTCAGTTCAGCGGTCACCGCACGTAGATCAAGGCTGCAAGTCTCATGATATGAAATAGAAATTTTTCCTGATCCGAGGGTGTAATTTGGCTGAATTCTGACGGTCAGAACGCTTAATACTGACACGTCAAGTCGTGTGCCAGATTTGAATTTCAAATTCCAATTCTGTCCCTATTCTCACTCTCTTCAGTCCAAGCTCAATGAAATAGCCTGTGAATGTCGGTTGGACTTGATTTTCGAAATGATTGTCAAGTCCAACAAGGCGGTTCTAATGGTCTAAGATAATAGGTATCAGACTTTCGACGTGCGGTCTGGATCCAATACAAAGTTTCAAAGAGGTTCAGAGAACAAACCGGCTTAGAGTTTGATCTGAGGTTTTAGAGTATTATAGCACCATTGATTCTATAAGTTTTGGGTCTTGTAGAACGTATTTAAAGTGATCAGGGACTATTTCCCAGCTACTCTAGCATTGCGCTAGCTAACTTATGCTTAGTTTCTAAAGGAATTAACCCTAAGTGATCTCTTTGACTATGGAATTGGGTTCTAAGCGATTTTCCAGGTGTTTTAATAAACCCATTGCCTAAGGACGTCTAATCTCAGATTGGCCAAAATCTGGGGTGTTACAAACATGGCATTCTTGAATTCATCAAACATCGGTCGGCTGTTTCCTGTAAACAGCAAATCATTAACATATAGGCATGTTATAAGCATATCACCATGAGCATTTTTCTTGATGTAAATTGCATGCTCATATGGACATTGGGTGAATCCATTCTCTTGAAGATAGTTGTCGATGCGTGCATTCCAAGCACGTGGAGCTTGCTTCAATCCATAGAGGGCTTTCTTCAGTCGATACACCTTGCGTTCCTCCCCTTGCATAACAAAGCCTTCAGACTGGTGAACATAGACCTCTTCTTCTAGAATTCCATTCACGAATGCATATTTCACATCTAGTTGGTAGATAATCTAACTATGATGGGCTGTAAGGGAGATAATCATCCTCATAGTGTTAAGGCGAGCAACAGGAGCGAAGACTTCTTCATAGTCCACCCCATACTTCTGTTTATAGCCCTTTGCTACGAGCCTTGCCTTGTAGCGATCGATTTCACCATCAGCATTTCGCTTGATCTTGTACACCCATTTGAGGCCAATAGTTTTCTGGCCATTAGGAAGCGTAGTTAGCTCCCATGTGTCATTTTTCTCAATTGCATAAATTTCTTCTTTCATAGCAATTCTCCAACATTCTTCTTTTATGGCCTCCTGAAATGTCAGAGGCTCATGATCTGCATACAGGCAGAAAAGATTGACCTCTAAAATAGCAATGAAGACCACTTAAGTTGAAGTAGAGATATGTCAATATATCCTAGAGGGGGTGATAGGACTTTTTAAAGTTATTATGAATTATTAAAAATCTTTATCACACTAATCTTATCACAGAGTATAGATTAGGATTACTCAAAATTAACTCTACTGGCTTCCAAGCTTGGTAGAGGATCCAATCACAAACTATTTAAAAGATAAACAATTTATAGATGAGATTGTGATGGATATGACTGTGTGTGCATAAGATGTGACTTTAGATAATCATATATAAAGACATGCATGGAAATCACTTAAATGAAAGACAATATCAATCTCAAACACAGTCATTTTATAGTGGTTCGACGACTTGTCTACTCCACTCCCGGCTTCCACACTCAACCCTTGAGTGACCGGATTTCACTAAGGAGGTTTTCCATAGTTCACCTCAAACTTAAGGTTTTAAATCAGGTTCACCTTCAACCTTTACAGAGGTTTCTACTCGGTTCACCTCAAACCCTAGAGTTTTGCTGGCGTACTCCTAATCAGATGTTTATGCCCACATAGGGCAAGGGTCCACACAACGCACCCGGAGGTTTCTACTCAGTTAACCTCTAACCCTGGAGTTTTGCTGGTGTACTCCTAACCAGATGTTTATGCTCTCCACAGAGCAAGGGTCCACACAACGCACCCCGCACTTACACTCCCGTCGGAGGCCTCCTTTAAGGACTTCAAATGGTGAGCAACACTTAAAACCCAATTCTAGAAAGGAATGATCACAAGTGTCCTCTGGACTCTTAGTACTTACAGATAAGTTGATGAGTCCCTTTTAGCGCAGTGATGAAGATCTCCTTCTTGTTGATGAAGAGTCTTCAGCTTCCTTGATCCGCAACACAAAGATGTATCTATACTAGGCTTTAGGTTGGGTCAAGGTTATAATGAAATACCACTCTCTAAAGATTTTCCTATAAGGAAGATAGAGTGGTTCCCATCATCTATGCATTTAAGGCATCCCAGCTTAATGATTTGTCATTAAGGTAGTAGCTGAAGGATCCTTGAATGCAGAAGTTCATTCCCCAATCCACTCTATGAAATTTCAATGATGAGGGTAGATTGGAGGATGAACTTTCTGAGAGAAAGGGCTTAAGGTAAATGATAGGAAGGTTAAAACTCTCAAAAGCACACTCTTCTTTCTCTACCAGCAATAAAGACTAATCTCTCTATATATAGGCAAAAGGTTCCAACGGATATAAACGGTCATATTTATGACAGAGTTCGATATCATCGAGCAGTCGTTGATATGATCGAGCGTATACTCTCGATTGTATTTGCAGACCTCTCGATGATACAAACTCAGTTGTCAATTCACTTTTGGAAACCTTTCGCCAACTGGTCGATGGGACGAGACACATATCGATGTTATCAGATTTTGAACTCTGATTCCATCGAGTGATGGATCGATCTATCGACAGGTGAAAATAAGAGAGAAGCCTTGAAGAATTTCAGGTTCTACAGATATGATCGGGGAACAGTCGATGTCATCAAAATTTATACATCGATCATATCGGAGACTTTGTCGATGGAATCGATAAATCATATAGATTTACCTATAAGTTGCTGGACAATTTTTGTCCGGACTCGATCTAATCGACGAGGTCTCGATATGATCGATATATGAATATTGATTTATCGACTGGCACCCCGATCAACATTAAAAATAACCTGAAATTCATACTGGTGAAAACATGCACCCACAATCGATATGATTGACTGACTTCCGATATGATCAATATTTGATTCAGATTGAATCGGACAGTCATCGATATATCGAAGCTTATGTTAGTTTTCTTTAGAAAAATAGGGGCGTAATCTGTCGATTATATCGATCCGCTTCAGATATGATCAATATTTGAATATCGATGATATCGACTCTCAAGTCGATATATCGATAATTCGTCCAGATGATTGTTTGATTGCTGGACGCTTTTTATCCTCACTCGATTGTATCGATTGAGATGCCGAGGATATCGACAGAGCTGGTCGATCATATCGAAGGGGTAATCGATATAATCGACAGTGTAAGAAAAACTTTAAAGATTTTTCTTTTTAATAAAAGGTTTTCTTACACAGAAATCCTAAGATGTTCTAGTTCTTTTTAAGGATTTTAATCACCTGGTGTTTTAGGACATGTGATGTGAGGCTATGATTTACCTATAGCGAGCTTCCACACATCCAATTAAGGCAGACGCTTGACTTAATCTTCCTGTTAGGCACTGTTGTCCGACTGACTCAACTTTCAACGTAATTGACAAACCAGGGCACGTAGTAGGTGCACTTTCAACCTCTTCAGTTTGCTCATAGATGTTGCTTAAGCTTTTCATTTTTATAGGTGCCATGGGTGAGGACGAGCTGGCCGAATTTTGACTTAATGGAGTGATTTCAGGAGTGATGGAATGTACTCCTGGACTTCTTTGTACTGATGATGCGGCCGTAGAAGGTGTTGTGGGTGTTTGCTCTTAACGGTCATGCCTTTCTTCATGTTCTTCTATTTCGACTAGAATATCATTGATCGATTCTTCATTGTTCCATTTTTAAGATTCTTCTTCACTAAAGACCACATCTCTACTCACCATTACTTTATTGGTTAGTGGATTGTAGAGCTTGTAGGCTTTAGATGCTTCACTGTAGCTGATGAAGATGCATTTTTTACCCCGATCATCAAGCTTCCTTCTTCTTGCTTCTAGAATTTGAGCGTAGGTGACACACCTAAAGATCCTTAGGTGGGCCATGCTTAGTTTGTAGCCAATCCATGCCTCATGTGGTGTCATATTTCTGACACTTTTAGTTTGACACTGATTAAGCAAGTAGGCAGTGTGAGACCCATTTTCTAGCGTACCGTTCCATGAACTTCCGCGGTCCTCCCAGTCGAATTTTGATGATCCGCAACGCGTAGATAGCATTAGCGTATGCTCTTGAGTCACATCCTATAAACCCGAGCCGACTCAAATCAAGACCTATGTCATTGTGACCGTGTCGTCGCCGCGGTTCCGACAAAGCGTTTTGTGCGTCAATGCGATGCTCAGATTATGAGATCCGGCCCATGCATTATCTCGGCCGTTGATCACTTGATCGTGGGACCCACCTATCATTATTGTTGTACTTCCCTAGAAACATAACTACCATGATGTCACCCTAGGGGTGACACCACCCTACCCTACCCCTAGCCTTAACTCCTTACAAGTAACCACCCTTCCCTTTTCCCCATGAGTCAACCCAAGCATTTATGGCTTACATGAATTAATTACTCTCTCTCTCCCTCTCTCTCTCTTCTTCTTCATTTTCTCCCCTAACAAGAGAGAAGTTAAAAACGTCCATGGCAGCCCTCCCATTTCTACCCACATTCACCTTAGATCTCCTCCAATCCAACCATTAGAAGTCCATCTCCATCGTTGAAGGAGCATCATTGGAGCTTTGGAGCACTACAGAGGAAAAAGACGGAGAGGGTGCATCTTTAAGGTAGATTTCTCCAATTTTTTTATGAGGTGGGTGCTTCTTTCTCTCTCTCCTTCCTTTATCTTGTGGCCCACCTAATGAGTATATGTGATATCTTAACCGTTCATCAAAGGGACTCCACGGCTAACCATGTAGGCCCCACCTTAGGGTGATGAGGAGACACAAATATCATATTGATACTATCAAAGTGGGCCACGTCCATGTGGGACCCACCTTGATTAGCGTGTAAACACACTTCGTCCAGGGACATGTTCACTGAAGTTTGAACAGACAGTGGAGTCCACTATACATAGCACGTCTGGACGCGCTTGTGAAAAATAAAAATATCAACTTGATTCCAAGCTTTGGAGAGGACTAGTCATGCAAGCCCCACCTTGATGCATGTTGTTAATCCACGCTGTCCATTCAATTCTACAGATCATTTTAACCGTTGAGATGAAAAATGAAGCTAATCTGAGTATCTGGTGGGTCATAACTTAGAAAACAGTGGTTTTCATTGTTAAAATGCACTATGATCTTTCTACACCCCCAAAATATATCGAATATTGGGCTTGATGGATCTGTCTTGGGCCACAGACACCAATGGTTGGGTTGGATTTTACTGATGCTAGCCCCATATGCGAAAAATCATGAGAAAATGATATTTTTCAAAAAAAAAATTTAAGCAGCAGGTGCTGCTGCAACGTCCAGAGGACGCGCAGCACCATCCTACTACGCTGGACATGAAATGGGCAAGGGGAGCACGGGTCCCAAATGTGGGCCCCACCATGATGTGTGTATGTCATCTAAACCATTCATTAGGTGGGCCCCTGCTTGAAGTGGACCCCCCTCCAAAAATCAGCCACATCTAAAGCCCGGGTAGCCCACATCAGAGGAAACAGTGGGATTGAACGTCTACCCTTGAAACCTTTTTTTTGGGCCACAGAAGTTTTGGGTCAAGATGAAATTTATTTTTCCTATTCAGCCAGGTCCGTGCGACCTTATCAATGGTTTGATATCAAATAAACATTGTGGTGGGCCCACATGGGACCCACAGTGATGTATGTGTTTTATTCACACCGTCCCCAGTACGGGATGGTGGAACCCACCTGGTGTATGTGTTCTCTTCACACCGTCCACACCTGGACGATGGGACCCACCCCCACGTGTGGGACGGTGTGTGTGTGTATATATATATATATAAATATATATATTATATTGTATTATATTAAATATAATATTGTATATATTATATATAGATTATATATTATGTTATACATAATATATACTTGATGATGGGCCTTCATGTGGGCCCCCACCATGATGCATGTGTTGCATCCAATTTGTCCAATCCTTTGGCAAGCTCGTCCTACGGGCTTGAGACTAAAAATGAGTCAGATCTATGGTCAAGTGGACCCCACCTTACTGTATGTATTCCATAATCACACCGTCCATGGAGTGGGTGTCCAGAGGCTAGTGTTTGATTACATATATAATAATATATAATAGTGCTTAATATAAATAATAGTAGTATATAAATTATTATATAAATATTATATGATGTTATATAGTGGGCCTCATGTGGGACCCACCTTTGTGAAAGAGGCTTGGTTGGTGTATGTTTACACCAACTATATTGATGTTGTTATAATATAATAACATATTATATTAGTACATAATATATATATTGTTGGTGTATATCTTGTGAGCCATCACGTGGGTTCCACCTCGATTTATGTATCTGATCTGCACTGTCTAGAGGTGCTGGACGGTGGTAGCCACCTTGAGACGTGTTTTATCAACACCGTCCGTTTAGTAAGCTTTGTGGGTCCCACTGTATAACGTTAGCAAGTTTTTGTGGGGCCCACATACGACGTATGTGTTGTATCCTCACCATCCAGTGCAAGCACGGTGGGATTCCACCATGAAGTATGTGTTTCTCCACCCTATCCATTCATTGGACATGGCCCCACCATGGTAGCATGTGGGGTCCACCTTGATTTAATGTATTGCATCCACATCGTCCAACCCATGGACGGTGGATGTGGATTAACTGGAGTACCTCACACCCGCTTGATAGCTGAGAAATTGATGTCAGCAAGTTCCGTGGATCCCACTTGATTTATGTGGTGTATTCCACACCACTCATCTATTTTACATCCATGACCGTCCATTAGTGTAGCCCATTGATGTAGCCCACTTGATGCATAATTGGCCCATTTGAATTGGCCCACTTGATCCCACCCATTGATTCGGCCCATTTGAATTGGTCCATTTGACCTGACCCATTTGAATCGGCCTATTTGATTGGCCCGCTTATGTGAGGCCCATGTGATTAAGCCCATCCTGATGTAATTGTGGCCCATCGTTGAGGCCCACTGTGATATACTTGTGACCCATCTGTGAGGCCTACCTTAATATATTTATGGGGCCCATTAGTGTAGCCCATTGATGCAGCCCATTTGTTGTATATGGGGCCCATTGGTGTAGCCCAATGACGTAACTCACCGTGATGTGTATGTTATCTAAGTTATTCTTTGGTTGGGCCGCTAGTAGGCCCAACTAAGATGAATAGGCCCATAGGTTATGACCCAATGTGATGTATTTGAGGCCCATGGGCGAGGCCCATGGGCAAGGCCCATTGATATGGGAAAGGCTTGCTTAGACATATTTTCGGCCCATATATCGTGCTTCATTGTAATGTGTATAAGACCCATGTAACATGACCCGTTGTGGTGTATATTAGGCCATTGTGTGAGGCCACGGGCCCACTGTACGTTTGGCCCTATGTGGGCCACTCCTTAGGAGTAATGTTGGATAGAGGTCCACGTTGATGGGCAATGATAATTAAACGTCCACATTATGACCTTCCTTTAGGCTTGGTTAGGCCCATTCTCGTCATTCTCTAATGGGTTAACCCAAACGAATGGGGCCCTATTGATATTGCTTGGACCATCATCTACCGTCCATTTATGGACCCCGCCTTGCGTCGTGACCGATTGCCGATTTCATTTGACGTAGCCGATTTACCGATTCTGATTGTCATGGCCTATTTGATGTATATGAGTCCAAGTATCGAGGCTGATTCCAAGTGTCAATTTCGATGGTTAAGGTCAATTTCGATTGCCGAGGCCGATTGTCAAGACCTATATGATATATACGTAACCCGTAGTTGAGGCCTATTGTGATGTATTTATGGCCTATGGGCAAGGCCCATTGTGATGTATTTATGGCCTATGGACAAGGTCCATTGTGATGTATTCGTGGCCTATGGGCAAGGCCCATTGTAAAATGTATTAGGCCTATGGTGCATGTCCCATTTGATGTATTTAAGACCCATGTGTAGGGCCCACATGTCATGTATTTGAGGCCCATGAGCAGGGCCCACCTGTTGTGCATATGTGACCCTTAAGTCAGGCCCATGGTGTTGTATATTAGGTTCTTGTGTGAGGTCATAGGTCTACTATACGTTAGGCTCTATGTGAGACATTCTTTGGGGCAATGTTGGTTAAATGTTCACATTGTCGAGGTCGATTGTCGATGCCGGGTATTGATACCGATTATGAGTATGTGACCGCATAACATCATGATACATGCTCATACACATCATCTGTATGTAGTTATGAGGTGTGGTTGACTATTACATGTGTCATTGGGCAGGTTGTTATGAGACTCCCTAATAGGTAGAGGTTATCTCACATGAGCACATGGTATGCACAGGATAGATGCATGACTAGATTGCATGACTCATACATCTTGCATTGCATTATATTATACTGTACGCCCTCACGACATTAGGGTCGTACCCTCTATAGGCATTTCGTGGATAGCCAGATAGGATACCAAAAATCTATTCTACATGGGGTGTTATAGATATCCCTGGGTGAAAGTCCCTAAACCCTCTTAGTTCTAGAGGTTGCTCCAACGTCTAAACCGAGTGGATGTATGAGCGCATGAGGGCCGTATACCGTTAGGCCACGTCTCCCACTGTGTCATGATCGGTTGGAAGGAGGTGCAACCTTACCTGCCAGAGAGGAGGGGGCAAAGCTAGGCTGAGTTTGACCAGCTCGAGGAATGGGTTCGCTATCGATGAGCTAGGCTCGATATTGGTAGGCGGATAGTGAGGTCTCTTCCACTCGCCTTGTTGCGCGGGATTGACAGCAATCTGGATCGGAGCGTAATAGACTCCGTTGATTTTCCAGAGAAGAACCACATTGATACGTGGACTTATTGAGTAGGAGTTGCATGCTCATTCATTCATTAATTCACTATCCACTCGGGCTAGTGGTGCACAAATAATTGTTGTGTACCTTCATTATGGCAAGGATTTTGGTTGGGCGCGCGACTAACCTGAGATCAGGAGTTTACCACATTGAGTCTGATTATCCAAATTTAGGTATGGGACTGGTTTGGATAGAAGTCCCTTGTGGTGGACCCCATAGCTTGTGATACTATGTACTATCATCCCGACTTTACACTCCAGCATGGTCATTTTATTCACATCACATATTGCATTACATCCGCAGGCATATGGTATTTTGGGTTGCTATGTTTCTACATTTATATGGCCTAGACAGACTTAGCATGATTTGTATATTGCATTACATCCTCGGCATCTAATATTTGGTTCTTTATGACTCCATAGTGCATAGCTGTTCTATATTGCGTATTCTAATATTGATTGACTTATGAACTTATCCATATTTCGCTTACTTTGTCATCATATGATTTATGATCTTGGCAGTATTTATGCTTATTCCGATAATGTACGATTTATGGATTACTAGTAATTTCGATATTGTATGATGACGACATTGTATTGAATACTTGATACTTACTTTGTGCACACACTTACACCACCCTTTAAGCTTTCTATAAGCTTATGTATGATAGATGCATGCAGGTGATGTTAGGTTGCAGCAGTGTTGAGCTTGGAGCGTGCAGTGGTCTTCTTGAGCTTGATTTTCGATTTATGTATTTTCACTTCAGCATTGTACTCAAATGATTATATTAGTGGATATGTGATGTTGATGTTGCCTTTATGATTTGGGTAATCTTTTGGTTATGCTTATTACGAGTTAAATGTAAAAAAATAAAAAATAAAAAAAAATTCTCCTTGTAGGATCTTAGGATCGGAATCTGGCGTATGAATGTTAGGAGCCGAGAATGGGGTACTATGGAGGCTGTCGGCACCGAATTCGACAATTGAGATTCCTGTGAATCTGATTTCCAGGTTTGGGGCATGACAGGCAGTACATGCAACTGCCTCTGTCCAGAAGCTCTTTGACAGACCTTTCTCCTTTAGCATGGTCCTCGTTCCGTCAAGGATGGTGCTGTTCTTCCCTTCCACAATGCCATTTTGTTGCGGCGTGTAAGTTGTAGTATATTGTTGTTTGATGCTTTATTCCCTGCAAAAATCTTAAAATACGTTTGAGGTGTACTCTCCACCTTTGTCAGATCTGAGTACTTTAATTTTGTGACCACTTTCAACTTTAACACGAGTTTTGAAAATTTTAAAGATAGTGAAAGCAGAAGATTTTTCTTTGATGCAATACACCCAAAGTTTTCTGCCGAAATCATCAATGAAGGTAATAAAGTATCTATTACCTCCAAGAGAGGGTGTTTCAAGTGGTCCGCAAATATCAGTGTGAACCAACTGAAGTTGTTCCTTTGCTCTTCTGGATACTCCACTTGGGAAAGAGTTCCTTTGTTGCTTGCCGAATGTGCACACCTCACACACATGTTCTGGAGCTTCAATAGCCGGCAAGCCATATACCATGCTTGATGAGGATAAGAGTTTAAGGACACTGAAATGGAGATGCCCAAAGCGAAGATGCCATCTCTATGAATCATTCTTCACGAGTCCATAGAGTCACTTCTCAGCCTTTGTATTAATATGGAGTGGAAACATACGATTCTTCGCCATCTGGACTTAAGCCACAAGTATCCTATGAGCATCTCTTATAGAGAGAGAAGATTTTTCTGTGTATGAATACCCCTTCTCAAGGAGTTGGCCTATACTGAGAATGTTATTTTTCACGTTTGGTACGTAATACACATTAGAGATATAATTTGGCTCATCATTCTTCTGATAGATTTTAACTTTTCCTTTGCCTATCACGGGTACCTTTGATGAGTCACCAAAACTCACGTTGCCACGAACTCCTTCTGTGAGTTCCACGAACAGTTTTTTGTTACCACTTATGTGGTTTCTTGCACCCGTGTTAAGATACCACACATCTGGCCGTTCGCATGCTTTTTCTTGTCCGAGGAGTGTAGAGTCTTTTTGTTCATGGTGTGATGCTTCAGCATAGTTGGATCATTCATCTTGATCCCCTTTGCTCCAACACTCATAGGCATAATGACCGAATTTCTTGCAATTGTGGCATTGAACGTTCTTTGTGTTTCCACAATCACGTATGAATCGACCTCTACCATTTCCTCTTCCATAGAAACTGGTAAACTTTTGTTGATTTTGTTGACGGCTTGGATAATATCCACGTCCTCTGCCTCTTGCATGATTACTAGTGCCACGACCCCCTCGTTATGTATGGCCATTCTTTTGTTCTTTTAGAGTCAACTTAGACTCTAAGGCATGTTTAAGCACTAAACCAACATTCTTTATCATTCGTTACTCATGCACTTGCAACGATCCCATCAGTTCTTTAATGGACAGTTTTTCTAAGTTCTTCGATCGCCACAACTACGTGCTCAAACTTCATTGTGAGAGATCGTAGTGCCTTTTCAATGACACGTATGTCTTCAACTTTTTCACTATTTCTTTTTAAATTGTTAATAATAACAATAAAACATGAGAAGTAGTCAAAGATACTTTTACCTTCCTTCATGTGCACTGCTTCGAGCTCAGATCTTAGTGTTTGAAGGCGAACCCGCTTCACTCGATCAACACCCTTGAAGATGGTGCTAAGAGTATCCTAAGCTTGTTTACTTGATGTCACTTCGGCAATCTTTTCAAATGTTGATTCATCCAACCCTTGATAGAGGAGGAACAAAGCCTTATTTGTTGTCTTTCTTCCTTTGAATTTTGAGAGCGGTCTTTTCTTCATTGGTGAAGGCAGTTTCTTCCTCCATAGTGGGTTCTACATACCCATCAGTGACGATCTCCCATAGTTCTTGTGACTCGAACAACGCCTTCATTTGGATGCACCACATTTCATAGTTGTCCTTAGACAACTTAGGAACCTGCGGCTGGATTGTGCTAGCCATCTTTTCTATTTTTTAAGGAAGGAATGATTGATTTTATTTTTATTTTTTAAAATGAAGGGAGAGAAGGATAAATGATCTGATTTTATTTTTTTTTTGGCTGAAAAACTCCTGAAATATGAATTTTTTCTTTTAACAGATTTTTTTTTGGCTGAAAAAACAAAATTGCTAAAATCTGATTTTTTTTCTTAGTTGAAAAACCGTTAGAATCTGATTTATTTTTTTTTGAACAAATTTTTTTTTTTTAGGCCACCAATCTGTCAAAGCAACAGTCAAAACAGTTATGCGAAGAACTTGCATTGGATGTCTCCAAGCTTCAGGCAGAATTTGCAGAAACACAAAAATTGCATAGTCAGAGTCTAGATGAGGCAAAAAGCACTGTTGGATGAACTCGTTTCAGTTAAAGAAGTTCTACTTAAGATGAAGTAAGAACTAGTTGCTGTGATGGGTGAGTTGAAAGATACAGCAGCAGCTCATGAGAGCCCAAAGAAGGGGTTGTTGGAGATCTGAAACAGACTTGGAAGACGCTACGAAATCTCTTGATGAAATGAACAAGAATCTCTAGCTATGATACCAGTTTGATGGTTGTACTAGCCAGAACTTTTCTTGGCTTTACAAAGCCTAAGATTTAAACTCACTGGACATGTGAGAGGAGAAGAGGAACTTTGCTATTTTACTTTGGCTTACAAGCTCACTGAGTTGGTCCCAAACAGACTACAAGAGCTCCTTTTATAGACATCTTCCATCAAGATGAAAAGACACAAATGCACATTTAAATTACACTACAGGGGCATAGTATTTACTACAATAACAAAAACTAAAATAAAATATTAAAATATCTTGCATCTAGAACCAAACAGTTGCATGGAGGAATTGAATAGTCGCATGGAGGAAAATACCTATTGCTGGAAGCTTCCTCCACCGTTTAATGTCCTTGAGAATCCAATGAATTTGGTTTGGACTTTCAACACTTCGATCATATCCACGGTGAAGCTGGCCCCACATCCTTCTTCTCATGGGATAACCACTTGAGGATTGCCACGGAAACGGAAGGGGTGCTTGCCTATCTACACTCTGCGGCATCAGTGCCAATCATCCATCGAGACATCAAGTCTACAAACATTTGGATGATACATACAATGCTAAAGTGGCTGATTTTGGAGCTTAGAGGTTGGTTCCTTTGGATCATACTCAACTGACTGCATTGATGCAAGGGACCTTAGGGTACTTGGACCTGGAATACTTCCATACGAGTCACCTATTTGAGAAGAGTGATGTTTATAGCTTTGGAGTGGTTCTGGTGGAGTTCTTAACGGGGAAAATGCCACTATCTTTGGAGAGATCAAAAAGGGAGAGGAACCTAGCAATGTATTTTGTTTCCTACATGAAAGAGAATAGGTTAGTCGAGGTTTTAGAGGATCAAAAGTAGTGAGTGAAGGAAGGATCGAACAGGTTGAGGCAGTTGCCCAGAATGCCAAGAGATGCTTGAAACTAAGGGGGGAAGATAGGCTCGTGATGAAAGAAGTGGCCATGGAGCTCGAAGGGTTGAGACTGCTTAAGAATCATCCGTGGGTTCAAGATGAGCACGAAGAGAGCGAGCGCTTACTAGGTGAAGTTCCAGGCTTTGACATGGGCGATTCTGATGCATTTGACAGTTTAAGAAACCACATGATGATGCCATAAGATACAAGATGATGATGATTTAACACAACGGATATGCTATCAAGAAGTGGATTTTGTAAGAAAATCATTCAGGAAAGATTCTTATGTATGGCTTTTATATGTGAACTTTCTAAAATTTAGCTGATCTCATAGAAGGTTGAGTTTCGTATATGAAGACATTAACAGATCTAAAAATTGTAGCATCTCCTACTAACGATTATTATATGTGATCTTTTGTTGTTGATCTTTATCATGTGGTTATGATTTAAGATCTTCCTATCCACGAAATTGGGAAATGCTTTTAATGGGAGAATATGTCACAAAGGGAAGAAGAAGAAAGGAGAGCTTACTTTGTCAGAAGTTCCTTGTATTAAACTCTCTTTTCTTTGCAAACACCACAATAAAACTTCTAAGCTTTGTTCCAAATCATTGATTGGATTGAGAGAAAACTTGGAAATGAATTTGATATTTATGGTAATTGAGTTTGCCGCTGTTTTTGTAAAAGCAGAATTTATTCATGTTTCTAAGATTTTGCTTTAAAAATATGGATATTGATGTAATTTCGATGAAAAAAGATAAACATATAAAATGTTGATTTCTGAGGTTATGAGATGCAGCACTTGCCTTTTGATCATTGTCCTTTTAATACTTTTAAGGAAAACTGCACTCCAAACCAAAAAATGTAATTATAGTCAGATAAAATTCTTGAGAGAGAAGCATCATTGGTAGAAGATCTCCAAGGTTCCATTATGATCCAAAAAACAAACTGTGTATCATAAGTCATATGATCCCATGTTTATAAAACCAAGAATTGAAAGAAGTTCTTGAAGAACTACAAAAGAAGATTGTGGGGCACATCAACGAGGACCAAAATCACAAGGCCGAATCAGAAGATTGGGTTATTATTGGCCCACGATGGTGAAGGATGCTATATAGAGTACGCACAATGATGAAACTATTCTCAGTTTCATGTTGATTGTATTCATCAAGCACCAGAACCACTTCACCCCATAGTGGTTTCATGGCCATTTAGGGCCTGTTTGGCCCGACGGATTGGAAGGGATTGGACGGTAGTGGAAGGGATTGGAAGTTAAATCCCAAGATTAGCCGCGCATGTCATCCGTGATATAGCAATCCCATGGATCTTAAGACAATCCACTGACAACACCATCATTACCTTTAAATCCCATCCAATCCACCCTAATCTGTTCAAATTTGCCTGGATGTGTTTGGTTCGAGGGATTGGAAAGGATGGGAAGGTTTCATCCTGAGATTGGTCGGTGTGCCAAACAGATTGGATATATTAATCTCGGGATATAGCGATCCCAAGAATCTTAAGACAATCCACTAACAACACCATCATTACCTTGAAATCCATGCCATCCACTCTAATACCATTTAATCCCTTCCAATCCACCCGGCCAAACGGGCCCTTAAAGCTCCGAGAGTGGATATGGTTGGTTCTTCAATCCTCAACCAGCTAATGGACACTATTTCATCCTAATTATAACAGATTACTTCTTAAAGTGGGTAGAAGCAGCTTCCTTCGCCAAAATCAAAACTTCAACAGACCTTCATTTCCTTAAGCTTAATGTCATCTGTAGATTCAGAATTCCCAATATGTTTATAGATGGTACTTGATCTCTATATACTCAGGGATCATTGTTCTATAGATTTTGTAAAAAAAATATAATGCGGAGAGTGTGTTCTCTATTGCATATTATGCTGCAGAAAATGGTTTGGTAGAATAATTCAACATGACCATAAGATTCTTAAGAAGATGATATCCACACTACAACAAAACAGATCTTGGTCGACCGATGGGGTAACCCTTTGCCCGCAGCCAGTTTTAACGACTATAGGCAAAGAGTCCGATAAATTAAAAAAAAAAAGCCCTAACCTATTGCGCAGTCTCTCACTCTCTGTCACGCCCCAAACTCGGAAAGCGGGCTCACAAAATTCCCGATCGCCGAATTCGGCACCGATAGCCTCCGTAGAACCCCATTCTCGGCTCCTAGCTCCCATTCACCAGGTTCCGATCCTGGAATGCTACAAGGAGGATTTTAAATATCAGTTTGATTCGTAATAAGCATAACCAAAGGCATAACCCACAAATAACAATCAAGAACTCCATTACATTTCCACTATGATCAAAAACTTTACAAGTACAATGAGCATAAAGGGAAATATAATGGTAAAGAATAAAAACTCCAAAACGACCTGTGACGTGCTTCTGCCTCAGCGCTGCTGCGATCCAATGTCACCTGCACGCAACGGTCGTGCATAAGCTTACAGAAAGCTTAGAGGGTGGTGAAAGTGTGTGCACAAGGTAGTAATATGATCATGCAATGTCAGAGTAATGCGGAATATGCAGATGAAACCATAACATCATGAGCCGTAACAAGGCTATACAATGCAAGACATGAATGATATCGGCCACCCAAGACCATGCGATGTGTAATGCAACTCAAGCATACAGATCCTCATCTATGTCCACACATCAATACAGCTCAAATATGGGATATCACCGGGGTCTAATACACTCTAAACCAGATTGCCGCCACATCGCGTGCAATAAGGTAAGTGGAAGAGACCTCACTATCCGTCTGCCAATATCGGGCGCGACTCGTCGATAGCGGACCCATTCCTTGAGCTGGTCAGACTCAGCCTAGCATTGCCCCCTACACTCGGGCGGGTAAGGCCGCACCCCCTTCCAACCGACCACGACACAGTGGAGAGCGTAACCGTCTGGTAATCGGCACTCAACGCTTATCTACCCACTCGATATAGACGTTGGAGCAACCTCTTGGTACCATAAGGGTTTAGGAACTTTCACCCAGGGATATATATAGTACCCCATGTAGAAAAAGATTTCCGGTATCCAATCCTGCTAACCACGATACATCTGTGGAAGTTATGACCCCGATGTCACTAGGGCGTACAATATCCATGTCATGCAAATGCGATATGCATGATTCACGCTATCCAGTCATACATCAAATCCTGCGCATATCGTGCGCTCATGTAGGGCAACACCGCTTAACCGGGAGCCCATAAACAACCTGCCCGAAGGCAAATGCTATGATCAGACAATTCTCACGTCAAGCATACATATGATGCGTATGATCATGAGTCATGAAACTGTACTAAACATGTTATAATAAAATGAACTATCTTACAATGCAGATGAACCTGGACAGCCTATACACGATAAGTACGGCCCAGTAATGGGCCCTAAGGAGAGTCATAATGTGGACATCCAACCAACATTACAGTCGCAATGTGGACGTCAAACCAACATTGCTCCCAAGGCACGATCTTTGTAAACATCAGTACTTAGTCTGTAATGGATTTACACATTGCAATGGACCGTAGGTTGTCCCCATTAGATCTTACATATATATCAAATGGGTCATATCCTATGGGCCTTTTATTCATCAGATGGGCCACATAAATGGGCCGCACCAATGGGTCTTATGTACATTGCAATGGGTCAAAACCCATGGGCCTTGGATTGCATCAATTGGGCCTAGTCACATGAGTCTAATATGTATTTAATGGGCCACACCAATTGGGCCCCCATATTTATATCAGATGGGCCTCAACCCAGAGGCCTTATATGAGTCGAATGGGCCTAAATCCCTAGTCCTTAATCAAATAAAATGAGCCTAACTCATGGGTCTCAAATAAATCCAGTGGGCCTAATCCCATGGACCCTTTTTATAATCAAATGGGTTTAGTCCCATGGGCCTTACAATATATCAAATGTTCTACTTCCATGGGCTTTAAAATTTTAACAAAAGGGTCTAATTACATGGGCCTTGAAGTACATCAAATGGGCCTAGTCCCATGGACTTGCAACACATCAAATGGGCCTAAGCTCTTAGGCCTTAAATGAATCCAATGGGCCTAGCCCATAAGCATTTCATAAACCAAATAGGCCTAGCCCATAGCCCTTTTGAAATTCAAATGGGCCTAACCCATAGGCCTAAAATGATCTTTTCAAGTGGATGGACGGTCTGGATGCATCGCCTATGACAATGGTGGGGCCCACATGAAGGCGTACTATCGTGTATATTATATAATATATAAACTACATATAATGTAATATATGTAATATATACAATATTATATGTAATATATATAATATATATATATATATATATATATACACACACACATGCGGCACTCAGTACCCACACGTGGGGGTGGGCCCCACCGTCCAGTGGGGACGGTGTGGATACAACACAAAAATTAATCCAACCCGTTCATAAGGTCACTCTGACCTGGATGAAGGGAAATCATAAATTTCAGCTTGATCCAACACTTCTGTGGGCCCCAGAAAGATTTCAATGGTAGATGCTCAATCTCACTGTTTCAAGTGGTGTGGGCCACCTGAGTTTTGGATCTGGCCGAAATTTGGAGGGGGCCCACCTGAGGAGGGGACCCGCCTAATGAACAGCCTAGATAAGACAGATACATCATGTGGGGCCCACGGCAGCAGCCGTGGGTGGCTGCACGGCAGCCCGCTCGCCCGCCTGCTGCAGGCCCTGCTGCAGCGTCAGAGGCTTAGCCTCTTTACATTATTTTAACAAAAAAATTAAAAACCCTTATTTTTGGGGTTTTTTGCATTTGGGGCCCACATCCAGCAGATCCACCCCGTCCATTGGCTTCAGAGGCTCAAGACCGATCCAATGAGTCTAGAGTTTGAATTTTTTTGATGAAAGAAAATGAAATAAATTAAGAAAAAGGATCCTTGAAGGGTAGTGAGGCATTCTTTGATGCTATGGCCCACCAGGTCCTCCAATCAGCCCCAAATTTTTACCTAACGGCTAAAACACTGTAGGTAAGAGGGTGGACGGCTTGGATTGTCTAAATACATCGCGATGGGGCCTAAGCAAGTGGTCCACTAAAAGCTTCTATTCTTCTTTCCCTTTTCTCTTTCTTTTTGAAATGTCCAGCGTCCCAGACGCTGGACGATTTGCTTTCCTTAAAAAAACTAGTTTGTGGTGGGCCCTGATGAAGTGGGCCACCACTGATGGGTGATGTGTGTACAACGCATATGGTGGGCCCCACTTGAATAAATCTTGAACAAAATAAAGTCTCAGGGTGGGGTCCATTCAAGTGGGCCACACAATCCTATTGCATAAAAATAAAATAAAATAAAATAAAATAAAATAAAATAAATAAGAGAGAGAGAGACATGGAGAGTGGGATACGCCTTGTGATGGAGGGCTCCGCCACTATGAGCCCTCCCTTGAATGAAATCATACGATAAACGGATCCTTTTGAACATGGGATCATCAAACATGTAAATCAACAGTAGAGATCCATTCCCCACCGATATGGACGGTCTAGATGACCTTTCTAAATGAAATAAACATCATGATGGGGTCCATGGAGAATGGCCCCATCATGGAATAATCGTGATGATCCAAATGGGCCATCGGCCACATTTTAGGGTCCCAAGTGAGATCCACACCCTTGATTGGTAGGCCTCACTTGGCACATCATAAAAATAAGAAAAACTAGAATGATCTAGCACCCACCGTCCGATCTTCTTGCTCCTAGGAGTTCCTTGACACCTTAGCTTGGTTTTCAACGGTTAAGATGAGGAATGAAGGGTTGAGATGAGAGATCTTGGGATGAAGAGGTGGGCCACATTTGGAGTTTAGGAAGAGAGGGAGAATTGCATACGTATGGAGTCTTGGAACTCTTTTGTTGCTTGAAAATTTAAAATGAGAAAGAGAGAAAGAGAGAGAGTGATGTAAGGGAGAGAGAGAGAGTGATGGATGGATGTGGTGAGTGATGGTTGTGTAAGAAAGTATTAACTTTTGAGGCTTTTGTGTAAGAGAGGTATGGGTGGTGAAAACTTTTGTAGCTTTTTGTGTAAGAGAGGTATGGGTTTGGGAGACTTTTATGGTTGCTTGGGAAAATGGATGAAAGTGATGTGTACTTGACATGTGATGGCTTGATGGATTGATTGATTGATGGGATTGATGTGATTGATGTGACACATCGTAGAGATTCCCTTGGGTTTCGCAATGCGCGGCGTTTTCTCGCACCGAACGTTGGCCTACAAATCTCAACCAGGGTATCGCCTCGGCGCGCGAGTCGCGGCATCGGAACCGCAACGACGGCGCGGTCGATATGGTATTGGTCTCGGGTTGAGTCGACTCGGGTTGTCGGCACATGAATCACGGTCGTGCGTCGATATCGGTTAAGGGTCGAAGGTTGCCGAAATTCGACCGGTAAGACCGCAGAAGTCTACGGAAAGGTACGGACCAAGATACGGGTCTTACAGCTCTCCCCTCCTTATAAAAATTTTATCCTCAAAATTTACACAAGCATCGCAACTAAGCATTACTCATGAAGAAGAAGCGACATAACATCATCATATAGAATCGAAGATAGTATACAAAATACATCACATGATCAACCATCAAAGCGATGAGGATAACGCTCTCGAATCTCAGCCTCACGCTCCCACGAAGCCTCCTCTATAGAATAGTGACCCCACTGCACCTTCACCAACGAAATGACCTTGGTTCTGAGGACCTGATCCTTCCGATCAAGGATACGGACTGGCTGCTCAATGTAAGAAGCGTCCTCACGAACCTCCAACGGCTGCCAATCAATAACGGGAACTATGTCTAACCCACACTTCCTCAACATGGAGATGTGGAAAACGTCGTGGACGCCAGACAACTGTGATGGCAAGGCAAGCCGATAGGCTACAGCGCCAACGTGCCTAGTGATCTCAAAAGGTCCTATGAATCTCGGGGCAAGCTTGCCCTTCGCTCCAAATCGAACTACGCCCTTCATGGGCGATACCTTGAGATACACATGGTCCCCTACATCAAACTCTAAGGGACGACGCCGACGATCAGCAGAACTCTTCTGTCGGCTCTGAGTGTGCGCATCCTCTGCCTGATAATATCTATAGCCTCTGAAGTCTCCTACACAAGCTCAGGACCTAGGAGACGACGCTCTCCAACCTCAGTCCAACAACTCGGTGATCTGCATAGTCTGCCATATAATGCCTCAAAAGGAGCCATGCCGATGGTCACCTGATAGCTGTTATTGTATACGAACTCAGCCAATCGCAGATGCTCATCCCAGCTACCCCCGAAGTCAATCGCACAAGCCCGAAGCATATCCTCAAGGATCTGGTTGACCCTCTCGGTCTGGCCATCGGTCTGCGGATGGTACGCGATGCTGAGCTGCAAATCAGTCCCCATCGCACGCTGGAAGCTCCCCCAAAATTGAGACGTAAACCTCGAGTCTCGGTCAGAAATGATCGAGACTCGAACGCCATGCAGTCTCACAATCTCCTCAATAAATAGTCTCACAAGCCGGTCCATAGACCAAGTCTCATGCATCGCAAGAAAATGTGCCGACTTCATCAGACGATCCAGAACAACCCAAATGGCGTCATGACCTCGCTGAGTCCTCGAAAAACCCATAATGAAATCAGTCGACACGTGCTCCCACTTCCACATCGGGATGCTCAACGGCTGCAATAGACCAGGAGGTCTCTGATGATCGGCCTTGACACGATGGCACGTGTCACACTCGGCCACAAAACTAGCGATCTGGCGCTTCATCCCTGTCCAAAAATACTGTCGCCTTATGTCACGGTACATCTTCGTCGAGCTCGGGTGGATAGAAAACCGCGATCAATGTGCCTCGGTCATAAGATCTCTGCGCAACTCTGAAATATCCGGGACATAATCGGCCTCTGAAGCGAAGTCCACCGTCTGTACCGATCTGCCAATCAGCCTGACCCTCAGATGCCGCCTCAGCCATATAACTCTGCAACAACTCATCATCCTGCTGAGCCTCGATTACCCTAGCGACAAGAGAGGGTTGAATCGACAAGCTCAATAACTGCACAATGGAAGACTGCAGGCCGAACTCAAAGTCATACGCTGCAATATCCTCAAGCATCCGCCACTCCTGAATCATCATATGCACCACTAGGCCTCGTGGCTGACGGCTGAGGGCATCTGTCACCACGTTCGCCTTGTCCGGGTGGTACTGGAGGTCGAAATCATAGTCCTTCAGGAGCTCCATCCAGCGCCTCTGTCTCATATTCAACTCAGACTGCGAGAAGAGGTACTTCAAGCTCTTGTGATCAGAGAAGAGCTCGAACCTAACCCCATAAAGGTAGTGCCTCCACACCTTCAGTACGAAGACAACTGCAGCCAGCTCCAGGTCATGTGTAGGATAGTTCAGCTCATGGACCTTGAGCTGACGAGACGCAAAGGCCACTGGTCTCCCGTGCTGCATCAGGACAGCATCCAAACCGATATGCGAGGCATCAGTGAATACAATAAAGCTGTCACTCCCAGAGGGAAGAGTGAGGACAGGAGCGAACGTCAGACGGTCCTTCAACTCCATAAATGCTCGCTCGCAGGCATCACTCCAAATAAACTCTGCGCCCTTCCGGGTCAACCTGGTCAGCGGGGCTGCAATACGAGAGAAGCCCTCAATGAAACGTCGATAATAGCCCGCTAGACCAAGGAAACTACGGATCTCTGTCGTAGTCGTGGGCTGTCCCCACTGACGCACTGCTTCGACCTTCGAGGGGTCCACTGCGACACCCTCCCTCGTCACCACGTGACCGAGGAACTTCACCTCCTCCTGTCAGAACTCGCACTTCTCCAGCTTCGCATACAGCTGGTGTGCGCGGAGGGTCTGCAAAGTAATCTCTAAGTGCTGCTCATGCTCCTCACGGGTCCTCAAGTAGATCAGAATGTCGTCGATGAAGACTACAACGAACTGATCCAGATATGGGTAGAAGACCTCGTTCATCAGCTGCATGAAGACCACGGGTGCATTGGTCAGTCCGAAGGACATGACCTGAAACTCAAAATGACCGTAACGCGTCCTGAATGCTGTCTTCGGAATGTCCTCATCTCGGACCCAAATCTGATGATAACCGGAACGTAGGTCAATCTTCGAAAAAAACTGTGCACCCTGCAGCTGGTCGAACAAATCATCAATCCTAGGGAGCGGGTACTTGTTCTTGATCGTGACTTTGTTAAGCTCGTGATAGTCAACGCAGAGCCTCAACGAGCCATCCTTCTTCTTCACGAAGAGTACCGGCGCTCCCCACGGCGAACTGCTCGGACGGATAAAACCCAACTCACGTAACTCATCCAACTGCTTCTGCAGTTCCCGTAACTCCAACAGTGTCATACGATACGGGGCCTTCGAAATAGGCACGGTACCGGGCACGAGATCAATCTGGAACTCAGTGAATCGGAGAGGTAGTAATTCCGGAATCTCCTGGAACACATCGGGAAAATCCCATACTATGGGCAAATGGTCGATGCAAACGGCGACAGGCTCCTCTATGGCGCAAGACATCAAACAAGACAACCGTTCTCCTCTGACCTCTGCAAGGAACTCGAACTGCGGCACGCCAAGTATACAGAACGTGACGGTCCTCGTGGCGTAGCCCAAAATAGCATAGTACTCGGTGAGCCAATCCATGCCTAAGATGACGTCGAACTCAGACATCGGCAAAACGAATAGATCGGCAGGCAGAAAGGTATCCCCAACCAGAACGGGGCAAGAAGAAAAAAAATCATCCCAACACTACAGTCCTCCCCAAGGGAGTCGATACTGATAGGCTCTCACCAGCAGACTCCAACGGTAAGCCAGCCGATCGACAGAAGCTCTCAGCCACAAAAGAGTGCTATGCACCGGAATCAAACAACACTCGTGCAATGCATGCGGAAACTAAAAGTATATCCTCAACAACTCTTCTACAAGACTGAGGGTCCTTCTGAGCTGCATAAAACCTAGCCTGAGCCGGCTGGGGAGGTGCCTGTCCTCTCTGAGCGTGCTGCTGCTGCTGATGGGGTCGCTGAGGCGGTTGAAACTGCTGCCTCTGCTGCTGTGGCCTCTGAGGCTGGTGCTGATACTGATGCTGCTGCTGAGGTGGCCTCGGTGGTGGAGGCTGCTGTCGCTGTGGCTGTTGGGGTCTCTGCTGCTGCGGTGGAGGTCTCTGCTGCTGTGGACCTCTCTGCTACTGCTGGGGGCTGGGACACTCCCATGAACGGTGTCCCGTCGCACCACACCTGAAGCAAGTGCCAGTGAACTGCCTCTGAGGTGGTGGTGGAGGTGCTGCTGGTGCTCGGAAAGCTGGGTGACCTGTGCGCCTCTTCTGCTGTGATTGATGTTGCTGGGAAGGACTGGAAGAAGCCTGCCTCTTCCAGTCTCTCCTCTGACCACGCTCAGACTGAGAACCGGCCCACTCAGTCTCATAAATCTGAGCTCTCCACACTACTGCCTGGAAAGTAGGGAGCTCATGCCCAATAACACGACCTCGAAGGCCGTAACGTAAGCCGTGCTCGAAACGGCGGGCCTTTCGCCCCTCGTCATCAACCATGTATGGTGCAAATCTAGATAGCGCCACAAAATGGGCCACGTACTGTGCCACAGTCATGTCTCCCTGCACCAGAGTCTCGAACTCTAAAGCTCGCTGACGACGGATATGATTGGGGAAGTACTGCTCCTCGAATCGGTTAACAAAGTCCTCCCATGTCCATACATACTTAGGTCCTGCAACACGGGTAACAGAGGTCCACCAATGCTCGGCCTCACCCTGAAAGAGAAATACTGCTAACCGGACGCACTGCTCGGTCGTACATGACATGGTATCGAAGATCTTCTCCACATCGGAGCGCCATCTCTCTGCTGCAGTCGGATCTGGCTCACCCTGGAAACGTGGGGGATCAAGCCGTCTGAACTCACGAAGTAAGGGGCTCGCGCGCTCCTACTCTTCCTGAGCTGGTGAAACAGCTGGGCGTCTACCCTGTCCTTGGAGTGCGGCTGTCACAGCCTGTAACATCTGCTGTAACTGAGAGGCACTCACAATCACGGTCGGCTCCTCATCGGCCTCAGGTGGAGGAATGTCATCCTCAGGGAAAGAAGCATGGATCTCTGAGGGTGGAACGGGAGACGCAGGTGGTAAAGCTAGAGCCTTCGATGGTGAAGCAGAATCCTCAGGTGGTGGTGCGGGAGTCGATCGAGTAACCCTCCCAGGTGCCATGTCCTACAGGAAAGAGCGAAGGTGCCTATCAACTTCAAAACTCTCGAAGGTACACACGTTAACGGTCTGTATAGGAAGGTCGCGAAGCTATCCGAACTTCGGGACTTAGCCATTCCTTACTCATAGCAGACATGTAATGTTGTTCTCGATTATTCCCAAGTTATGCTCTGATACCAACTTCTGTCACGCTCCAAACTCAGAAACCGGGCTCATAAAATTTCTGATCGTCGAATCCGGCGCCGATAGCCTCCGTAGAACTCCATTCTCGACTCCTAGCTCCCATTCGCCAGGTTTCGATCCTGGGATGCTACGAGGAGGATTTTAAATATCAGTTTGATTCGTAATAAGCATAACCAAAGGCATAACCCACAAACAACAACCAAGAACTCCATTACATTTCCACTATGATCAAAAACTTTACAAGTACAATGAGCATAAAGGGAAATACAATGGTAAAGAATAAAAACTCAAAAACGATCTGCGACGTGCTCTTGCCTCAACGCTGCTGCGATCCAACGTCACCTGCACGCAACGGTCGTGCATAAGCTTACAGAAAGCTTAGAGGGTGGTGAAAGTGTGTGCACAAGGTAGTAATATGATTATACAATGTCAGAGTAATGCGGAATATGCAGATGGAACCATAACATCATGAGCCGTAACAAGGCTATACAATGCAAGACATGAATGATATCGGCCACCCAAGGCCATGCGATGTGTAATGCAACTCAAGCATACAGATCCTCATCTATGTCCACACATCAATACAGCTCAAATATGGGATATCACCAGGGTCTAGTACACTCTAAATCAGATTGCCGCCACATCGCACGCAATAAGATAAGTGGAAGAGACCTCACTATCCGTCTGCCAATATCGGGCGCGACTCGTCGATAGCGGACCCATTCCTTGAGCTGGTTAGACTCAGCCTAGCATTGCCCCCTACACTCGGGCGGGTAAGGCCGCACCCCCTTCTAACCGACCACGACACAGTGGAGAGCGTAACCGTCTGGTAATCGGCACTCAACGCTTATCTACCCACTCGATATAGACGTTGGAGCAACCTCTTGGTACCATAAGGGTTTAGGAACTTTCACCCAGGGATATCTATAGTACCCCATGTAGAACAAGATTTTTGGTATCCAATCTTGCCAACCACGATACATCTGTGGAAGTTACGACCCCGATGTCGCTAGGGCGTACAATATCCATGTCATGCAAATGCGATATGCATGATTCACGTTATCCAGTCATGCATCAAATCCTGCGCATATCGTGCGCTCATGTAGGGCAACACCACCTAACCGGGAGCCCATAAACAACCTGCCTGAAGGCAAATGTTATGATCAGACAATTCTCACGTCAAGCATACATATGATGCGTATGATCATGAGTCATGAAACTGTACTAAACATGTTATAATAAAATGAACTATCTTACAATGCAGATGGACCTGGACAGCCTATACACGATAAGTACGGCCCAATAATGGGTCCTAAGGAGAGTCGTAATGTGGACATCCAACCAACATTACAGTCGCAATGTGGACGTCAAACCAACATTGCTCCCAAGGCACGATCTTTGTAAACATCAGTACTTAGTTTGTAATGGATTTACACATTGTAATGGACCGTAGGTTGTCCCCATTAGACCTTACATATATATCAAATGGGCCATATCCTATGGGCCTTTTATTCATCAGATGGGCCACATAAATGGGCCGCACCAATGGGTCTTATGTACATTGCAATGGGTCAAAACCCGTGGGCCTTGGATTGCATCAATTGGGCCTAGTCACATGAGTCTAATATGTATCAAATGGGCCGCACCAATTGGGCCCCCATATGTATATCAGATGGGCCTCAACCTAGAGGCCTTATATGAGTCGAATGGGCCTAAATCCCTAGGCCTTAATCAAATAAAATGAGCCTAACTCATGGGTCTCAAATAAATCCAGTGGGCCTAATCCCATGGACCCTTTTTATAATCAAATGGGTTTAGTCCCATGGGCCTTACAATATATCAAATGTCCTACTTCCATGGGCTTTAAAATTTTAACAAAAGGGTTCAATTACATGGGCCTTAAAGTACATCAAATGGGCCTAGTCCCTTGGACTTGCAACACATCAAATGGGCCTAAGCTCTTAGGCCTTAAATGAATCCAATGGGCCTATCCCATAAGCATTTCATAAACCAAATGGGCCTAGCCCATAGCCCTTTTGAAATTCAAATGGGCCTAACCCATAGGCCTAAAATGATCTTTTCAAGTGGATGGACGGTCTGGACGCATCGCCTATGACAATAGTGGGGCCCACATGAAGGCGTACTATCATGTATATTATATAATATATAAACTACATATAATATAATATATGTAATATATACAATATTATATGTAATATATATATAATATATTAATATATATATATATATATATATATATATGGATATATATGTACACACACATGCAGCACTCAACACCCACATGTGGGGGTGGGCCCCACCGTCCAGTGGGGATGGTGTGGATACAACACAAAAATCACAGTGGGCGTCACCGTCCACGGACCGTGAACGGTGTGAATAAAATATATAAATCACTGTGGGTCCCACGTATGTGGCCCACCGTGATGTTTATTTGAAATCCAACCCGTTCATAAGGTCACTCTGACCTGGATGAAGGGAAAACATAAATTTCAGTTTGATCCAACACTTCTGTGGGCCCCAGAAAGATTTCAATGGTAGATGCTCAATCTCACTGTTTCAAGTGGTGTGGGCCACCTGAGTTTTGGATCTGGCCGAAATTTGGAGGGGGCCCACCTGAGGAGGGGACCCGCCTAATGAACGGCGTAGATAAGACAGATACATCATGTGGGGCCCACGGTAGCAGCCGTGGGTGGCTGCACGGCAGCCCGCCCGCCCGCCTGCTACAGCCCCTGCTGCAGCGTCAGAGGCTTAGCCTCTTTACATTATTTTAACAAAAAAATTAGAAACCCTTATTTTTGGGGTTTTTGGTATTTGGGGCCCACATCCAACAGATCCACCCCGTCCATTGGCTTCAGAGGCTCAAGACCGATCCAATGAGTCTAGAGTTTGAATTTTTTTGATGAAAGAAAATGGAATAAATTAAGAAAAAGGATCCTTGAAGGGTAGTGATGCATTCTTTGATGCTATGGCCCACCAGGTCCTCCAATCAGCCCCAAATTTTACCCAACGGCTAAAACTCTGTACGTAAGAGGGTGGACGGCTTGGATTGTCTAAATACATCGCGGTGGGGCTTAAGCAAGTGGACCACTAAAAGCTTCTATTCTTCTTTCCCTTTTCTCTTTCTTTTTGAAACGTCCAGCGTCCCAGACGCTGGACGATTTGCTTTCCTTAAAAAAACTAGTTTGTGGTGGGCCCTGATGAAGTGGGCCACCACTGATGGGTGATGTGTGTACAACGCATATGGTGGACCCCACTTGAATAAATCTTGAACAAAATAAAGTCTCAGGGTGGGGTCCATTCAAGTGGGCCACACAATCCTATTGCATAAAAATAAAATCAAATAAAATAAATTAAATTAAAAGAAATAAGAGAGAGAGAGAGACATGGAGAGTGGGACACGCCTTGTGATGGAGGGCTCCACCACTATGAGCCCTCCCTTGAATGAAATCATACAATAAACGGATCCTTTTGAACATGGGATCATCAAACATGTAAATTAATGGTGGAGATCCATTCCCCACCGATATGGACGGTCTAAATGACTTTTCTAAATGAAATAAACATCATGATGGGGTCCATGGAGAATGGCCCCATCATGGAACGATCGTGATATTCCAAATGGGCCATCGGCCACATTTTAGGGTCCCAAGTGAGATCCACACCATTGATCGGTGGGCCTCACTTGGCACATCATAAAAATAAGAAAAACTAGAATGATCTAGCACCCACCGTCCGATCTTCTTGCTCCTAGGAGTTCCTTGGCACCTTAGCTTGGTTTTCAACGGTTAAGATGAGGAATGGAGGGTTGAGATGGGAGATCTTGGGATGAAGAGGTGGGCCACATTTGGAGTTTAGGAAGAGAGGGAGAATTCCATACGTATGGAGTCTTGGAACTCTTTTGTTGCTTGAAAATTTGAAATGAGAAAGAGAGAAAGAGAGAGAGTGATGTAAGGGAGAGAGAGAGAGTGATGGTTGTGTAAGAAAGTATTGACTTTTGAGGCTTTTATGTAAGAGAGGTATTGGTGGTGAAGACTTTTGTGGCTTTTTGTGTAAGAGAGGTATGGGTTTGGGAGACTTTTGTGGTTGCTTGGAAAAAGGGATGAAAGTAATATGTACTTGACATGTGATGGCTTGATGGATTGATTGATTGATGGGATTGATGTGATTGATGTGACACATCGTAGAGATTTCCTTGGGTTTCGCAACACGCGGCGTTTTCTCGCACCGAACGTTGGCCTACAACTCTCGACTAGGGTATCGCCTCGGCGCACGAGTCGCGGCATCGGAACCTCAATGACGGCGCGGTCGCTATGGTATTAGTCTCGAGTTGAGTCGACTCGGGTTGTTGGCACATGAATCAGGGTCGCGCATCGATATCGGTTAAGGGTCGAAGGTTGCCGAAATTCGACCGGTAAGACCGCGGAAGTCTATGAAAAGGTACGGACCAAGATACGGGTCTTACACTCTCTCTCTCTCTGCCTCTCCCTCTTGCTCTCCTTCCCTCTCCCTCTCCACTCCCTCTCGCTCTCCTTCCCTCTCATGAATCGGAGGACGTAGCGAGGAAGATCACATTCACGATCGAGTGCGAGATGCAGGGATCGCCGTTCACGCTCGGGTTGGATGAGCCAAACTTCGCTGGGAAACCGAACCTTGAGTACGATCTCATCTGTAAGCCGTCCGATCTCCACACCCTAAAAAAGCCCCTCAGAAGCCTCAAAATTTTTAAAAACAGGATCCTCTTCACCATCCACCAGATCCTAGAGTCCTAGATCTTCACCGCGCGAGAGCTGCTGCAGTGGATTGGAGATCGGGTGCAAGAAAAGGAATACGAGAAGGCTATAAGCGATTGTTGGTTGCTCGAGCAGATCTGGAAGCTTCTAACAGAGATCTAAGATCTACACCTCCTAATAGACCCGGACGATTTCCTCCGCCTCAAAACCAGCTCTCGATCAAAGCGATGAACGAATTCGAAGCCTTCTGCTTCAGATCAATGGCTCTGATCGAACTGACATGGTCATCGAAGGATCTGAAGCGGAGAGTGCCGAATATCTTGGGCGTGGAGGTGGACCCGAAGGGTGGGCCTCGGATCTAAGAAGTAGTAATGACACTTTTTCATAGGAAGGGCGATGTAGCAAAGATCCATCTGTTGCAGGCATTCCAGGAGATTGAAGGGGCGGTGAAGAGGTTTTATTTCGCATATCAGCAACTGATTAGGGCATTGATTCTCAGGTATGATGTAAGGCTTTTCCCTTCTTGCTATTGATTTATGCAATTTAGAATATCTAATTAGGAATATGCATGGTCGAATGCCTAATTAGGGATTTGCATTGTCGAATCCCTTTTTAGGGATTTGCATTGTCGAAACCCTTATTAGGGTTGACATGCACTTTTTTTCCCCAGTACTAATGCTTCTTTTGTATATGAGAATCATCTACAGCTTGTCTTGTGTTTATGGCCCCACCTTGGTGTGTAAGGCATCCAACCTGTCTAGTAGGGACATCCCACCATGAAAGTGGGGTGCATAAAAAGTCAGGCTGACCTAATCATCAGTTGGGCCACATCATAGAAAAATAATGGACAACCGCCCAAAGCCCTCCAATTGGATCAGCCTGATTATTGGTGCCTCCCAATTTCATGGTGGTACAAACCTTCTGGACAAGGTTGGATGCCCATGAACACACAACAGTGGGCCCTATATGCAACTGGTTGTGGATGATTTTCATCAACAATAGCTCTAGAGGAAACCTTTTGTACTTGTATTTTTGAGAAATGTTTACAATGAAACTTACAAATCTATGTGCTTGAAATTCTGTTAGATCCAATCTCAAGGCTTGTCCTAATGACTTCCCGATCATGATCTTGCTCATCTGTTAGATCAATGGCTTTCTAATCATGTAATAAATGCTAGCTTAACAATGCTAATAATCTCAGTCTTAAAAGATGTTAATTCTTATGCTTCTTTATATTAGGAACAAATAGACTAAGCAATTCTACTTCATATTTTCTGTTTAGTTGAATCTGCAATTTTATTTGACACATTGAGTACCTATTTGGTAGATGCAAAAGTGTGTTCATCTCATTTTAATTAACAATAATTATGTATTAGAGATTGTTATCTGTATTACATAATCACTTTTAACATGAACTCATCATCTATTGAAGATCAAGATTAATGCATAGTTTCTGTTAACCAAAATGAGATCAACTCATTTTTCAGGTGTCTACCAAACAAGGCCTTAGGTGAGTTGATATTGTTTGAGTAGTAAATAGTATGCAAACAATATGCTTATATTTGGACAACACATAGTTTTGTTGTTCTCTTATAGGTGGTTTCTTATAGGTTCTTTTTCTCAGTTTCGTGTTGTTTTGCTGATGGTTACTTGCTAACTTTTAGGACTTGATCAGGTTGGTTAATGGCGCTACTTCTTTATTTAGTTAACTTTAGTAGGAAACTATGCTTATCATGATATTTCTGTTAGGTTGATACTCATTTTTAGGATTTGTATTATGCTCACGAGTTTCTTCTCTTTTGAGTCGTCTATTGAGAATTCATGTTCAAAATACACCTTGGTAGTGTCCAAGCATTTATTTGGGTGTTTCATGTTTAAATTGATAAAAAGAAGGAAATCATGATTAAGGCCGTGTTTGTTAATGCTGAATTTTTGCACTTAACGTGGAATGGGGAAAATTTTCCATGTTTAGTGGTGTTTGTGAATGCGTTGTTAACGCGGAAGACGGAAAATGCTAAGTGGTTTTTCACTGAATTCTTTCCGTGATAGGAGTCTGGCTTAATAGTGAACACAGAATGCGCTCTGTGATTTTTCATTAAACAAAAATTTTTTCTTCCAAAAGTACCCCTTTTCAAGTTACTACGGCAATTTTTTCTTTTAAATTGTTTGCGCAATACAAAATCAACCTTTAACCTGTGAAACTTCTTTATGCCCCACCATGATTTATGTGTTTGATCCACACCATTCATCAACTTTTTCAGATAATTTAAGGTGTGATCCAATAAAAGAAGCAGGTCCAATGATTAATTGGACCATAAGGTGGGGATTGAACATCCACTGTTAAAAACTTCTTGGGACTTGGAAAAGTTCCGGATCAAGCTGATATTTGTGTTTTCACTTCATCCATGTCTACATGACCCAATGAATAAGTTGGATGGTTTAAAAAACATCATAGTGGCCCTTAGATGTAAAAAGAATTAAATGCCAATCGTATTAAATGCAATAGTCATCTGTGTTGTGGTCCACTTAAGCATTGGATTTTCCTTATTTTTGTACATGTAACATAAAATGATCCAAAAGGAGCGATTGACGGCGTGGATAAACCAATACATCACAGTGGGCCTACCAATACAACTGCCCATTCGTGGGTAGATACTGGCGGAGGTAGGATCCAATCAGCGGGGGCGCGGATTAGATACCGCTACTGAAGTGATGTCACCAAGCTCTGTGGGCCCTACCATGATGTATGTGTTTCATCCATGCCATCCATCTATTTTAATTTTCATTATACGAAAAAATGGATGAACAGTATGGATAATACCCATACAAGAAGAAATTATTATGTCCAATATGTGAGAAGAAATTGCCGCCACACTTATACATGCAAATCATTAATTTTTTATCTATTTTTATGAATAATGATATTTTAATTTTCTGTTAAGTACTTTATAGTTTATTTGAATTAAATATAATAATTTTATTTTCATTTAATAAAAATATAATTTCTTTATAATGTAAAACATTTCTAAACAGGAGATAGGGGTAAATGTGTCAAATTAACATATTTCAAACATTTCAAATGTTTATTAATAAACAGATTGTTTCAAATCTAGTACTTAATTTTTATACTTCAGCCATAATTACCAAACAAGTTTTTTGACTTCAGATTTTAGATTCAGGCATCAGATTTCAGATTTAGCTTCAGATTTCAGATTCAGGCTTTAGACTTCAAATTTAACAAACGGGGCCTAAGTCTTATTTTTTCTTTTTTGAGTTAATGGATCTTAGTCCAACCTTGAAACAGGTTTGACTATATTGAACGAGATTGTCGAGCTTGTGGCCTTGGTTGCAATTATCAATTTCAGAGGTATGTCTCGAGAACTTTCAAATTTCAGATTACCTCTTTATTTCTATGGATTGGTTATGCAAAATGTATGTCCATTGTAATTTTCAATTTCATTTTATTGCTTGTAGGTTAATGGAGCATTTTTTGGATTGTGTATTTTGTATATTTTTTCTTGTTTTTTATTCTTTTCCTTTCTATATGTTTGGATTCTAGAAACTAAGTTTGAAAATCTTGGATGGTTTTTAATCATAAATATAGTAGCATGACCTCTGTTGCCTTGATTGGAATTTCGATAAAAGACGGGATATACAGGTCTATATTCCCGTTTCTTTTGTGGCTTTCTTTTATCTACAAATCAGGTTTTTATTTTTTATTTTTTATTTATTATTATTATTTTTTTTTCTTGCAAATATGTGGGAAACTAGGTTTTTGGAGGTAGTGAGCCATTAGAGGTTGAATTTTAGAAAATGGTGTATAAATTTTGGTTATGATCCTGACATTTCTTTTGTAGTCTTTAGAAGAAGGTATTTGATGTCCTTTACCAGATAGTAGACATCCCTTCTTAGAAGCTTACACGATCAAGATAATTGTAAGTGTAATCCCCTGACTTGTTTAGACCTGCACCATTCTAACTGAATATGCTCTTTCCCTATTGTTAGATTTTGAAATACTGGTAGGGTTTTGGTATAAATGAGATATTCTGGTTCTCACAATCTGGTTCTTGTCAGCTTGAAGAGATGGATTTCCTTAGTGTTCTTCAAACAATTCCTTCATGTTTTCAACTAGGAATGACATGTAGGTATTAGCTCGAGGAAAAGCAATTTTAAATTATGCTCTTCTATTAAAAATGTGATCATTTAATTACTTGTGCAATTCATTACTCATCCATTGCCATCATTAAAATTTTTTGAGGGCCACAAAAGTTTTGGATCAAGCTACTATTTGTGTTTTCTATATGAAAATGCCATTTTGTAAATGGGAGATGGATGTGCAGAGGGTGGCATGGGAGTCCATTTCCTTTATGTGGTTACTCTTCTCACTTCCTATTTGGATTTGTAAAGTACTAATGATGTACATGCATGTTACTTATATAATGAATTATATTGAATAGACAGTCAAATTTTGGTGTAAATATATTTATAAGACAAATATTGACTCGGCTGAGTTTTCATGGCCCGGTGGATTGGCCAAGTCAATGCAAAACTTGGCCGATATTTGTATAGGACCGATGCATAGTATGAATCAGTGGACCAATTTCTTTTAAAGCTGGAAATAGTTATACTTTTCTATTCCTTTGTTTCCTCAACAGATTTAGGTGATAGACATGCTAGCTGGAAATGATGATCCCAGTAGAGAAGGTTGATGCGTGTTCTCCTATTTTTGCTTGCCGCAGGTAGATCAATTGCATAAAATTTATTTGTTATGTGGATGTGCTGATGAAGACAACTAGCCTGGGGTTTTCAAATTGTAAGACCCGTATCCTAATCCGTACTGTTCCATCAAGTCCCGCGATCCTTCCCATCAAAGTCCAACAATCCACGATCTATAATCGATGTTTGTACGTGACGCTAAGTCATATCCTGTAGATTTGAGTCGGCTTAATCCAAGACTTGTACCATTGTAACCGCACAGTAGCCACGGTTCCAACGTTGCGACTCGTGCACCGATTCGATACCCAGATGAGGAGATGTAGACCCGCGTTCAGTTTGAGAAAAAACACCGCGCGTTACAAATTCGAAGAGAATCTCTATAACATATCCCATCAATCCTATCAATCACCTCACATGTCAAGTACAAAGCACCCATGCTTCCTTTCTCTATAAGTTAAGCAACCACCAAGTCAACCTATCTTTCACCTCACCCATTACTCACATCCATCACTCTCTCTCCTTACATCCCATCTCTCTCTCTCTCTCTCTCTCTCTCTCTCTCTCTCTCTCTCTCTCTCTCTCTCTCTTTCTCTACACCATTTTCCAAGCAACAAAGGAGAGAAAGAGAGGTGGACGTCCAAGCATTCCATGTGAGGGAGAAAAGTGATTTTGGTGGCCCACTTTCCCATCCCAAACCTCCATCCTAACCATCCATTTTTCATCTTCCACCATTAAAGAGAAGCACAAGGAGAGTGGCTTTCCAATGGACCGAGAAGATCAAGTGGTGGGTGCTTCCATAGCATAGATTTCATATTTTTAAGATGGGCCAAGTGAGGCCTACGATCAATGGTATGGATCTGACTCTGGACCCTAAGATGTGGCCGATGGCCCACCTTGATTATCTATATCATTCCATGATGGGGCCATTCTCCATGGACCCCATCATGATGTTTAATTCTAGTTTGAAAGAGGTCATCTAGACCATTCATTTTAGGAGGAGAAAGGATCTCCACCGTAGATCTTCGATTTGATGGGTCCACATGCAATGGGACCCACTTGATGTATGAATTGGATGCTTGAAATGGAGGGCCCATAGTGTCGGGGTCCCTCCATCACACGTGTCGCACTCATTTTCTCTTTCTCCGTCTCCCTCTCTTTTATATATTTTTTTAGTGATGATGATGAGGTTGTGTGGCCCACTTGAATGAACCCCACCATGAAGTATTTTATCCAAGCTGTCTATGAGTGGGGCCCATCTTATATGTATTGTACTCACACCATCCATCATGTGGTGGCCCACCTAAATAGGGCCACCTTAAATATGTTTGTTAAGCCCCAAAAAAAAAAAAAACGTCCAGCGTCTGGATGTTGCTGGAAAGAAAACACAAATATGAGCTTTTCCAAGCATCGGAGAAGGGTCACTCATATAGGCCCCACCTTGATGTATGTATTCAATCCACGTCATCCATTCCATTCTTCGGATCATTTTAGGCGTTGAGCCTAAAAGTGATGCTGATCCGAATTTTAGGCAGGCCATAGCATATCAAACAGTGTGTCTGCCATTGAAATCCACCCTGATAACTCGATGCGTTAAAAAAATATACAATATCGGACTCGTTTGGCTTGTCTTGAGCCATAGGGGCCATTGGGTGGGGCAGATCCATCATATGCGGGCCCCACACTTGAAAAACTGTGGAAAAATCGCATTTAAAAAAATAAAATAAATAAGAAGGCAAGCTGCGGACGCTGCTGCTTGTTAGAGGAGCAGGCAGCGCCTGCGTTTGCGTTGGCAGGCGGACACCAGGGCGCCCACGGCCCCACATGTGGGCCCCACTTTGATGTTTATTTGCAATCTAACCCGCCCATATGGTGGGCCCCTACCTTTAGCAGGCCCCACCCAAAAATCAGCCTCATCCAAGGCTTAAGTGGCTCACATCAGAGGAAATAGTGGTGATTTAAAGCATACCATTGAAACCCATTTTTTGGGTCCACAGAAGTTTTGGATCAAGTCGAAATTTGTATTTCCTCTTCATCCAGGTCTGTACGACCTTATCAATAGATTAGATGGAAAATATATGTTATGGTGGGCCCCACGTGGGATCCCACAATGATGTATGTGTTGTACTCCCACCGTCCAAGCGGACAGTGGAGTCCACAGTGATGTATGTGTTGCAATGCCACCGTCCAGCGGACGATGGAGCCCACTATGATGTACACGTGTCCACACTATCCACTGTTTGGACAGTGGGACCCACCATGATTTATGTGTTCTATTCACTCTGAGTGTGTGTGAATGTGTGTGTGTGTGTGTGTGTGTGTGTGTGTGTGTATATATATATAATATTATATATATTATATATATAATATTATATATATTATATATATTATATGTGTATATATGTATGATGGTGGGCCTTTATGTGGAACCCCCCCCCCCCCCATGATGCATGTGTTGCATCCAACCGTCCATTTATTTTATAAGCTCATTTTATGGCTTGAGCTAAAACGAGTCAAATCTATGGTTCAAGTGGGCCCACCTTAGTATGTGTATAGGGCCCATGTTGATTTATTTGTGGCCATTCATTGAGGCCCACCTTGGTATATATATAAGGCCCATATGATTAGGCCCACCTTGATGTGTTTATGACCCATCTTAGAGGCCCAATGTAATGTATTTGCGGACCATGGGTTAAGGCCCATTGTGATGTATTAGGGCTCATGGATTAAGGCCCATTGTGATGAATTAGGGCCTATGGGTTGAAGCCCATTGTGATGTATTAGGGCCCATGGGTTGAGACCCATTGTGATGTATTTGGGGCTCATGGGTTGAGACCCATTGTGATATATTAGGGCCCATGGATTGAGGCCCATCTTGATTTAATTGTGGCCGTCCATTGAGGCCCACCTTGGTATGTGTATGAGGCCCATTTTAATTTATTTGGAGCCGTTGTTGAGGCCCACCCTAATATGAATGTAAGGACCATTTGATGAGGCCCGATGTAGTACATTTGGGGCCCATGGGTTGAGGCCCATTGTAATATATTTAGGGCTCATGGGTTGAGGCCCATTGTAATATATTTAGGGCCCATGGATTGAGGCCCATTGTGATGTATTAGGGCCCATGGGATGAGGCCTATTGTGATGTATTCTAAGGCCCATGGGTTATGATCTATTGCAATGTACATAAGGCCATTGGTGCGGCCCATTGATGTGGCCCACTTGATGAATATAAGGCCCATATGATATGACTCATTTAATGTATTTAAGGTTCAATGGGATGTACCTAAGGTCCATTGCAATGTGTGATCTCAACTCGGATTATGTAATGATGTTTACGACGGTCGTGCCTTGGGAGCAATGATGGTTTGATGTCCACATTGCAAGTTTAAATGTTGGTTAAACGTCCACATTACGACTCTCCCTAGGGCCCATTGATAAGCCCATACTTGTTGTGTGTAGGCCGTCTAGGCCCATCTTCGTTGTGAGAGTATTTCATTACCTTATAACATGCTTAGTGTAACTCCATGATTCATGCCCATACACATCATATGTATGCCTAATATGAGGATTGTTTGATCATAATATATGCCATTAGGCAGACCATTTATGGGACTCCTTATGAGACGGAGTGCCCCACATTTCGCGCAATATGTGTAGGATTGTTGCATAACTGGTTAGTGTGACTCATACATCTCGCATATGTGTGACTTGATCATTATACGCCCTAGTAACATCAGGGTCATGGCCTCCACAGACACATCATGGATGACTAAATGAGACACCAAAAATACTTAGTTCTAGCACTTTGGGCACTTAGGATGTCCTTGGGTGAAAGTCCCAGAACCTCCAAGGCCAAGAGTAGCCCCAACGTCTAGACCAAGTAGAACATGAGCGCCCGAATGTTGAATACCAGTAGGCCACGTCTCCCATTGTGTCGTGGTCGGTTGGGAGGGGGTGTGGCCTTATCCGCCCGAGTGAGGGGGTTATAAGCTAGGCTGAGTATGACCAGCTCGTAAATGGGTCCGCTATCGACGAGCCGGGTAGGTATTGGCAGACTACTGGCCAGGCAGATAGTGAGGTCTATTCCTCTTGCTTGACTGTGCAGCTAGGGAGGAGGCAGTCAGTGCGAAGTGTATTAGACCCCGGTGATTTTTCCAAAAGCAACCGTACTGATATGTGGACTTATTGAACATGAATTGCATATTCATTCATTCATTCATTCACTATCCACTCGGGCTGGTGGTGTGTAACTATTTGTTACATGTACCATCACATGGCCAGGATTTCGGTTGGGCACATGACTAACCTGAGATCAGGAGTTTACCACATTGTGTCTGACTATCCAAATTTAAGTATGGGACTGGTTTGGATAGAAATCCCTTGTGATGGACCCCATAGCTTGCGATACTTCGTACTATCATCCCGACTTCACATCCCAGCATGGTCATTTCATTCTCACCGCATATTACATTGCATCCCCAGCTTCTATTATTATCTTATTATGTTTTGCATCGCATAGCCTTGGTATACTTGATAGCACTTATGGACTTACCAGTATATTTTCGCTTACTCTGATATCATATCTTGTCAGTATTTTTGTTTATTCCATTGTATGATATATAACATTGTATTACATACTTGGCACTTACCTTGTGCACACACTTTCACCACCCTTTAAGCTTTTTATAAGCTTAAGCAAGATAGATGTGTGTAGGTGGTGTTAGGTTGTAGCAGCATTGAGCTTGGAGCATGCAGCTATTTTCCGGAGCTTTGATTTTGACGTATGCATTTCTCTTTCAGCATTGTATTCAAATGATTATAGTAGTAGATATATGATGATGATGTTGCATTTATGATTTGGGTATACTTGTGGTTATGCTTCTTATGAGACAAATGTATGTTGGAAAATTCTCCTTGTAGGATCTCAGGATCGGAACCTGGCGTATGTACACTGGGGGTCGAGAATGGGGTACTACGGAGGTTGTCGGCACCGGATTCGGCGACCGGGATTCTTGTGAATCTGATTTTCAGGTTTGGAGCGTGACATAAATTGTCCAAGTATGATGACTACAAGCCACAAAGTCCAATAGAGAGACATATTAAGGAGGATTTTAAAGAGTAAGTAGTTCTAGATTAGTAGACTCTATTCATATGATAAGTTCTGGTATTAAAGTTATCTGTTTCCCTCATTAGTCCTCTTGTTGCGAGGCTTAGTTTGTATTCTCTTTTCTCAATAGTGTCGACACCCCTACTTTGGAGTTACTAGACAAAATGCTAACTCTTGATCCGTCAAAGGTATCACTTTTCTAACTATTGTACTTATTTTGATTTTTTTTATTTTTATTTTTTATTTTTTATTTATCAGATTGATCTAAATGTATAGATATCTCTTGTGGCAGTGACTAGTGGGAATTTGGACTTCATGTTCCCAATGCATATCATGACTATGTAATTAAAAGTTTTATGCACAACAGTATATTAAAAGCTTTCAATTACAAAGATAAGCCAGACTTAGATGCAGCCTTGAAAAGGCCAGTTTTTGAAATTCAAATGCAACGTGTTTTTAAAATTTATCATCATCACCAGAAAAAGGCAATAGCTTCTTTTTGCCATTGTCTAATATTTTATTTTCCATTGAATAGCTTTTACCCTGCTTTCATAGCTTGCTAGTTTCAAGTTAAAATCCATATACACTGCAATAAATATTTTATATCGCACAAAATCTTCTTTGTGGGAAATAAAAGAAGAACGTTAACATGTCGGTTCCTATAGCTTTCCCAGTGTTCGGTTGCATTTCGAGAGGTTTATCAAGGACCTTAAGGTTTGCATAGTTGCATTTGAGTTTGTTTGTGGCAGGGATTATCCATGTGTTCTTCTAAAGTAACTATTGTTTTTTTTTTTCCCTATCCGTTTATAGCACTCCCTTCATCAGTTCCTGTAACCTAAAAGCTGTACAGGGCCTGCAGCCAATTTTTATTTAGTTTTTGGTTTTAGGTGCTTCTTTTCACTGGATGATATTCTTGGCAAGCACTCTGTGGATATAGGGTAAACATTTCTCAACTCATTTGATTGCACTAGTAATTTAGAAGTTGTTCATTTTTCCCATATCCAATTGGATATCCTTCTAATAAAGAGGGTCATTCTTCTAGGACTCATCCATAAAGAAGGCTTACTAAATCTAGTTCCTTCTTATGTTCATTTCAGTTTACTGCAGGATCCAAAAATTCAGAACATTCTATCTGACCCCATCTTGTTTGCAATATCAAACTGCAGGTTTTTGCCCACAAAAGATAACTTGAGGAGAAGGGAAATGGACAGAGAAGCGGAAGCTATTATGAGAAGAGGGAGAGGGCCTCTTTGCTAAACTGAAACCGCAAATACTAGCCTGGTTCAAAATTTATATGTCCTCATGAATGTTTTAATGGTGGGTGTTCATTCTCCATTTTTGTTTTTCCCTATTATGTGGCTTGCATTTTGTATCTGCTCCATCAGCTAGACATCATCATGATTAGGAACTCAAATGGACCTTCATTAGTATGATGTAAGTATCCGTTCTTCCATTGTTTCTATTTTTTTTCTTTTTTTTGTCTAGCATATTAATCAGTAATAATTTTTCTGATTACTCTTGTTGATGAGGATGATGGTCAAGGTGGTCCTAGGTCCTTTTACAAGCATTTCCATATATACATTATATAATTTGGCATATCTATGCATCAATCTCTCCTTCATAACAATGTTCACTGACATGTGCTGCAGAAGATGTTCTCACTTTATGGGACCTAGACACAAATGTTCTTGTAGCTGTAATTGGAGATACTCTTGCAGTGATTATCTGAATATCATTATCTAAGTGTGTTGTGTGTGTAAGTAGACATTTGACGTGGATCATTGCTGAAAAATGATTGATGGTTATCATACACATTAATTTGTTGTGGAAGCTTACCAAAAGAGATGAGGCCTTGATGCAAAGCAAGAGTGCCATAGAAAAAGGTTTATTTTTTAGTGTTTTTTTTTTTTTTTTTTCCATGCAGAATTCTTGATGATTTCATTGAAATGAAGTTGGGTTTCTTTGGAAATTGGTTTGGGATCTGTTTGATAGTATTTTTATGTTTGTTGAGTTGAATTCTTTAAGAAACGATGACCAAGAAAAGGAGGCGGTTGATTGATAAACAGCCCGATGGAAGTAGTGGATGTTATTCTGGTGGGATCCATGATCTTGAAACACAACTCAAGCTTTATGGTACAGATTCCAAAGAACTCAAGTGGATTTTTTCTTTTCTTTTCCTTTTTTCCTTTCTTTCTGGAAGATGACTTTGAAATGGCATTTGGTTGTTTTGTTTCTTTGAATTTGGCTCTCCAATGCTAGAAAACGGTAACTTTCATTTTAGGTTTTAAAATTCCTAGGGCCTCAACTGCAGAAATTCAAAACCCAAATCTAATTTTTAATTTTTAGATTCAAAATTGTTTGACATTTAGAGAGCTAAAGTTTCTATGGCCTAAACATAGATGACTTGACCTTTTGTTGTGCATATGTAGAAAGAAATAAAAGAGCTAATTCAACAAAGAGATCTTGCTCAATCTCCTCTCAAGGGCTCATCTCTTTTCTCAACACTTTTCAGGTATATTGGAACAAACGGTAAGATTGATGAATGAATGGTGGCCCACTTCATGTTATCTTTATGTCAAAATTCTCACTAGTTACTTTTGGCGGAGGATGATGATCCAGCTAAATTTTCAATGGTGACTTTAAGATGGTCTATCAAGGCCAGATTGTGATCATTAGGTTTGTCATGTTCACTTCTGACTCACTGCATCATGCTGGAGCCCAATTATGATTAAATTATCACAATATTCACCTGCCTAGAAAATTCCTAATGTTGGGGGGAGGGAGTACCTAATATCTTACAATTTGCAAAATATGGAATGATAAAGCTGTGGAATGAATATTCTTGCTTGTTGCATTAGTTGTGTTGGTAGTTCTAGTGCTTCTTTTCTGTTGATTTTAGGGTGACACTGTATGATTTTTTATTTTTGGCCATGAGAGATGATGCAAAGATGCTTGTGAAACAGTTGCATGAGGATGCCAAGTGAACTCCTGCCCTTTGGAGAATATTGTGTGTATCTTTGGCCTCTAGGTCCTCTAAAAGTATTGCATGATGATTGACCAATAGAATTAGAAAGGGCAAAGTTTTGGTGGGCCTAGCGATGGACACAAGGGATGTCCTTATTGTAAATCCTACCAATTCCAATCAAGTGGATCCTGATTACTCAGAATCTCAAAAGAGACTTGACAAGTGGATCCTGATTACTCAGATCGTCTGGTTAGTGTGATTTCAAGATTTGATCCATCCACAATGGGGACCTTCATTTTTCATTATACAGAATTCACAACAGCATGGCTTCTCAATTACCAATTTCATTTCCTCAGGTGCATGCTTCATAAGGATATATAGCTGTTGCCATTGATTCCCGCTACCATGGTGAATAGGCCAGACATACAACCACATATAGAGATGTATGTAATCATTTGCAAGTATCATGTATTAGTTGAATAAGGAGATTTTCTTTTCATGTAGTCACAATCTTTAAAAATAAAAAAATTAGTACTATGCGGTGTTACTTATTTTCGTGCTTCCATTTAAAGCAGCTGGAAATAAAAATACAGTTATTTAGCAAGTATCATGTCTTAATAAAATAGTGAATTTCAGTTGTTGATTGTTTCTGGAATTTGAATGCAGGCTCTTGTATCTTCTTGGAAGAATGGCAATACAATGCCTTACATATTTGATACAGTAATTCTATGGCCTTTTGTTTTCTAGTGGATCATATGTACTTCCTTTTATTTATTTATTTATTTATTATTTTTATAAATCAAGTTACATTCATTTTTAGCCTTGAACAATTCTTCCATGGGATTTTCAATGAATAGGATTATAAAATATAGAGGTAGGTATGGAATCAAGTTAGTTTTAAACCAAACACCATGTCACAATAGAAATAAACACCACTTCATTGAGAACATCAACAATATGCAGAAATCCTCTCAAATGACAGAGACTTGCTAATTAGATTAACCCTCAATGTTGGCTTTCCATTAAACCATCATCAAGATTTAGGCATCAATCTTAAAAGTTCTACTTTGATAACATTCTCATTGCCTTCATTATCTTGATTGTTGATTGCCAGATTGAGCTTGCAAAAATGTTGTTGGTAGAGGGACAAAGTCATCTTTTTGTACATTGGCTTGAACAAGGTGTTGATGATGAAGAAAAGAAAAGTTTCTTTGATCAGGTTAATTTTCATAGAACTTTTTTTTTTGTAATTATTATTTTGGTTCTTACGAGTACAAGAACCTTGTATTCCATGCATTCTCAGTATATTTTTACAACTTAGCTACTGTATCCTGGAAATATTAAATGGTCTCTGTTGATTTCCAAGTCCAAACAGCAAAAGTTTATCATCGATTTCAACTTTTAACCTTCCATTTTCCTTACTCAAACATTTATTTTTCTTATTATTATGATTATTTTGAAATTTATCTTTGAAAGCCTTGCTAACCACAAATTTTTGGTAGAAGACCAAACTAATTTTGATGGGTTTCTGGAAACCTACATTTCTTTGTACCTGTGAGCAAGATTGTTAATACTCTTCACATATCTACTTATTGATGTCAAGTAGCTCTTTTCTATAGGTAACTCGGCTTAATTCAAGCTATCTAGGTGGTTTGACATCATATATTCGAAATGTTAGGAATCTATTAGCAGATTCAAAAGCAGGGAAAAATCCATTTAATGGCTTTACTCCTTCGGTAAGTGAATAAATTTTTTTTTTTTTTTTTTTTGCAATCTGTGTTTCTTGTATTTTTATTTTTAATGAGAAAGATTTGCTCTATGGCTACGGTCACATTGTGGGGTACACATCTTTAGCTACGGATTTTATCCGTAGCTTTTACCACTTTTCTGGTCATGTAGCAAAAGCTAACGATTTAGCGGTGCCCAGCACAATTGTTAGCAAAGGTCCTGGCCGTTGGTAAAGCCTTTACCGACTGAGGCTTTACTGGTTGTTAGCTAACCACAGGCAAAGGATTTTCTGGCGGTTTTCCTGGTATTTGCCGGCGGTTTCGACCGCCTGTAAAGGCCAGTTTTCTTGTATGGCAAAAAGAGATTGGCATGATCAATAATTGCTGGCCTACAGAACTCTGGGAATATATATAGAACAGCAATGTGAGGAACCACATAGGCTACTCCATATTAGTTGGTTTATGGATGCGAATCGGTGCTTCCAAGAATCAACATTTATTAATATAACTAACTATAGATAAGCTGTTCATACCGGTTATTTTAGTACAAACGCATTTGAGGCATCTGTTGCCTGAACAATAGATTATTTTAAGAAGTGAACATTAGCGGATATATATAGGATAAGCTGCTCATACAGATGTATTACCCAATGACCGATTAATTACAATCCAACATAGCATGAGAGGAAGAGAGATGACATATAGAATAACTGGAAGGCTTTCCTTACATGTAGGCTTTGGATCGCATTGCTTTATTTTTAAAAGTGGACTTGATACCAAACTCCACGTTACATGTGGTACTAAAACCGTGAGGTATAGCAAAGGAAAGCAGTATGCATGAATACAAATACACATATGCATACCTACATAAATTAGTCCAATTCAATGTATAACTCACCATCAACGTATCTAACATTGACGCCGGTGGCATCCATTGAAGGTGACTAGTTTCTATATATAAATGCATATACGAGGGTTGTAACTTTCCTAACCAACCATAAAATGAAACGAAAGAAATGTGCTGTAAAGAGTACACCATTCAATCCGAGCCACACCAGGGTTGAAATGGTACTAACCTCGACAGGAGGCAATAAGACTTCTCCACCGGAGATTGTAACATAGGCTAGACCATAAGTAACGATCATTGAAGTCATGCTCAACCATGAGATGATCATCAAGGCCCACATAAAAATCCGACGCTTGATGGGGAATCCACTTATCAGCAATAAGATTATGATCAAAGATGCAACGAATGCTATGACATTGAAAACTGTGAATAACATGTACTGCACTGGATCGCGTTGAGCCATGATCGACTTCCTGCAGTGTGGTTTTCGTAATAAGACCCATCTGTCTTGTCATCCGGCCAAAACCCTCCAGGAGGATTGATTCCTGCTTGGAATGTGACGGTAGAGATCAATACTGCCACCACCATTATTCCGCTCCTTGTCTCGTTTAACCAATCAAGGTGCTTCTGCCACTTATTCTTCCGGGGATACAATTGTCGAATTGGCCAGTTTTCTTTGGTGCGATGCATGACATCGGCTCTTTTAGCTCCAGCACGTCGGAGGATCCCTTCAAGTTTCACATCCTTCGATTTTCTACGGTTTTGCAGTAAAACATCCAAGGCTGTGAAACCTTAGTGCGTTCGAGGCATTCACCTCCGCCCTCATCTTGGTCTTTTGGAGCAAAAACTTCGTGAGCTGCACACTTCTCATTGTTATTTCTTCGTGAAAAGAAAACCAAAGGAGTGCGGATCGTCCGTATCGGATGCACACGGATATTCTGGGCCGTATTGTCACATTGTTACATGTCATTACCTCTTACACCAGCTCACAAGACACACCTCTTAATAGATTTCATGCACAGCACACAGTAATTGATGTGTTACATCCACACCCTCCATCAATTTTTCCATATCACTCCAGAGCATAAGCCCAAAAATGATGCACATCCAAAGCTCAAGTGCACCACATGACAGAAAATAGCAGGATTGAATGGCCACCGTTGAGGCCATTTTAGGGTTCACCGCTAAGTTTATTTGTCGCTTAGCTTGTTCATACGGTGACAAAGATTTGGTTAAAAGGAAAATACAAAGGGATTTTGACCATACTAACATTGAGGTATGGTAAAAATATCTCAATGGATGGAAAATTTCAAATATTATGAGGGTATTCATTAAGGGTCAAGGTCATGGATGTAATGTGTTATAAGGGTGGGGTCTTGGTTGTAATGTGAAAATGGTTGAAGTTATAACGTGGTAACGGTCAAGGTTGTAATGTGTTGAGGGTCGAGATTGTGACGTGTTAAGGGTTGTGAGTCTTATTGTAGGTTATGTATCGAATTCACTCCATCCATTGGAATTAGAATTTAATTCAATGTTACGTGCTTAAAAAAAAAAAAAAAAAAAAAAAGGAGTTACGTCCAAATTTCCACGGCCCCCAAAATGTTTTCAATCTCACAGCTTTCAATGGTGTGGTCCACACGACCCATTGATATCCCTCATTTTTGGGATCGTGCCCTAAAATAATCATTCAAAATGGATGTATGGAGTGGATAAAATATATACACTACCGTGTGCTTCATAGAATCATCCATCTCTAGATAGGTCCACTTACCCTCTCCGTGGCACGTTCACGTGGATTTTCGAGAGAAAAATTAGTTAAGTTTCTACTACCGTAAGTAACGTTGGGTCCACTATATCTTTGTGAGAAATCCACTCCGTCCATTCATTTTGAAATATCATGTTAAGACAAAAAAAAAAAAAAAAATGGATAGATTTGAAACTCAGATGGACCACATGGCTGAAAAATAGTAAAAAAGCTTACCATTCAAACTTTTAAAAGCTCTACTGTAATGTTTATATGCTATTCAAACTGTTTCTAAAGTGCCTCAATTTCTCATAAAATCCTTACCATGGAGATGGACTAAAAGAATAAAAATATTAGCTAATCCAAAGCTTTTATAGCCCCATGAATGTTTCTACCATGGGCATATGATCACCACTATTTTTCTGTTTTGTGACCCACTTAAGATTTGGATTTATTTCATTTTTGGCCTCACGTCATAAAATTATTTGATAAAATATGTGATCGGTGTAGATTTCTCACAAACACCATATATAGTGAGCCTCGGGATGTTTACCGTATCTGAACCCCTTACGGCGCCGGCTCGACACAAAAGGCAGCATGGGTAATTTCGTCCTAGCCTCTTTTTTTAATTATTATTTTTTTTTCATTATTATTTTTTAAATAAAAGTGTCAAGTGGCTAGCTAGGTAGGACATTTGTTTAATCTTTCTAAAATTTTTGATACAGGGGAATAGCATGATGCTTTTTTGGTCAAAATTATAGGGCCTATGGATCCAGAAGATTCTTCTTTTTTTTTTTGGGGGGTTCTACACACCCGTGTACTCATACTGCAATGGGTACTTGTACCCATCGCCTCCCGTTGAAACTCTCGTGAGTCTACCACCGAAGCATGAATAGGGACCCAAAAGGTTTTGGATGATAGTTGTCCAATTCCAACTTTCATGTGGTATGGCCCACTTGTCTCCTGTGCTCAGATGATATGAAAAGAAAATGGTTGAATAGTGTAGATCTAACACAAAGACGAGGATGGCCCTTGGAAATTCCACATGTCAAAACTTCCAGTGTTCTCCTCTGCCTGAGAATGTGCTGCACCCACAACGCAAGCAATAGAATTTCTACATGCGTGAAATTTAGGTCGGCCCCAAGATGTATTTCTTAGACCTAGAGCGTCCATCCATTTTTATTTTTATTTTTATTTTTTTATCATTCCAGGATATGAGTCCAAAAACAAGGCAGATTTAGAGCACAGGAAGACTACACCATAGGAAACAGACTCTTGAAAATTAACTTTTTACGGCCACCAAAGACTCTGGCCAGGCTGATATTTGTGTTTTGCCTTATTCAGGTTCTGCGTGGCCTTCAGAATAGGTTAGATGACAAATAAGCCTCATGGTTGGTCATAGGAAGTTTTGAACGGTAGTTTGTTTAACCCTGTTATTTTCTTTAACGTGGTCCACTTAATCTTTAGATGTGCTTCATTTTTGGACTCACGCTTTAGAATGATCTAGAAAAACTGATAAAAATGTGAGTCTAGCATATAATTCATGTGGGCTCAAAGTTCCACACAGTAAAAGGTATAGTATGCGATCTATTTAGTAAAGAGAAAATGGGCAGGTTTTGTGAGCTAGTATGACACGCAATGACATATATATACCAATGACAGCCTACAACACAGGAATTGCTTGTACCTTCAACACTGACGATCCACGCCGAAAAGGAAATAAAATAAAGAGATAACCGTTGAGATGCTTACGTATTTGTTTTTTTTTTTTTAAAAAAAAAAACTGCTTATAAACTCTAACAGCAAAACTCACCTAAAGTTTTGAAAAATAATAAAAATGAGTTTCTCTGTAGGCTTCTTATATTCTAAAGTGACGGTTTTGTCCGTTTTACCTTTTGCTCATTCTGCGATGTGGCTGAATCCACTCTAACCATGGGCTCAAAAAATGATGCGCTTGTTTAATCCACGCCGTCTGTCCTTCGTATATTACGATTTCAGAGCATGAACTCAAAAATGGAAAAGATCCCAATCTTAGGTTAAATCCTACCATTCAGAAATGTTATGGCCCACTGTAATTTTTTATGCCATCCAATTAGTTGATTAGGTAACCTGGACATAAATTAAGGGCCCAATATAATTATATTTTACTATCCAATGTGTTTGGACCCTAAGAAGTTATCAAAGGTAGGGATTCAATCCCTTCCGTTTCGAGATTTAGATTTGCCTCATATTTGGGCTCATGCCCTAAAATAACCTCAGAGAATGGATGGATGGAGTTGATGCATCACATACATCATGATGGTCTCACAACTTTTGATGGAAAGGTGGTGCTGGAGGAGCACCAGTTGGCCGCGACCCCGGAATGAGGGACGCCAGAGCCGACTTTGGGTGAGACTCTGGACTCATCCAAGACGGTACCACCCTTACTGTGTGGCCCACCTTGATATATGTATTCTGTATCCACACTATTCATCCATTTTGCCCCCATCATTTTAGGGCATTATTTAAAAAATGAAGTAGATCCAATTATCAGGTGTACCATAGCATAGAAAATAGTGGTGACTGACCATTTCTCGCTACAAAAGTTAGATCAAGATTATGGGTTTTTTTTTCCCCTTAATCCATGCTTAGGTGACTTCATCAATAGATTGGATGGTAAATAAAAACTATAAAAAATTTATGGTACATGCTGAGAAATTTTTAATGGTAAGGAGTTCAATCACTATTGTTTCGTATGGTATGGTCTACTTGATATTTGACATAATGCTTTTAGATAATATGAACAACATGGATGCATAATACATGCATGAAGGTAGGCCCCATGGTAAGTTCCGCACCGCCGTGGGTGAGTCCGGGGTCTCACGTACTCGGCTCTCAAGGTATGCGGGACGCTGTCAGTAGCAAGCGCCTACTGGTCGATTCTCCTTGGGCCTCACCATAATGTATATGTTTCATCAATGCCGTTCATGCATTTTTCCACATGATTTTATCGCATAAGCCCAAAAGTAGGGTAGATTCAAATCTCAAATGAACCATGCCACAGGAAACAGTATTAATTAACCGCCTACCATTAAAATCTTCTTGAGGCCCACGAAAGTTTGACATCAAGATGATATTTATTTTTTCCCTTTATCCTGGTTTTTATGGCCTAATTAAGAGGTTGGATGTCAAATAAACATTACAGTGTGCATAGAGGGTTTTTAATGGTGCACATTCAGTTACAATTGTTTTCTACAGCGTGGTCCATCCAAGATTTAGATATACCTGTTATGTTCAAGCCCTAAAATGATAAAATAGATGGATGCATACGTCAGGGTGGAGCTCACGTAGTACTGACCAGTAGTTACCTAGCAACTGGCAGGATCACAAGCCAAAACCCCGTCCCGGAGCAGATGGATGTAGATTTCCTGCAAAAGGCTTTCTCAAAAACTTCCGGGACAGGGAAGCAAGGTGAGGCCCATCATAATGTTCGTGAGAAATGTACTTTGTTTATCCATTTTGTTTAGGATAGGTGATAAAAAATGAGCCAATGGCTGCACGAGAAGAAATAGTGAGGATTAAATGAACACCATTGAAACATAAGTGTGGCCACAAAATTTTCCTTTAATGAGACAAACCTTCTGCCATCAAGCATCAAGGCACGAAGCTTGACCTAAACCATTGCTAGTTGATCTTAAATATGCTTACTTAGGTTAAGATGAGACATTCAGTGGTGATTTCTACCTACTTAGATGTAAAACAAGATAATATGCTCATTGCTACTATGAAAGAAGACAGAATAGCCATTGGATGGACCATCGCGTACCTCAAGGGGTTTGATCCTTTGATTTGCACTCCCCACATTCACCTTGAGGATAATACAAAAACTCCAAGACAACCACAACATATATTAAGTCCAAATATGAGAGAGATGGTTAAAGCCGATGTGCTAAAGTTATTGAATGTGGGTATCATATACTTAATATCCGATAGCAAATGGGTGAGTCCAACTCTGGTGGTTCCCAAGAAGTTCGAAATCACTATCGTAGCCAATGTGGAAAATGAACTCATTCTAACTAGAATAACAACTGGTTGGAGAATCTGCATTGACTACTAAAAACTGAATATACCAGGAAATACAGTTTCCTTTGCCCTTTATTGATCAAATTTTAGAAAGGTTGGTTGGTCATTTCTACTACTACTTTTTGTATAGTTATTTAAGCTATAACCAAATAGAGATAGCTATTAAAGACCAAGAAAAGACAACTTTTACATGTCCCTTTAGCACTTTCGCATACCGAGGATGCCATTTGGACTATGTAACGCTCACACCACATTTTAATGATGCATGTTGATTATATTATCAGACATGGTGGGGTAATTTTTAGAGGTCTTCATGGACGACTTCTTTATGTTTGGTTCATCTTTTAGCAATTGCATTGAAAATCTCAAACATATGCTGAAAAGATGTGTGGAAAAGAACCTTGTGCTTAGTTGGGAGAAATGTCACTTTATGGTTCTTAAGGGAAATGTTTTTGGACATATCATATCATTCAATGAAATTGTGGTAAATAAAGCCAAAATTGATCTTATCTCTAACCTCCTTTTACCCAAAAGCATATGCGATGTGCGTTCCTTTTTAGGATACATTAACTTTTATAGAAGACTCATCAAGGACTTCAGTCACATACTCATCGTTTATGCAATCTTCTTCAAAAGGATACTCCGTTTGAATGGACTGAAGAATGCCAAAAATCTTTCTACAAGCTTATGGACATGTTGACAAGCACTCCTGTCATGCAACCACTCGACTGGAGCCTCCCTTTTGAAATTATGTGCAATGTAAGCGACTATGTCATTGGGGCCATATTGGGCCAAAGAAAAGAGAAAAAGCCATATGTGATCTACTACGCAAAGTAGAACTCTAAACTCTACCTAAATGAATGATTCTATATGGAGAAGGAACTCTTGGCCCTAGTTTTTGCACTGGACAAGTTTATGTCCTACTTGATAAGATCGAAGATTATAGTATTCACATACCATTCGGTGTTTAAGTACATTCTTTTTAAAAAGGATGCTAAGCCCCATTTGTTGAGATAGATCCTCCTACTCTAGAAATTTGACATAGAAATTCGTAATAACAAAGGAGTTGAGAACGTAGTAGTTGACAATCTTTCTAAGCTAGTTCTCTCCAATTCCATTGAGACGACTAACATTAATGACATATTCCCTGATGAATAACTTTTTCAAGTCTCCAATTTACCTTGGTTTGTTGACATTACAAATTATCTTGCTACAAGTGTCATATTGACATATTGGACAACGTAAGATAAAAAGAAATTCTTTACCAAGGTGCACAAGTACATCTAGGATGATTCATACTTATTCAAGTATTGACCAGATCAGATCATAAAGAGATGTGTTCCCAATAATAAATATCAAAGTGTAATCTCCTTTTGTCATTCACATGCCCGTGTTGCCACTTTTCAACTAAGAAAACCATAACAAAAATTCTACAGTGTGGCTTTTACTGGCTCACTTTGTTCAAGGACACCAACGATTTTTATAAAACTTGTAAGTGTTGCCAAAAGTTAGGAGGATTGTCTTATCGAAATATGATGCCTTTGCATTCCATTCTGACCATCGAAGCATTTGATTATTGGGGCATCGATTTCATGGGACCATTCCCCTAATCATTCAGAAATCTCTATATATTGCTGGCAATAGACTATTTTACTAAATGGGTCGCAGCTATTCCATGTCGAAATAATGACTATTGCTCGGTCATTAAATTCTTAAAAGAGAACATCCTTTTTTGATTTAGAATGCCTCGAGTCATTATTAGTGATGAAGAGTACACTTTTATAACAGGCCATTCGAATCCTTAATGAAGAAATACGACATAACACACAAAGTGAGTATTCCCTATCACCCACAAACAAGCAGTCAGGCTGAATTTTTTAATAGGGAGATCAAATAAATTTTAGAGAAAAAAGTACACCTCGACTGTAAATATTAGTCAATTCGATTGACCTATGCATTATGGGCATACCTTACAACATAAAAAACTCCTATAGGAATGTCTCCGTTTAGACCTATCTATGGAAAACCTTGCCACTTGCCTGTGGAGTTAGAACATAAGGCCTACCAGGCAATAAAAAATTTGAACTTCAATTTGGACAATGCTGGTTCACTGTGCAAATTATAACTCAATGAACTTGAAGAGATCCAGAATGGTGTGTATGAGAGTTCTAAAATTTACAAGGACATGATGAAGAAGTTCCATGACCAGAAAATTCTTCAAAAAACATTCAAGCCACATCAAAAAGTCCTTATATACAATTCTAGATTTCATTAATTTTCGGAGAAGCTGAGATCTTGTTGGACCGACTCCTTTGTTGTCAAAACGGTTTATTCTCATAAGCTATTGAGATTAAGAATCCAATGAATGGTAATGTTTTTAAAGTGAATGGTCATTCACTCGCACCATTTGTTAAGAATTACGATACAGAGGTCATGTCCATTCCTTTAATTGATCCTGTTTATTAAGACTAACCTCTTAGTCTGATGGAGGTATAGTTAGATTTATTACTTCCTTAGGATTTAGGACTAGGATAGTTTGCTTTTGCTATGTTCAATTTTCATGCAAATTCCCTTACATGATGAAGACTTTGAAATTATTTCAATTCTCCTTCTTTAGGTATTATCTTCCTTACCCACTCCTCTTTTATTTTAGTTGTCTTATGAGGTAAACTAATTAGTGTTTTTCTAGTTATCGAGAAAAAATCTTTGAAAATTTTTGAATTTTTTATTTCAAAACTCTTTTAGAAAGTAAAAATCTATGTAATTGAGTATTTTGTGAGTACTATGATAAGATACATAGTCGAATTTTAAAAATAGAGATTAGTCAACTGAGTAAACCATTGAATAAATTCTTCTAATGAATTAATTGATAGAAAATTTAAATATCAATTGAGCCTAGTTCACAATTCACACTTGTCTGATATTCTATGAAGAATGCTTAAATTTTTGATTTTAGCATATTTACTACTAAAAAGTAGTAGGAACCAAGTCTGAAGTTCCTTATCTATCTTAAAAATAATAAAAAAGAAGAGAAAAACCAGCCAGAAGACAGTGAGATCGGCAAAAAGGCTATACATGTATGTGAAAATGCAATGAAAAGAAGGAAAAGAATGGAAATAATGAGAAAAGTTGTTGATATAAAATCCGAAAGCTGAAAATGACATGAAAAGGGGATAGGTTCAGAATCAATACTTATGTTGATCTATCCACCTTGAAATGATGCGCATGGCTGACATTATAAAATGATGATCATCTTCTATTAAAAAGTGAGTTGGGATCCACCGAGCACACTAGGAACTTGATGTTTGAATGCATTCTATTAGTTAATTGATGAAGGAAGACTTAGTTCATATGTTTACTCATTAGATCAGGCTTTCAGATGTCAAAGTTTCATTCTTTCATCTTTTGAATTCTACTCAATTATACATGATTACATAGAATTTTATTTTCAAAAAGAGGTTAGAAATTTGGAGGTTTGAAGAATTGCTTCACGCATGTTGTGCTCGAGAATAGAAAAATGTTGGTTGGGATGTGTCTTGAGTGTCAAATATTGTATATTTCTCCTATTTATTACTTGATTTTATGATCATGATGTTGCATAATTGATCTATTTATGCTTGTTTTCTCTTGCGAGGTGATTTTGAAAGCTTAGGGTGAAAAGGATGCTAAAAGCATATATTTGATGCTCAAGAATTACCCAAGCAAAGATTGAATATTTGGAGGTCAAGATTGAAGATTTCAAGATTTAAAGATCTAAGAAAACTAAGTGAAGAAGGAATAAAATCGAGATTACAAAGTGCAAAAATCTGAAACTGTAGAACTTGATAGTTTGATAACATCGAACATAGCTTCAATGCAATCGAAGTAAGTATTCGATGCCATCAAAGGAGGCTTAATCCCATTGAAAAATTTGGCGAAGAATCAAGTATGGTTGCTGGACAATTGAGTGCAATTTTTGATCCCATCGAAGACCTCTTCGATCCCATCGAAGAGTAGTCCGATGCCATTGGAGAAATCATGAATTTTGAGAGAAACTCAATGGAAAGTTTTGATCATTTTTCGATCTCATCGAAGAAGTTCTTGATGAAATTGAAGCTAGTTTGATGCTATCGAAGGTCCATTGATCTCATTGAGGACTTATGTAGTGTGAACAGATTGCGTTGGGACAATTTTCAAATTTAATTCAAACTCATCAATTAGACTTCGATGCCATCAAAGTCCCATCAAAGCTCCCATCGAAGCTGCATGATGTTGTAACTTGGGTGTTTGTTTTGGATGTTGGGTTTGATTTAGTTCAGAGGGGAGTAGTGCATTGCTAGTTAATTATGCTCCATAGCCATGGATGTCAAGGAACTCTTACTGAAGCTCAATTCTGTCAAAGAGTCACTGAATCAGGATAATTCTAATACAAGTTCGTCCTTTGAAATAGCCACATTGAGCTTGTAAAAATGAAAGACATTGAGGTGAGTTTGTCTGAAAGAGAACCATTTGTAGAGAAACAGTTTTCAAGGAAGTCTTTTCATAAAAATTTCCCAAACCTCCTCTTGTATTTATTTTTTTTTTCCCCTCTTTAAATACTTTATTAGAAAATAGAAAATGCCACTCTCCTTTATTTTCCATGATCCCAAACTGGCCTTTAATTTCTTTCTTCTATTAGTATCGTACAGTTATTATAGAGAACGGTTTGATGGATGCTTTGATTGGTGGTTTGAACAATAGATGGCTTGGTACATAACTTTTACTTCACTGCCTTAACTAGCTTTTACTTCTATTTCCTATAATATTTGCAAGGTTATGGAATATGAATTGATTCATTTAAATGGTTTAGACTCATAAATATGCATTATTCATTTGAATGATTTGAATTATGATTGGAATGAATACTCAGAACCAAAACTTGAATTGAGGCTTGAAAACTTAGTTGTTGGAAACTTAGTTGTTGGCTTTGAAAACTCAGCCCAAGTCCAACCCTCAGACATCTAGGGTCAACCAAAACTCAGACTGAGGCTTACCCCTTTTGGCTCTAGCTAGTAGACCAAGGCTAGCTCAATGGAAAAATTGTTTTTCATACATCCTCTAAGTGCCTATTGGTTCACTTTCTTGGATGGGCTGTTTATTTTGCCCCAAAAATAGTTGCATTCAGTCGCAATAATAGCAATTTTACATTATTTGATTCAGCCCCTAATTTTTTCCTGTTCCAGAAGAATACTTCCACTAAGAAGTTTAATGATTTGAGATCCTTCTGCCTGAAGATCATTCAGAACTTGCAGATGTCATTGTTAAAGAAGGTGGTAGCCATGAGGCTCTGTTTTGGAATTATTTCCTCCTTATGAATCAGCTTTGTATCATAACAATATAAGATACTCAAACTTGTTTATTAATTATAGCTTCCCAGACCATTTGAAATGGGGTCCCATTATGGATGGAGCATATATCTAAAATCACACTGATCAAGCAATCCTAACCATCCAATTAAAGGCTATCAAGCAGATAGTTAACAATAAATTAATGAGTCATATAAATTCACAGGGAAATGTGTGGTTAATATTATCTTCTTAGTGCAAGTTTTCAATTATGCTCCCTTCATATATAGGTCGGTGATTTGGATGGTTTGAATTTCTAGGCAACTACCCTGTGCGTATGTTCAGATAGTCACCACCTTAAAAATAAAAAAGAAGAAGAAGAAAAGAAAAGAAGAAAGAAAAAGAAGAAGTGGGACAAATATAATGAGCAATCAACTATCTTGTCTTTGTGTGTTTATACATATATTTGGGTGTAACTCCTTTTTCTGTCGAAACAATGATGACCCAATGACAATTTTTTGGATCTAAGACATGTCCTGTTGGTCTCAAAGAAAGGATGCCTACTCTTTTATGATCCATATTATGACTAAAGGTCCATATGGGTGTTTCTGCTTCTTTCAACAGATGACACCTAATTCCAGAGAGTAGGAAACCAAAAAGTTGTATTATCAACTTTTTTGATGAGGTAAGTCTTAATCCTCTATTTTTTATTTTTTTCTTTTTTTCTTCTTTTTTTAAGGGATGAAGAGTTAGGTAATTCCTACTTTTTATGTCTCTTTTTCTTGTTTATCTTTTTTAGAAGGATGGTTAACCATAAATGATGTTGTCCCATTTATTCTAATTTTCAAATCTTTATTTTGACTATCGATTTTCCTGAAAGGACTGAAGTTTTGATGTCAATTATTTTACAAGGGGAATACTCGTAATCATATTTGAACGTATTTATAGTCTTAGGCTCCATTTGGTCATCACATTAGTATTTATGAAAACATTTTTTTTTAAAACCAAATGAAGCCTAAGCCCTCTTTTAACTTCGCCAATGCAACTCCTTGCATTGTCGGTCCCGAGCCCGGGTAAAGGAGGAGGAAGAAGGGCCTTAGAATGAGATCGTTAACTATGGAGGAGATCCTGAAAATGCAGTGAGTATATCTAGTTTTATGATTTTACTTGTACATTCTTGTATTGATTACTTAAGCATGACGGTTATGCGCATTCTTTCAGGTGGATGTTGTATGTGGGAGGATTGAATCTACATATTTCAGATTCAAGCATCTGGTACGTCTCTTGTCAAGAATGCACATGTGTATTTCATCAAACAGTACATTATGTGATTATAATTACATTTATTTGTTGTAAATGTGAATGGTATTGTATTTGCGAATGTGAATAAAAATAAACAACTTATAATATATATATATATATATATATATATATATATATATATATATATATATATATATATATGTTAGCAATGGAGGATACCTTGATTAGGGGGACATGAAATTCTTATATCTTATGGTATGGTGCCCCTATATTGGTTGTATGTTACTAGTATGTAGTAGATAATACTAGGTTCAATATTTTTTGTATGTGGCTAAATTTTTTATCTCAACTACTTATAACCTAAACCTAAACATATGGTATGTAATGAGATCATGTAGAAATCAAGCAACAATAAGTTGTAATCTTATTTTCTCAATGCAGAAAACTAATGAGAATGATGCTCAAATGCAGAGATCTAATGAGAAAATCATCACTGATATATGATAGCTCTTATATATACGACCTGCATTCTATCAAAACATATGGTATGTAATGAGATCATGTAGAAAAGAAACTCTTCATTGAAGGCAACAATAACCTTAGTTAGGGTTTGGGCTGAAAGTACGAGTGCAGGAGCCGACGCTTTCAGAGCCGAACTCATTCTTTAAAAAAATAGAAAAATGGAAATATTAGTAAATATGAATTTTCTTGTTAAGAAGAAAATGGAAGGTAAAGAAGAGACATAACTGAAACTTTGCACTGTGAAAGTTTCCCCGTTGAATTTAACGTCCAGGAAATGGACCTTTTCCAGAAAACCATGGATTTAAAACCATTAAATCCTTTTCAAAAATCTGAGTTTATTGAACCGAATTGAATTATTACAATTCAATTTTGTTGAATATCGAAACCCAAGGTTTTCATGAATTAGGCAAATGAATTCATTCTAACCCATTTTGTTGAATATCCAAATGCAAGGATTTTTTATTTTTATTTTTATTTATTTATTTATTTATTTATTATTATTATTATTATTATTTTATGATATGCAATAGCTTTTCAGAATTCATATGTAGATGCATACTTATGCTCATTCACATGGACTTTGACTATCTTTCTTAAATTTCTTTGGTTTTTCTAATTTTTGTATCTAATTTTGAATTTCTAGGCCCTAAAACAAGATTCGAGGTGCCGTCAACAAGGCTAAAAGAATCCTCCAGGTCAGATTGTTGATTGGACCTGATTTTATTTAAATGATCTAGATAATCCATTTTATTTAAATGAGCAGACTCGGATGTGCGTCGGAGCTATTCAGATGTTGAGTGGGGATCCCTGGAATATGGGAACCATCGTTATGACTATGATGAAGCTTTCCATTTCCTATAGACAACATTGGAGTGGCCTAGTCATTTGGACAGGCCATGTTTATATCTGTATTTGCTTGAAATTGATGGAGCTGACCCAGATGTGTGTGAGAGCTATCTGGATGTTGAGTGCAGGTCCCTAGAAGGTGGGAACCACTGTTATGACCATGATGAAGCTATCCATTTCCTATGGATATATAACATTGGAGTGGCCTGGCCATTTAGACAGGCTATGTTTATATATTTGCTTGAAAATAATGGGGCAGACCAGGATGTGCGTTGGAGCTATCCGGATGAGCGGGAGTCCCTGGAAGGTAGGAATCACTGTTATGACCATGATGAAGCTATCCATTTTCTATGGACAGCATTGGAGGGGGCCTGGCCATTTGGACAAGCCATGTTTATATATTTGCTTGAAATTAATGGAGCAGACCTGAATGTGCGTCGAAGCTATACGGATGAGCGGGGGTCCGTGGAAGGTGGGAATCACTGTTATAACTATAATGAAGTTGTCCATTTCCTATGGACAACATTGGAGGGGTCTAACCATTTGGACAGGTCGTGTTTATATCAGTATTTGCAGGTACAACACCCTTAACATATAACCTAAACCTATTCTCAATTCCCTAAAGTTATAACCTATAACCTATAACCTAGACCTAACCCTAAACTAAAACCTAGAACCTAAACCTTAACCTAAATATAAACCTAAACCTATAACCTATACTTATAACCTTAACCTAAACTATAACCCTAACTTATACTTATAACCTTAACCTAAACTTATAACCTTAACCTAAATCTATTCTCAAATCCTAAAACCTATACTTATAACCTAAACCTAGACCTTAACCTAAACCTAAACCTATACTTATAACCTATAACCTATAACTTAAACCTTAACCTATAAACTAAACCTATAATCTATAACCTATAACCTAAACCTATACTTAACTTTAACTTATAACCCAAACCTAAACCTATAACTTATAACCTATAACCTAAACCTAAACCTAAACCCGATCCCGAACCCGAATTCGATTTCCTAAACCTAAACCTTAACCTATAACCTAAAACCTAAACCTATTCTCAAATCCCAAAACCCAAAACCTAAACCTAAACCTTAACCTAAACCTATAACCTATAACCTAAACCAAAACCTATAACCTAAACCCGAACCCAAACCTGAACCTGAACCTGAATCCCTAAACCTTAACATATAACCTATAACCTAAGCCTATAGCTAAACCTAAAACCTAAACCTAAACTTAAACCTATAACCTAAACCTATAACTTAAACCTAAACCTATAACCTAAACCTACAACCTAAACCCTATAACCTTAACCTAAACCTATAACCTAAACCTAAACCTAAACTTATAACTTAAACCTATTCTCAAATCCCAAAACCTATAACCTAAACCTAAACCTTAACCTATAACCCAACCTAAACCTAAACTTATAACCTAAACCTAGTCTCAAATCCCAAAACCTATAACCTAAACCTTAACCTTAACCTATAACCCAACCTAAACCTATTCTCAAATCCCAAAACCTATAACCTAAACCTTAACCTATAACCCAACCTAAACCTATACTTATAACCTAAACCTATTCTCAAATCCCAAACGCATAACCTAAAGCTAAACCTTAACCTAAACCTATAACCTATAACCTAAACCAAAACCTATAACCTAAACCCAAACCCGAACTCGAATCCCTAAACCTTAACCTAAACATATAACCTATAACCTATAACCTAAGCCTATACCTAAACTTAAAACCTAAACCTAAGCCTAAACTTATAACTTAAACTTAAAGCTATAACCTAAACCCTATAACCTTAACCTAAACCTTAACCTAAACTTATAACCTAAACCTAAACCTAAACTTATAACCTAAACCTATTCTCAAATCCCAAAACCTATAACCTAAACCTAAACCTTAACCTATAACCCAACCTAAACCTAAACTTATAACCTAAACCTATTCTCAAATCCCAAAACCTATAACCTAAACCTAAACCATAACCTATAACCCAACCTAAACCTATTCTCAAATCCCAAAACCTATAACCTAAACCTAAACCTTAACCTATAACCCAACCTAAACCTATACTTATAACCTAAACCTATTCTCAAATCCTAAAACCCATAGCCTAAAGCTAAACCTTAACCTAAACCTATAACCTATAACCTAAACCAAAACCTATAACCTAAACCCGAACCCAAACCTGAAACCGAATCCCTAAACCTTAACCTAAACATATAGCTTATAACCTATAACCTAAGCCTATAACTAAACCTAAAACCTAAACCTAAACCTAAACCTAAACCTATAACTTATAACCTAAACCTATAACCTAAACCCTATAAACCATAACGTATAACCTAAACTCAAATCCCTAAACCTTAACCTTTAACCCAACCTAAACCTATACTTATAACATAAAACTATTCTCAAATCCCAAAACCTAAACCTAAAACATAAATGTATTCTCAAATCCCTAAACCTAAACCTACACCTAATCTTAATCTAAACTCCCTAACCTAAACCTAAAGCTAAACTTGAAAACCCAAACTTAAACCCAATCCCGAACCTGAACCCAATTTTCTAAACCTAAACCTTAACCTATTCTCAATTCCCTAAAGCTATAACCTATAACCTAAACCTAACCTAAACCTAAAACCTAAACCTAAACCTAAAACCTAAATGTATTCTCAAATTCTTAAACCTAAACCTACACCTAATTCTAATCTCACCTCCTTAACCAAAACCTAAAGTTAAAAACTCAAACCTAAACCCGATCCCGAACCTGAACCCAATTTCCTAAACATAAACCTTAACCTATTCTCAATTCCCTAAAGCTATAACCTATAACCTAAACCTAACCTAAACCTATAACCTAAACCCATACCTTAACCTAAATCTAAACCTAAAACCAAAATGCATTCTCAAATCCTTAAACCTAAACCTACACCTAATTCTAATCTCAACTCCTTAACCTAAACTTAACTTGAAAACCCAAACCTAAACCTGATCCCGAACCCGAACCCGATTTCCTAAACCTAAACCTTAACCTATTCTCAATTCCCTAAAGCTACAACTTATAACCTATAACCTAAACCTAAACCTAAACCTATACCCTTAAACTAAACCTAAAACCTAAAACCTAAACCTAAACCTAAAACCTAAAACCTAAATGTATTCTCAAATCCCTAATTGTAAACTTACGCCTAATCTTAATCTCAACTCCTTAACCTAAACCTAAACCTAAACTTGAAAACCCAAACTTGAACCCAATCTTGAACCTGAACTCGATTTCCTAAACCTAAACCTTAACCTATTCTTGATTCCCTAAAGTTATAACCAATAACCTATAACCTAAACCTAAACCTATAACCTTAACCTAAACCTAAAACCTAAACCTAAACCTAAAATCTAAATGTATTCTCAAATCCTTAAACCTAAACCCACACTTAATCCTAATCTCAACTCCTTAACCTAAACCTAAACTTGAAAACCCAAACCTAAACTCGATCCCGAACTCGAACCCGATTTGCTAAACCTAAACCTTAACCTATTCTCAATTCCCTAAAGCTATAACCTATAACCTATAACCTAAACCTAAACCTAAACCTAAAACCTAAACCTAAACCTAAAACCTAAATGTATTCTTAAATCCCTAAACCTAAACCTAAACCTAAACCTATAACCTGCAACATTAACATAAACTTATAACCTAAACCAACCTACAACATTAACCTAAACCTATACCTATAACCTAAACCTATTCTCAAATCCCAAAACCTATAACCTAAACCTAAACCTATAACTTAACGCTAAACCTTAACCTATAACCTATAACCTATAACCTAAACCTATAACCTATAACCTAAACTCAATTCCCTAAACCTTAACCTATAACCTAACCTAAACCTAAACCTATAACCTACACTTATAACCTAAACCTAAACCTGTAACCTTAACCTAAACGTAAAACCTAAGCCTAAACCTAAAACGTAAATGTATTCTCAAATCCCTAAACCTAAACCTAAACCTAAATCTATAACCTACAACATTGACATAAACTTATAACCTAAACCTATAACCTGCAACATTAACCTAAACCTATACTTATAATCTAAACCTATTCTCAAATCCTAAATCCTATAGACTATCTAGAACTCGAGGCATTGCCACTAATCACTGACATGTCCTACTTATAATTAACAAGCTATTGGAGATTTTCTTTTCATGATGGTCAGCTCTGCTTGCACATTTTTCAGGTCATAGATACTCGTGGTCAGTATTTGTTCTACTTGGGAAGTGGGTACTTATGGCTACCGATGGTCCTCCTTGCGGAAATCATCCAAACGTTTATTTTGGCCCTACAAACCATATATTCCTTTTGTGTCAATTTCATTCCTCTTTGAGTTTTTATTAATTCATTAAGAATAAAAAAGAAAATGGTTATACATGATGCATTTCTTTCACTTTGTATTTCTTTCCCCCAATGGTCACTCCGATTTATGAATGCTATAACTATTTGTAGGATGATGGAATATACGAAGTTGTTGCGGGAAGTGACTTTGTCATTACTAGAGTTGTATTTCGAGACAACTCTTCAAATGTCTACATAAATGACCATGGAAGTAATTTTACAAAGGTCACTAAGAAATTGAAAGGAACAAAAGTGGACTTGGACAACAATCAGTTTTTGATTCTTCAGGTGGGTGATGGGCTGATGGCTGAAAAAGGCCTATTTACTTGTGAAAAAAATATCATACCATCAAAATATATCCTCCCTTTCAATTCTTTATCATTGAAATTTTAGGGTAAAGTCGAGAAAATTTCTTTAATGAAGCCAAAGATTTATATTTTCAGCATTATTGTAATTATAATTGATTAAATGAAGGATTGTAATTGATTGTAATTGAATGAATGAATGATTGCAATGGAATGAATGAATGATTATCCATGTGATAATTGAATGAACAAATGATTATATTTTTTTCAATGTACAAAATAGCTACGGATATTAACCGTAACCGATAATCTAAAAGCTGTAGCCATTATTAAATTTGGCATATTGCTATGGACTTTTAACTATAAATAATATCCGTAGCTATTTATGCTTATCGTTACAGATATAATTGCTACAGATTATATCTGTAGCTGTTGTAACCTATAGATACAGATTAAATCTGTAGCTATAGGTTCTAGACCTATTGTTACAGCACCTACGACTACGGTCGTGCCATGGACTAGCTACGGACTAAAATCGTAGCCATAGGTCTATGGCTACGAATTTTATCCGTAGCCTTTGCTTGTTTTTCTGGTAGTGAGGATACGGGCCTCACATAGGGTACTAATCTTTAAGACTGGATGCAAAAATAGGGAAAGCCAGGATTTCAATCATTTATGTCATCGTTTAGACATTGTTTTCATTATCTACTTTTCATACCTTGGAGTATCGAATATGGATTTGTTCCTTCCTTGTAAACATAGACCTTGTGCACGCGTTCCATCAACTCATAGCTCTTACAAGTGTGATGAAATATAGGTCTACAATCAAGTTCCACTCATGAGAACAGTCATAACAATCCTAAGTTCTACTCACACTATTATAAAGCATTGAACAAGAAAAGCATATCTGCAACATCTCTAGTACCTTCTTTGCAGTTTCCTTGTTTGCTAACTATCATCCAACCCACCAATTAAGAAATCCAGGCCCATTAATGTTTCTTTGCAGAAAAATAAAAATAAAAAATAAAACAGGATGGATCTGTGGCAGACGAGATTGTTTTCAGTTTCTACTCATACGGGAAATGGCATTTATCAAATAAAAGGCAGGGTTTCCTTAGCTCATCAACTTTACAAGGAAGAGCTAATCCAAGCCAATGCTTTCACCATTTAACAATAGATGCCAATGCAATTATGTATGCCACACCACATGCACTCAATATGCTAAGTTTTCAAGGCTGAAAGAAATTTTGTATCAAAACCAACAAGAAAAATAGCCCAATGTGTTGGGGTATAAAAATATATATATTTCTCTCTCTAGAAGTCTCAATGCGCATCTATCGCCCTAGTTGGAAATTCCCTTATGATCCTTGTTAGAGTGCAGAGGCCCTTGTTGAGAAGCCCCTGGTTGTAAACTAAGAATTGTGCGCCCCTTGTTAGGACTCCTGTTGTGCCCCCCCATCTGGATTCCTGTTGTGTGCCCCTACCTGGATTTCTGTTGTCCGCCCTTGTCAGGACTCTTGTTATGCGCCCCTACCTGGATTCCTATTGTGCGCCCCTACCTGGATTCCTGTTGTGTGCCCCTACTTGGATTCCTGTTGTGCACCCCTACCTAGACTCCTGTTGTGCGCCCATACCTGGATTCCTATTATGTGCCCCTGTCTGGATTCCTGTTGTGCGCCACCCCTACTGAAGACTTGTTGCATGTTGGAAACTGATGTGCACTGGAAGCTGTTGTGCACTGGAAGCTATTGTGCGCTGGAAGATATTCTGCACGCTAGAAGTTGCTGTGCACTGGAAGCTATTGCACGCTAGAAGCTGATGTGCATTAGAAGCTGTTGAGCATAGGAAGAGACTGTGCGCTGAAAGCTATTGTGCGCAGGAAGTTGTTGCATGCTAGCTATTGTGCACTGGAAGCTGGTGCGCGTTGGAAGTTGCTATGCGCTGGAAGTTGTTGCATGCTGGAAACTGCTGTGTGCTGAAAGCTATTGCGAGCTAGAAGGAGTTGCGCACTGTAAGTCATTGTACGCTAAGCTGTTGCGCACTAAGCCGTTGTGCGCTGGAAGCTATTGTGCACTGGAAGCTGTTATGCGCTAGCAACTATTACAAGATGGAAGGCATTGCATGCTGGAAGCTGCTGTGCACTGGAAGCTGCTATCCGCTAAGTTGTTGCGCGCTAAGCTATTGTACGGTGGAAGCTATTGTGTGTTGGAAGCTGTTGCGCGCTAGAAGCTATTGTGCGCTAGAAGCTGTTGTGTGCTGGAAGTTGTTATGTGTTGGAACCTGTTGTGCCCTAGAAGCTATTGTGTGCTGGAAGCTGTTGTGTGCTGGAAGCTGTTGCGCGCTAAAAGGTGTTGCGTGCTGGAAGTTGTTGCCTGCTGAAAGCTGTTGTACACACTCTATTGTGCGCAGATAGCCTTCACACATGCGAGACACCTATAAATACCCCTCTCCCATTTTTATTTGGATGCACAGAAGTTGGAAAGTCTCAAGGAACTCCTAGAGGAGAGAAAAATGGAGCATGATGGAATATCCGTACAGTGGAATTATGGCACAACAAAATTATGGGACAACAAAATTATGGCACAACAGAATTATAGCACAACGGAATTATGGAACAACCTAAGTTCATGAAGTTTTCATCTCTTCTTAGATTGTGCACCACTATTTTTTCCCAAAATGCCCTTTCCTTGATCAAGCGCGCCAGTTGCTTGATTCATAAAGGGAAAGTAAAGGAAATGTGAAGCACAGAGAAAGAGCTCCAAGAGAAAGAAGAGTATGTCCGTACGACTGAAAGGATAAGTAGAAGAGCGATCAATGCCTATCGCACAACCAAATTAAGGGCTTTAAGTTTGCATGACTCGTCTGCCTTTGCGATGAACAACAAAAGTGTTGAAATGCTGTTGAAATCATCACCAGGCTATCTTCTCCTTTACTCATTGTGTTGCATTGATTGTACTCTGTTTTCATACTCAAGGGAATCCGAGGATGTAAATGAACTCAGAATGAATAAATATCTTGTGATCATTGTTCTCTCATTCTTTCTTTGTTATCATTGAATAATTCCCCCAAATCAAACGCATTTGTTTCTTATTCGAAGCAAAATGGCGACTCTGCTAGGGATCACTTTACAATAATAACTTGAAAAATATTAAGAGAACATTTATCACTTTTTGGCGTTATATAGACACTAAAATGGCGACTCTCAGTGGGAACATCCTCCCCTTTATCTCTAAAAATAAAGTACAATTTTATTTAAATAAAAATAACTAACACTCTATTCTGAATGATAGGTATATCGCAGTGAATTTTCTCCTGACTAACATGGTTTACTTCACACCTAATGGATTTCCACAAGAAAGTATCACAAAAGATCAAATCAGTTGTGATCAACAATAGACAAGGCCAGGTGATGTCCAGTATAGTTCCTACTTCGCCGGTAGCGCAACAAGATGATAAAAGATAGATGATTGCAATATCTAAAAAATAAAGGGTTCGATATTCTTGTACAAGGAGTACCATCCCATCGAGTATGGATAACAGGTCGATCATGTGACATACTACGAAGCTCAGTTTTACCTCACTCACTCAGTTCATCCTCCTTGACTGCATCAACAATGTAGTTTTTACTTTCTCCTTTGATATCTATACATTCGAAGCATAAAGAGATAAAATTTGCCAGCAGATGTCAATCAGCCTTCACCAGATGAGCATGTTGCTGAAGAATTTAATTTTCCAACAGTGATTGTTGTGAACAACAGTGAACCCTAAGGAAAGCCTTCAGATGAGAAGTTAGTTCAACTGAATTAGCCGCTACTCGCCAACGAGAAAATGAATTAATTAACGAATTCACTAGTCAATGGAGAACCCTGGGGGCATCTTGTTCAAAATTTGCCAGAGTAGATGAGCAAGTCAAAGTTACATACAAAATACAAGATCTCTTAAAAGTTGATTATGAAAGACTGCAATTTGGAAAGAATCAAAGTGAAGCTACTTAACTCTCATATGATTTAGCTATTTCAAAATCTTAAGAGAGCAACAACAAATTTTTGTAAAGAAAAAAAAGTAAGATGAAGAATCATCAAAATGAACGAGAAGAAATTCAAGAGAGAGAGAGAGAGAGAGAGGGAGAGAGAGAGAGAGAGAGAGAGAGAGAGAACATGGGTGGTTCTACCATTGAGAAAGTAAAGAAAGGGCTCGGATAATTCATGGACTGTGGGAAATATACGGTTGAAGAAAATGATATACTTTGTACAATGAATCATCCCTAAATACCAAGAAGATTCACGACATTTTGACTCAGAAGATTCAAGATGTAATTATTCAGGGGGCATACAAAAGCATACAAAATACATTATCCTTGAAGATAAATTACAGTTTTAATTTTGAAGATTATTAGCATAATACTTCAAAATCAAAAGGGGGCAAGATAAACAAAATATTAAGAAGGCCAAAGTTTCAGATAACCAAAGTCTCAGAATCTAAAGTCTCAAAATCCAAAGTTTCAGATAACCAAAGTCTCAGGAATGCAAAGTCTCAGGAATGTCAAGTCTCAGAATGTCGATGCTATACATGAAGAAAAGGCAGACTTTTAGGTACAACAAGTTCAAGCATATTATATTCAAGCGCTGACAGTTATTGCCAAATTAGCAGTAGTTACCATTGTCATCACCATATTGCTGACATGAAGATTATTCTATTATCGAAGTTTATCGACATTGATATTATTATCAAGTTGAAGCTCCACTTGGACCAAATTTTATAATATTAGCAATAACATCAAGGGCAATATATCAATCATTGATTTGTTATCTTCAGTTATCATTTTGTTACCTTCAGCGAAGCTTGTACGATCAACTATTAAGTCAGCGACAACATCTTATCATTTAAGGCAGCCTAGCCAAGCCTATACGAGCAACTACACATAAAGCCTATCTCCATCACCATTCGGGCAACAATGAGAAGCCAATGGCCCTAAAAAGCCCATAAAGGCTATTATACGCATACCCATGCGGGCAGTGGATGGAGCCAATGACTGAAAGCCCTAAAGGGCTAAAAAGTCCTAACGGCCAATCACGCATAACACCCATGCCATTTGTATAGCTTTCCTATAGCGTCACAGGGAACAGATGAAATTTCCCTCTCATGAATGGGTCTGACCTTGCAGACGAAGAAAACGTGGGCTGTAGTGTGTGCTCTTTGGCCATTGTCTATAGATAGGCCAACCATGCTTAAGACCCCCTAGATCCTTGGCTTGATTTCAGTAGTAACTCATGAGGAAGGGCCTAAACCTACTCATTGACTAACGGCCCTGGATTTGGTACTCCAAAGGTCTCCTTATATGCCCCGTGAACTCTAGAGAGTTATTGCGACCAACCCCATGCATAAATCTAACCGAGTTCATGGCCCTAGTAGCTTCACTCGGCCCCTCTGATGGATTGCAGTTTGTGAACTCACCAGGCTGTGAGAAGTCTAGTGACCTCATAAGAGTTATAGAGACCATCACATAAGACTCGACTCCACTAATCAAGAGCTTAAACTGTGTATTGGTCCACTACTCAAGAGCCTAAACTATGTAAGCATCAGTCTAACCCAGTCTAGTCCAATCAAGTTCAATCTAGACTAGTCATGTTAAGTCCAGTCAAGTCAAGACAAGTTTAGTCTTGTCCAATCAAGGTATAGTCAGTCAAAAGTACACTGGCTCCACTACTCAAAAAGCATAAACTATGTGTAGCATCAAAATGCTACAGATATACATATTTCACTTTAGATATACTTAAATATGCAATTGCCTAATGAAAATTTTAAATATTGAGTAAACAATATACAAAAATGCGTTTCTCTTGAATCAGGTTCAAATAACAGCAACAGCAAATGCCTTCAAAATATTGGCAATTATCTACTCAAAAGTTCAAATCTTTGAGATCAACTACTAGTCTTCAATTACAATATATTTATTCTTCTGACAAGAGCAATGAGATCTTTTGCCTTCTTGATAATAAAGAAATATTATCTCACAGAATTCTCAAAGGCGACAGAGAATAAACTAGAGAAGAACTATCGTTCTCTTTCGGTCGATTTAAAATTTTAATTATGTTCTTTAGATTTGTTAAAGGAGCAGCAAGGATTAGCCATCCTTCAAGGGTATTAATAGGCTTTACTTTGGAAATATTATCTTTTAAAGAAATCTTTATGTGAAGATTGGCCTGGACAGGGGACATGATATATTTTCCTAAAGTAATCTATGCCTCGTTCTTTCTGATAATTTCTTATACACGGCGGAGGAATCAATATAATACAATTAGCTGGGCAATAATCCCACACTAAGAAAGATTACCATTCGAAAGCTTGGGTTGTGCAAATCATGAATAAAGGATACAATAAAAAAAGTTGTTGCAGTAGGAGCAGCATTAAAGACTAACTCTCTAAACACGGAGTTCAAAGAAAGAGTTGCAGAAATTAATCAAAGAGACCATTGCAGTAGCAACATTAAAAGAAAGTTCTCTGGCCAAGATACTCAAAGGCAAAGTCGTCACAACTGTTACAGTGACTGGTTTCGATGAAAAGAGAATTTAGCCTCCTTATTGAAGCATTTGCTCGACATTGCTGGCAAGGGGCAATTAATCTTCTGGTTGAGTGTAATCATTTAGTTTTCTATGCAAGCAGGGTCATCCAGTCATCGTTTAGTTGTAATTCATTCAGTTCCTCAAAGAAGATCGCTCATCTATTTGATTTCATAAATCAATCAAAGATGGATCGAGGGGGCATCTGTTGGGGCACATATATTTAAATATATATATATATATATATATATATATATATATATATATATATATATATATAGAAGTCTCAATGCGCATCCATCACCTCAGTTGGAAATTCCATTATGATCCTTGTTCGAGTGCAGAGGCCCTTACTGAGAAGCCTTTGGTTATGCGCCCAGGGTTGTATACTCCTGGTTATGCACCCCCTTCCATGACTCCTGTTGTGTGCCCCTACCTGGATTCTGATTGTGTGCCCCTACCTGGATTCTTGTTGTACGCCCCTGTCAGGATTCCTGTTGTGCGCCCTTGTCAGGACTCCTGTTATGCGCCCCTACCTGGATTCCTGTTGTGCGCCCCTACCTGGACTCCTGCTGTGCGCCCTTACCTGACTCCTATTTTGTGCCCCTACTTGGATTCCTATTGTGCGCCCCTATATGGACTCCTATTGTGGGCCACCCCTGTTGAAGACCGCTACGCGCTGGAAGCTGCTGCGTGCTTGAAGCTGTTGGGTGCTGGAAGCTATTGAGCACTGGAAGATACGGAGCAGTGAAAGTTGTTATGCGCTGGAAGTTGTTGTGCACGGGAAGCTGTTGCACGCTAAGCTATTGTGCACTGGAAGCTGTTGCGTGTTGAAAGCTGCTGTGAGCTAAGCTATTGCGAGCTAAGCTATTATACGCTGGAAATTTTTACACATTGGAAGTTGGTATGCGCTGGAAGGCGTTATGCGCTGGAAGTTGTTGTGCACTGCAACCTGTTACGCGTTGGAAGCTGTTGTGCGCTAAGCTTTTGCGCACTAAGCTGTTGTGCACTGGAAGCTGTTGCACGCTGGAAGCTACTATACTCTTAAAGCTGTTACGCATTGGAAGACGTTGTGCGCTGGAAGGTGTATTACGCACCCTATTGTGCCCAAATAGCCTTCACACGTGCGAGATGCCTATAAATACCCCTCTCCCATCTTCATTTAGAAGCACAGAAGTTGGAAAGTCTCAAAGAACTCCCAGAGGAGAGAAAAATGAAGCATGATGGAAGATCCGCACAATGGAATTATGGCACAATGGAATTATGGCACAACAGAATTAAGGCACAATAGAATTATGGCACAATAGAATTATAGCACAATGGAATTATGGCATAACCCATGTTCATGAAGTTTTCATCTCTTCTTAGATTGTGCACCACTATTCTTGCCCAAAATGCACCTTCCTTTTCATAAAGGGAAAGTAAAAGAAATGTGAAGCACAGAGAAAGAGCTCCAGGAGAAAGATGAGTATGTCCGTACGATTGAAAAGATAAGTGGAAGAACGATCAATGCCTATCGCACAACCAAATCAGGGGCTTTAAGTCTGCATGACTCATATGCCTTTGCGATGAACAACAAAAGCATTGAATGCTGTTAAAATTGCCATTGGGCTATCTTCTCCTTTGCTCATTGTGCTGCATTGATTGTACTCTATTTTCAGAATCAAGGGAATCTGAGGATGTAAATGAACTCGAAATGAATCAATATCTTGTGATCATTGTTCTCTCATTCTTTCTTTGTTATCATTAAATATTCTTCCAAATCGAATGCATTTATTTCTTGTTCGAAACAACATGATTTTTCTACTCTAAGAAATATTTTCCCGATAGATGTCGGGAAACTTTTCATGTCCCAAAGTTGGAAACCAGACTCACAAAATTTCTAATCGCTGAATCCGATGTCGATAGTCTTCGTAGTACCCCATTCTCGGCACCCAGTGTCCATACGCTAGATTCTGATCCTAAGATCCTACAAGGAGGATTTTCCAATGTGCATTTAACTCTTAATAAGCATAACCACAAGTATATAAAAATCACAAAGGCAACATCATCATCACATAGCCACTAATATAAACATTTGAATACAATGCTAAAAGGGAAATACATATATCGAAGTCAAAGCTCAAGAAGACCGATGCACGCTCTATGGTCGACGCTGCTACAACCTAACACCACCTGCACGTATCCATCGTGCATAAGCTTATAAAAAGTTTAGTAGGTGGTGAAAGTGTGTGCGCAAGATAAGTGTTGAGTATGTAATACAATGCCATAGATCATACAATATTGAAATATAAAAAAATACTGACAAAATCATGAATCATACGATATCAGTGTAAGCGAAAATATACTAATAAGTCTATGAGTGCCATCAACCATACCAAGGCTATGCGATGCAAGACATAAATGTTAACGGCCAAATCAATGTAGAAACGTGGCAACCTAAAATGCTAAATGTTGTGAATGCAATGCAATATGCGGTACGAATGAAATAAACAAGCTCGAGTAAATTCAGGATGATAGTACGTAGTATCATAGGCTATGGGGTCCATCACAAGGGACTTCTATCCAAACCAGTCCCATACTTAAATTCGGATAGTAAGACTCAATGTGGTAAACTCCTGATCTCAGGTTAGTCGCGCGTCCTAACCGAAATCTTAGCCATTGTGAAGGTACAAGTAACAAATAGTTGCACACTACCAGCTAGAGTGAATAGTGAATGAATGAATGAGTATACAAATCCTACTTAATAAGCTCACATATCAGTACTGTTCATCTTTGGGATCATCACTGGGGTTTAGTACACTCTACAAGTAAATCGCCGCCCACTGACGCCCGACCATGCAAGTGGAAGAGACCTTACTATCCGCCTAACCAATAGTCAGTCAATATTTACCCGACACATTGATAGCGGACCTATTCACAAGCTGGTCAAACTTAGCCTAGCTATGCCCCCTTCTCTTGGGCGGGTAAGGCCACACCCCTCCCAATCGACCATAACACAGTGGAAGACGCGGTCTCTTGTTATTCAGTACTTGGGCACTCATGTATCCACTTGGTCTCGATGTTGGATTGTATCCTGACCTCGGAGGTTTAGGGATTTTTACTCAGGGACATTTATGATGCCCATATGCTAGAACCAAACATTTTCGGTGTCCCATCTAGCCATCCAGGACAAGCATGTGGAGGCTATGACCCTGACGTCGCTAGGGCGTACAGTAATCACAACACACAATGCAAGATGCATGAGTCATACAATCTAGTCATGCATTAATCCTGCGCATACTGTGTGCTCATGTGAGATAACCTCTGCCTATCAGGGAGTCTCATAACAACCTGCCCAATGACATATGCAATGGTCAGCCACATCTCATACATCTCATAACAAATATGTAGATGATGCGTACGGGCATGTATCATGATGTTATGCAGTCACATACTCATAATTGGTATCAATAGCTGGCATCGGCAATCGACCCCGAAAATGTGGATATTTAACCAACATTACCCCTAAGGAATGGCCCACATAAAGACTAACATATAGTGGACCCATGGCCTCATACAAGGGCCAGATATACAACACCATGGGCCTCACTCAAGAGCTTAATACATATCACGATGGGCCTTTCATATGGGCCTAACATACATCACAATGGGCTCCATCGCCTGGCCCTCAAATGCATCACAATTGGCCTCATCACATAGGCTTTATATACATCACATTGAGCCACAATCACGGGCTAAATATACATCACAATGAGCCTCAAATATAAGATGCATATACATCACATTGGGCCTCAAACATGAGCTGAACGCACATCACAATGGGCCTTGAATACGGGCCGCATATGCATCACATTGGGCCTTAAACATGGGCCCGAATGCACATCACAATGGGCCTCGAATACAGGCCGCATATACCTCACATTAGGCCTCGATAATCGGCCTCAACAATCGGAATCAACCTTGATAATTGACCTCGACAATTGGCCTCAACAATCGAAATCAACCTCGACATTTGACCTCGACAATCGGCCTATACAATCAGCCTCAATAATCGAAATTAGTATCGACAATCGAAATTACCTCGATAATCAAAATCAGAATCAGAATCTTCCTCAACAATCAACCTCGACAATCAAAATCAGCCTCGACAATCGAAATCAACCTCGATAATCAGAGTCAGCCTCGATAATTGACCTCAAAAATCAGCCTATACAATCAGCCTCAACAATCAGAATAGGCCTCGATAGTCGGCCTCGACAATCGTAATCGGCTTCAACAATTGGCCTCGACAATTAGAATCAGCCTCGACAATCAGAATCAGCCTCGATAATTGACCTCGACAATCAGCATATACAATCGGCCTCAACAATCGGAATCGGCCTCGATACTTGGCCTCGATAATCGGAATCAGCCTATACAATTAACTTCAACAAATCAAAATTGGCCTCGATACTCGGCCTCGACATTTAGAATTAGCCTCAATACTCAGCTTCGATGATCAGAATCGGCCTCGACAAATCAAAATCAGCCTTGAAACTCAGGCTCGACAATAGGAATTGGCTTATACAATTGGCCTAAACAAATATAAATCAGCCTCGATACTCAGCCTTGACAATCGGAATCGGCCTATAAAATCATCCTTGAAAAATCAGAATCGACCTTGATACTCGGCTTCGAAAATCAGAATCGGCCTTGAAAAATCGAAATTGGCCTCAACACTTGGCCTCGATACTCGGTCGTACAAGGCCTAAGGGAAGGTCACAATGTGGACATTAAACTATCATTGCCCATCAATGTGGACATTTAACTAACATCACTCCCAAGCAGTGACCCACATAGAGCCAAATATATAATGGGCCCACAGCCTCACACAAAGGCCTAATATATGACACAATGAGCCTTAGTCAAGGGCCACATATACACAACAGGTGGGCCCTACTCATGGGCCAATATATACCACATTCGGCCATATCAAATGGGTCAAATCAAATGGACCGAGTTAAATGGGCTGAATTAATGGGCCAAGTCGAATGGGCTGTAAATCATCTCAATGGGCCTCATCATATGGGCCATAAACACATCACATCAGGCTTTGCCCATGGGCCTCAAATACATCACAACGGCAACCTATGGGCTTCAAATACACATTAGGTGGGCCCTACACATGGGCCTAATATACATCACAAGTGGGCCCTGTACATGGGCCTCATACACATTAAGTGGGCTGCATCAATGGGCTGCACTAATGGGCCTCATACACATCAAGTGAGTTGCATCAATGCGCCTCACTAATGGGCCGACCAAATGGACCAAGTCGAATATGCCGAATTAATTGGGCCAAGTCGAATAGTCCAAAATCAATTACACTGTTCATCCATAGTTAGAGATTATTTTAGAGCAAAATAAATCATATTTAAAAGATCATCTGGACTATACCACAAATAGCAATGGTGATAATGATTTCCACAGTTAAATTTCCAGTGGACCCACCATAGTATTTATTTTCCATCCAAATTGTTCATAAGGTCACAAAGACCTGGACAGGAAGGGGAAAAACAAATATTATACTAATTCAAAATTTCTGTAACCCAAAGGTGTTTTAATGGTATACGTTCAACACCACTATTTTTCTACAGTGTGGTCCGCTTGATAACTGGACCTATCTCATATCCGGTCTCAAATTTGAGATGAGCTAGCCAAATGGATGGACTGCTGGATGTAGTACATCCATCATGCGGGGGGTCCCACATAATGGATGGATGGTAGGGATACAACTCATGCATTAGGGTGGGAGTCCATGTATGTGGCCCACCAGAGACATGAATCTGCTTCATTTTTAGTCTCAAGCTTAAGACAAGCTCGTCAAATGGATAGACAGCTGGGATATAATGCCAGGAGATCTGAAGGATGGACGGTTTGGAAATGGATCCACATCCAGATTACTGGATGGTCTGAATGGGATGGATGGACAGTATAGAATATATGCAGCAAGGTGGGCTCCCACGTAATGTGGCCCCACCGCAATATATATACACATCAGGTGGGTCCTACATGGGCCCACCATAATATATTTTATATAATATATATATATAATATTATATATCATCAATAGATATGTGTGTGTGAGAGAGAGAGAGTGAGGACTGCCAGCGTCCAGACCTTGGACACTGGACGGTGGAGATGTTGATACATACATCAAGGTGGGTCCCACACACATGGTCCACCAAGATTTAGATCTGCCTCACGTCCACATGGACAGTGAGGCGCCACAGATGGTTGGCATGGAACATACATCACGGTGGGTCCCACATACGTGGCCCACCAAAGTTTTGGATGAAGCTGATACTTGTGTTTTTTTCCTTCATCTTGGTTGTCCAATGGACCCGCTGCAAGGTGGGACTCACGATCAGATGGTCGAGATTGTCTTACATTATGGTGGGCCATAAGGCATCACAAAGAGAGAGAGAGAGAGAGAGAGAGAGAGAGAGAGAGAGACAGAGAGAGAGAAATGTGAAGAGGAGGGACCCCGCCACTATTGGGCCCTTCCTTATACAATGCATACATCAAGATGGGTCCCACCAAATGTGGGCCCTTAAATCACAAAAATAAAATAAAGATCACCCACCTTTGATCTTCTCGGACTTCTTCTTCCACCGATGCGATCTAGATCTCCAAGGGGTGGATTTCAATGGTTGAGATATTCTTTGGATTGTGGAGATGGGAAGTAGGAAGTGGGCCACACAAATCTCTCTCATGGACATTGGGTTGCTTTCTTGAAAATGGGGAAATGAGATAGAGAGAGAGAGGATGGGATGTAAAGAGAGAGAGAGGGAGGGATGGGTGATGGAGTGATGGGTGATGGAGTGAGTGATGTGTACTTGACATGTAAGGGTGTGTAAGAGAGAGAGTTAACTTTGGGGATGGTGTTGTACTTGACACGATGTGGTGATTGATGGGATTGATTTGATTAGAGATTCTATCAGTATTTAAAACATGCGACATTTTTCTTGAACTGAATGCGGGCCCATATCTCCTGGCCTGGGTATTGGATTGGTGCGCGAATCACGGCGTTGAAATTGCGATGACGGCGCGGTTGCTAGGGTACAAATTTTGGGTCGAGCCAACTTTGGTATGTAAGACTTGGCTTAGGATCACACGCAAATGTCGGATACAGGTCGAGGGTTGCCGCAATTCGACCGGAAGGACCGCAGAAGCCTATGGAACAGTACAGGCTAGGATACGGGCTCATAAAACTTAAAGAGAGTACAAAAACAGTATGAGCTAGATTTAGAGATTTTATCTATTTCTTAAGAAGGTTTTTATTTTTTCTTTTTTCTTTTTATCATTTAGGTTGGATGGTTTCTCTATTTTATTTAATAATTTAAAGGTTTTGGTTATAGAGAGGTACATACATAACTGTTAAATGACTTTTTTTAAAAGGAAAAATGCTATTTCCATTCATACGAAGAAAATTACATGGCTGATTATGTGTTTCGGGTTGTCGACGGGTACAAAAAGATCCCTGGGGCAACCTATCAAGCTGTTAAATGACTGAACTTCTAGCCATTCAGTCATCCAACATATGTATTGTAATAGAGATTCTTACTAATGATACAAATGAAAATGTGACAGGGGGAGCTCGATGCTGGCACTCAAATCAAAGACGCATCCACATGATTACCTTCTAAGCAAACAAATGAAATGGCAATTAAAGTAGCAATGACATAAGAAATCACCCACTTGATGAATGATCTCTAGAATCAAGCTAAATGTGACTTTATTGACTGGCAACACCACATCACCAATTGGTTATCATTAGCCACATCTGGCATAGTGGCACAGTTCACTTGATCATACCAATTGGAGCAACTATTGGTACAAAAATCATGCTTAATCGGATGATCTTAACCATCCGATCAATTTTATTTCTTTATATCTTTTGCAGATTTTTAAAATTTATTTCTTTATATTAAAAGCATTCTAATTACATACCAAAGTATCTTTCCTAACATAAGAACAATAAAAAATAGAAAACTAGATTCAATTAAAATAGGATATTGGCAATAATTCCGTCATCCTCCGTATCTTGTAGGTTGCTATTCAACCTTAAGCTAGAACTTGCTCCAGCATTGTCATATTGTTCAGACATGCTAATACAAGAAGAGCATCTCGTCATAATCACTACAAGTCAAGCAAATACAGAACTCAAGGGGCTATCCGTCAGGTGGACGAATAGTTTGAACTACAAGCATTGGATTACAAGAGCATGCAAATATACAGTATTAAACTCCAGGTCACATAATTTATGGAAATAACTGAATGTTAACGTTTGCAAAGGCCCTGTTTGGTGGACGCCAAAAAACAAGTTTGCCTCATTTTAGTTAACAGTGATTATTTATGAGAGATCTTGATGTCTAATAATCTTCAATTTTCCCGCTCTATATCCAAGGTGATTGAGCAACATAGGTTAAGAAACTGTCCAAGTTATGGTGTACATGTGTGGACAACAGTGGCCTCATCTCTATTAGAAACTGAAAGTTGCTGATACAAGCATATAAGAAAATTATAAGGTACTTGATATATATATATATATATATATATATATATATATATATATATATATATATATATATATATATATTATATATATAAGGGCAATCTGTCAGCAATTATGTATCAGGGGATCATTTCAAAAGTTCTGACTAGGAATCTTTCCAAGGCAGATTTTCACTGGAGTTTCATTGGTCTATTATGCTTTAGGGGATCACTTCAAAGCATGTGATAGCAACTTACTAATTGAAATAGCCTATTTTGACGACAGGTGAGATGTATGCCACATTCTCACGTGTTGGGACACTTCTTAATAGATAAACTCATTTCTATTACTTGGAAATATAACTACTACATTACTCAAAGTACAAAGGGTGGGGAAGTATAGAAAGCATAGTTTAAAAGCTTAAAAAGCCATCTCCAACTATTTATTAGAGTTGATAGAGATAGTGTCATGTGTATAAGTGATTTAGAATTCAATCCTGATTGTCTTACCTAATAAAACTTACTCCTTTTGAAGCACTCAAAGCTAAAGAAAAAAGTAAATAAATAGAAACCTTGAAGAGCTACTTGGTTTCAGATTTCATCAGGACTAATCTGCATAAAAACTTGATTTGATCACAACTCAGTCAAGATGGTGGAAAAACTCTAAAAAAACTAAATGAAGGCTCCCAAACCTTTGAACAGAAGAGCTTTAACTTTAGCTTCAGGTCATAGTATCACCAGCAAGCTTGCAAGGAACTATGGCTAGTTGCACAAAGATGAACTCAATTAAGAGATAAAGCTTTTCAACCTCTCATTGTGCGGGCATGGTGGTGTGAGATTAGATGAACTCAATTAAGAACCCTACTCCATTGTACCCAACTAGTTGCAGAGGGTATCTTTGTCATTTGATATAGATTCTTCTAATGCCTAAGAAAGGTCTAAAAGAAAGATAGACCAACCAGAATTCATGCAGGGTCCATGCAAACTCTTCCAATTCCCATCACAAGCAACACGCCAGTGTTGAAATTTCAGTCTATAGGTAGATACATCAAGAGAAAAAGTACAATAGCAATCAAATAGATCTTTGATTTGTAGCGTGGTGTCCCACAACTGTGTATGGGTGCATGTGGAGAGTTCATGCAGGCTGAACATAGTTCAGCATATAAAACAACAATAAAACTACCCCATGTAAAACTAGCAATGATCATAAGAACTGTAAGCCCAAAATTGTCAGGGTAAGAACATATCAATATAGCTCTAAAATTTACCTTTCTCCATGGGCTTGATTTTGATGAAGTTTGAATCAGAATCCCCATCTGTATTCACAACAACATGAGATTAATTACAAAAGGAATGCACCTAAAATTCACACAGGTAAAATAGGAGATTAACACATGCACACCTGCCAAGCTTTTGGCATAATCAGTTCCACCACATAAATAAAAAGCCACACTAATGCCAATGCCATCATTAGGCTAATGATAATGCTGCAAGAATCAATAACACATTTGACACTTGCAAAAAGGAGTTGCAGAAGACATTGGTAGTCCAGGATTGGAACAAAGTACATTGCAAAAAGAGACTCACCTCAAGACTGCATTTTTAAAAATCCTCCAAAATGGGGGTTTATATTAGATTAAAATCCAAATACACCAAATTCCATTGCCAGATGCACCTTCAAATTGAAATCCCTTCAAATACACCAAATGCCAAACTGCCAAACACACCCTAATAAAACATTTGTATACACCTGACCATGAAATACTTTCTATGTTATCATCCTTCATCTCCATGAAAACAGGCTTACATTTAAAATGTCTAGAAAATATTACAAATTACCCATGGCAGATTGAAGACATCCAAAGTTCAAATGCTACACATTATGAACCCCACACAGGTGGCACAACCCACTTGCAATTCATATCAAAAAAAAAAAATTTGCAGTCCACAAAACAAACAACCGATATAACAAATAATTGAAATATTCTTTTCCTAATAGCTGAGTCAACATGTACCCTGAAACTAGTGTCCATGCACCACTGGTATCAGACATGACATAGGGAAGAATAAGTGTCCTCGTTACACAGAACTTTGCACTTACCAACTATACCATAGTCAACACAGCTATCAGCTCGCAGATTATTGAACAAAAAACATGGATATAAATTCTTTTTTTTAAAAAAAAAAAAAAGAAGAAGAAAAAAAATAGAAGTCGATGTTCAACTTGATATAAATCGATATATGGATATAAATTAATCGAGTTGAACATCGACTTGACTCAAGCAACACAAAACATGGATAGAAATTCTAATAAAATCAAAGAAACTGTAAGCATTTTTCATTTCAATATAAGAAATTCTATAGAAAAATAATAATAATAATAGAACGTTGTAATATATCATCATCTAAGCCTTATCCCAACTAATTAGGGCCAACTATACAAATCTTACTTTGTCATTCAATTCTAGCGAATTAATTAGGGCCCGTTTGGATGGGGGGATTGAGTGGGACTCGGACGTATTAAGAGGGGTTTGTCTGTCAAATCTCACAGCGTCTCTATGATGTTTGGTTTGCGCGGTGACTGGATAAGAATGAGAGGGTTTTCATTTGGATTGAATGCTGGATTCATAAATCCACTTGGATCCTCCTCTCCGGCACTAGATTCCATCTCGAGCCCATCCCAGACCCATCCGTAGTCCATCATACGGACTACGAGATGGGATTGGAGAGCGAGAGACATGGCGGGAGGTGAGTTTTCACACGAAGGCTTATAAGTAACTCCCGAGAAGGTCACGATGGCCATATTCATCCATCACCGTTGCCATCGTGATCTGACGGTTGGGCTGAGGGCAAAGGTAGGTCTTCTTCCTCCCTCCCGGCATGATACGCCATTCTCTACTGTAGATCCTTCATACATGCTCTACTGTAGATCCTTTATGCATGTTGGTTTTTCATGTAGTTTTGGTGGTATCTGAGGGCCCGAATGGGGTTTTGATTCATATTGTCAAACCCCCATGTTATCACAGGGCCATGTGGCTCCGAGATGTATGTGTGTTGTCTGGTTTTTACCATGGCTTTTGGTTATTATGTAATAGGTGTGCATGTTCGATTTCAGTATCACACTTCTAAATACACTGGTATATTTACTGTAAATCTGCTTTAATCTTGTTGTGGTCACTGGTTCATTTGGGTTTTTCAATATTTCGCTGCTCAAGGTTTCGGTTATTTGGGGGTTTTGGACTAGGTGATTTCTTAATCCATGAAGTACCATGAAAATGGGAGTTTTGGGTTATTTGAATAATATTATGGAGATATATTTCAATTTTTTATGTATTACTTTGGATTGAAGTCGAACCCCTTACTTTCTGGGTTCAATGTGACTTCAACCTATACCGTCTTGGGTTGTGGTACCATGAAAATGGGAGTTTGGGAAAGCTGAATAGTTTTCTGAAGATATATATGGGTTTTCTGTGTATTTCCTTGGATTGAAACTAAACACCATACTTTCTGGGTTCAATGTGACTTCAACCTATACCGTCTTGGGTTGTAGTAGGGCCCATTGTTAAATTGCTAATGAATCAAATGATACACTATAGAAATTGTTGGTCTTTTGACCTCTATGGATCTCTGGTATAGTTACTTTTATCTATTTTCGTTGGTTTGGAGTACCTTTTGGATTCCAACTACATATGTGCAATTGGATTCCTTCAAAATACTTCAACTATAGTGACTTATTATACCTAATGCTATAAGTTTTTTGGTGGAAATCTGTTGGTTACTCGCAGCATGGTTTTATTGAATTGAAGGTCATTGATCTCCGACCTTGGATTTGATAAAGATCTCTGGTATGGTCTCTATCATCTATGTTACTTTACTGGTTCTCGAAATGTCATATTACCTAGGGTTTTTTCAGAACTTCCTTGGATTGTTATTCGTGTCTGATTCAGTGGATTTTCTATTCATGTCTAATTCTGATAATGGATATTTGAAGAGGTATTTTGCTGAGGTTTCTCTTTAATTGATTTCTGGTTTTGTTTGCAATAGTTGGTGTTTGCTTTTATGTTGGCTATGGTCATTTATTACTAATAGAACCTGTTTAAATATTCTTAAGTTCGATTCTTCTCAGCACTCACAATTTATTGTTTATTTTGAAAAAAATCATCATTTTTTTGGGAAGTCATGAAAATTATGTATATGTTTCTACTGACATGATCCTTTAACTCTTTTTTTAGTTAGCTTTCTTTACAAGTAGATGCTATTATATGATTAACCTATATAACTGGAACATTCAACTGATAACATGTTTTTTAAATATCAACAGCCTTTTGCATGCAGCCATGGTTTTGGTTCGTGCTTTGATCTTAAAATTGTACCCCAATTTGTATTGCTAGATTGGATTAAACTTTAAAACTAATTTGTAGTTCTATCACTATAAATTAGAGCTCTGATTCTGTTAATGGATTATTCTGGAAGTTTCAGCTCTGATTCTATTAATGGATTTTTCTTTTAGGGGCTTTACTAATTATGTTAATGGATTATGTTGTTCATGCTCTGATTTAATGGATTATTCTGGTACTGTAAATCAGAGCTCTGATTCTGTTAATGTAATTTTGGGGATATTTGGATTATTCAGTTAATTTTGAGGACTTGTTTGAATTTCTTAACTAGTCTTGGTTTAACATTGGATGCCAGTTATGAACTCTTTGGGTTGCAATTGCAATCTGTTTACTAGGCTTGGTGCAGCTTGGATGTTGGTTGTGAAATTTATACCATACATCTCCAATGGCGATAGAATGCTGACCATAGGTTTTTGTGTGAGCCCAACACACCAAACATGTTAATCAGGTGTAACTCACCAGGATGAAGTTAGGATAGAAGAATTAGCTTGATCTAAAACTCAGGTGACCCACACTATCTGAACTTAGTAGTTTTAAGGAGGAAAAAGTACATTTTTTCCATTTTTTGTTGTCCATTTTAGTTTTGTATTATGGTGATATCTTGATTTCACAGTTCAATCAAGGATTCCCATCTGTGAAACGAGTGGAATTGCATATACAGCATGGTGGGCTCTAGAACGTAGTTGTTTTTACTCAGTTGTGTAAAGCAGGTGTGGTATAATACTTGATTTGTAAGTGTGGTTTTGTTATTTCTTGTATGTATGGTTTTCTTATGTCTTTTTATTCTACATTTACAGGCACAAGTGAGCGAGGAGGTACACACACAATCTAACTTAAAGTGAGAGTTGGATTTAACTGATATACAGCAACAAGAGGTTAGCACCAAATCTTGAAAGATGCTTACGCTACTATATTTCTTAGTTTTTATTTCCTCGGTTGTAATATTACAATATGTTTATTGATTGCATATAATGAAAGTGACCTTTATCTCTTAAACGCTAAGAATTCAATTTTGTTTTTCCCATTCTATGTTATCATGTCTTATATAACATAGGCACATAGAGCTAGTTAGACAATAAGCTTAAGTCCAATTAGTACAGTACATTGGTGTTAACTTGTCAAGTATGTACAACAATCGACAGAGGTTGACTTGATCCAAAGTATATGTGGCCCACCTAATGAGTGGATCAGCCATATTTTTGCACTAGGTGATTTACTCGGTGACCAGCTGTTTGGACAGGTTAGATGTTATACACAGATGACACGTTGACAATTATGTCCTACTTAAATGGTAACCTTACCATTCAACTAGTTGCATTTGAGGCCTCCTCTATATGCATATAGAAATAGAATTGATTTAGTGTTCATTTTCTTTATTCTGTAAATAGTGGATTCAATATGTAAATAGAATTATAGGCTTTATTATTGCAGGAAATATTTACTTAATTGGTGGGTGTATGTCATCGATTCCTTTGATTAACCACTTCTCAGGTTCTGCTATGGAAATTATAGAATTATGTGATTGTAGGAGATGGTTTCCGAATTCATTTATCATCTTTAAACTATAATGTCAATAATCTAAGAAAAGGTTGCAAGTCCCTCAAGATTGGTGATGGAGCTTTTAAGGTTGCAAGTCTAAATGAACACAAATATTGTTGCATATTGCCATTCCCATAAACTATAGACACAACTATCAACCCGATATAAATTTTTTTTTAAAAAAAATCATTCACTCAAACACCAAAGTTTTGTGTGTATATTGATTGAATATATATACCAATGTATATATTTACACACTGTTATTTGTGATGCATATTTATGAGAAATTCGTACGTGAGAGTGTAGATTATCAGTTGGTGATAGATGATGAAGATGAGGAAGAGATGGAGAGGGCAATTGTTATTCGCATGGTAGCAGCTTGTGTATAGACTGTTGGGGAATACTGTTTCGCATACATGTTCAAACAACTAGTGCGTCATGGGGATGATGAGCAAGCGAGGTTCATCAAGTATATCATTCGGGCCAGCGACGGAGATTGTGTCGATCAACTTAGGATGAATCGAGATACATTTTTTGAACTATGTACGAAACTACGTGAGAAGACACAGCTCCGTGATACTCGTAATATTAGTCTTGAAGAACAAGTAGTTATTTTCCTATATAGGTTGAGGCATAATGCTTGGAATCGAGTCATAGGTCACAAATTTATTTGATCAGGTGAAACCATCAGTCAGCACTTTCACCGTGTTCTAAATGTAATTATATCATTATACCCCGATTTTGTTAAACAGGTCGGAACAGAGATGTCATCTAAGATCCAAACAAATGTAAATTGGTCTGCTTACTTTTAGGTATTATTTTCAATGGGTCTGTTTTCTAAGTATGTTATTTTCACTTCCCTCCATTATACGGTCCTAAACGATAATTGATTCTTCACATTTAAGATTGCTTTGGTCCAATTGATGGTACACACATTCCAGCACATGTATTGGCGATTGACCAAGCGAGCTTCCACGGTTAGAAAGGGGTCCTCTCCTAAAACGTACTGGCGGCATGTTCATTTGATATGAATTTTACATATGTAATAGCAAGTTAGGAGAGTTCTTCTTCGGATGCGAGGATGCTACACAACGCATTGACCAGATCAAATGATCCATTGCTTGTCCCAAATGGTATTGGTTATCTGTTCAAAGAGTGTTAATCTATTTCATAACTATGAATTCTTTCGATTTTTCACTTAATAGAACATTGATTCAAATGTGTAGGAAAATATTATGTTATCGATGCTGGATATGCTCATTCATCAAGTTTTATGGCTCCATTCTAGGGCGTTTGATACTACTTACAGGAGTATCGAACTGGGAGAGCGCCTACCAACATGGAGCTGTTTAATTACTAACATGCACAATTGCGCAATGTAATCGAGGGTTGTTTTGGTGTTTTAAAAGGTAGATTTTCCATCTTGAAGAGCGCTATGCGGTATAAATTTCAAACACAAGTTAATATTGTGATAACCTGCTATGTCCTACACAATTTTATATGTACCGAAAATGAGTTTCCTCAGAACTGTGAATACGTTGGTGTATCTACTGTCGATGGGGAGGGTATCCCAATGCCTCATGAGGTTTCAATGAATAATGAGTGACAATGGTTGTTGCAAATAACTCAACATGAAAAAGATGCTTGAAATCGAGTGTACGATGACATTGCAACTAGAATATGGGCAAATGCGCAACAAAATAGTAGGAGTAGATAATCGATTTTATATATTTAATTTCTATTACTTAGTGATATTTAGTTTCAAGAAATATTAAGTTCGAAACAATGAAATTATGGTCACCCATAATCGGACTGGGTTAATTGTTGGTTACTTAATGACCAATGAATTTTTGTTGTGTTCTTCTTTTTTAATATTTGCCATTTTCACAATTATGGTTGACATTTGCCAAAAATCATACATCATATTCAGGTGAAATAGCAGACTCCTTATTCAATGATACATCGACACTAACGCAATCACCGGTAAAAATACTGCTGGTGCCCACTCGATGTTCTCCATGCGGGAAGACGGTGAAATCTCTAGCAGAGCCTCAATTCCAAGCGTCAAAAATCAAATGGACCACTGTTATAGATTAGGTTCTATTCGACAAATTTCTCGAACAGGTTATACTAGGACATAAAGCTGATAATGGTTTCAACTAGGAGGCGTACCAAATTGTTCCCGAAGAAGTTACAAAGTATACTAACATAGTCGTCAAGTGGCAGAACGTGTCGAATCGGTTGAGTATTACAAGAGAGAGTATAATGCAGTGAATGACATGCTGATGGCCAGTGGGTTTAGATGGGACAATGAGATGATGATGGTCATGGCTCCTAATGAAGTTTGCAAGGAATATCTTAGGGTAAGATTTACTAATTGTGAAATTTTCATCTTAAATCCCTATATAATACTTACTGATTTACAATTGTCTTATTCCTCTGGCAGTCTCACCCGCGTGCTGAAAGACTCCATAGGAAATGCATCGATAGAATGGATGACCTTATAGTTATCGTCGGATCCGACTAGGCCACGAGATGCTATGTGCAAGGCAGTAGGAGTATGGCCGCATCAGCATCATCTTCTCATCTTCAGCGGGATCTTAATGATGCATGGAGAGAGATTAATGATGATATGGACGATACGATTGATCTCTCAGATGATCATGTAATAGACTCCACAGGGACCATTCCATTTTCGTTGAACAGTCCTTCGATGGGACATCGCGACTCTCATAGCACTCCTACTCGTACTCCTAATTCTAATGGTAGCCAAGGTAGGACCACAACAAGAAAATGATCGCGCCCTCCTCGTCCCTATGATGTACTCGACACCTCTCTCTAGACTATTGCCGACATTATGATGAATTTTGGCCTCGGCAAAGAGATCAATCGCACTAGCAAAGTACTTGATGTGATGGAAGAGGTGAAAGACTTGACCAACTCAGAATTTATTGAAATTGGTCAGAGCTTGAGTAGAGACGAGAAGCTAGCATCATTCTTTGTTAGTCTTCGACTCGAGCGTCAAGTGGAGTGGTTAAAGAACACATTGCGTGATCACTTCGATGATGGAGGTGTTGGATCTGTCTGACAGAGTGTGGTCACTAGTTCTATTATTCTAGTTTCTTATTCAGGCATGTAATAACTTTGTTTGACATGATGCTTATTTTTTTTGGATTGATATTTGCAGGTATATATGCGTACTGTATACCATTATGACTTATGTGATGATGACTATATCTGCTTTTTAACATCTTCGGTATATGTACTCACATACTTGCATTATGCACATTAAGCCAGAACGGACCACACACTTGATGTACTGGAGGAAGGGTATGTACTTGCAACTTTTATATTCTTAAATAATTAGTAAGGTTGTAATGGATTTCTTTTGTTCGATAGTAGAATAATGTATGCTAATCTATTTCACGATCCTAATCTATCTCCCAAATGTCGTCTGTAATCCCTCCATGCCATTACAGATGGGTAAGGAGAAGTATTATATTATCTTGGTGGGACGTCAGCCAAGTATATATATGACATGGGACAATGCTCGATTGGAAGTGGAGGGATTTAGCGGGGGGAGACACTGAGCCTTCAATAATTGGAAGGAAGTCGTTGCATGTTAGGATAATTATTTTGGTACGGCCAGTGCACCGTCCGGATCTCTCACTGAATCTCCAAAGCTTCAGGTTGCCACTTTTCTGATGAGGTGGACATCCATCACTCTTCGACTTCATATTTCCGACAGACGACCTAGGCAAGCACGGACATGGTAACCAGTGCCACGTCAACTGATGATCTTGCCCCATCGAAGAGCGAGAGAGTCATGGCAATTCTGGTTGTCGTCTTGGTTATTTTTCTTGCCTTGATTGTAATTTTTAAATTATAAATATTACTGGTATTATAACTTGGGGAATATTACTTTTGGATTTTAGGGTTGGTGTGGTGTATGACGTTGGATGACATCGACCATATGAGCCGTGTAGATCGTTTGGATTTATGTCTACTTTGGTTACTCTCATCTAGTCCTGTATCACACCACCGTCATATGGTGTGGTCCAATAGATACATAGACGTGTCATACAGGAGATCAACTCTGATTGATGGAACCAGATTTTAGGGTGTGCCCCGCTGCATATTTGGATGGAAATAAACCACATAATAGTAAACCATGACATGTTATCAACGATGGTTTGATTAGCACTACACAGAACTTCAATGTGATCTAGTGGATATATGGACGTGCTTCATCGAATGGAATATATAGTTACTTGGATTCCATCGGCACGAAGAATGGCGTGGATGAGGCAAGTACATAACATTGGGCCCCACAGAGCTTACCCTACCACCATAGGTGGGGCATACAATAAATACATTAGCTTCATCCATGCCGTCCATCTATTTTTCCAGATCATTTTATGGCAAAAGAAAAAAAATGAGATAGGAAAAAATCTCAAGTGGACCACATTACAGGAAAAGGGGTTGAATAAGCGTTGATCATTAGAACATTTTTGGGGGCCATAAAAAGGTTTATGATGAAGCTAATGTGTGTTTCTTCCTTCATCTGGGCCTGTATGACCTAAACACTTCCGTGGATGTTAAATAAACAACACACAATGCCTTTGAAGGATTTAATAGTGGATATCCCACCTCTACTGTTCTCCTGTGGTGTGGTCCACCTGAGATTCAAATTTCAATATGTATTTTTAGTATGAAATCCTAAAATAATCTGTAAAAAAAATGAATGGAATGGATGAAATAGATACATCATTGTGCAGCCCACAAATCACTGACCACCATTTTATATGCAAAGACATGGCAAGGGGAGGGGCCAATCCGTTTCCACCAATGCCCATGCTTCCCAAACACCACAGCCGTTGGGATACATGGGATTGCATGCAATCCCATGCCCGGTCAAACAGGCCACCTCAATGGTATCCCTAAATACACCTGCCCATCCAAACGGACAACACTATTGGACACTGGATTGTGAAAAACAGTAGGATTGGAGACAATCCACCGACTGCGCATTAATGACGTTGGTTTCTGTACAATCCACCACTACAAGAAAAGGGGTTTTTAGCGACGAAACTTTTAGCGATGAAATAGTTTTCATTGTTAAAAGTGACTTTTAGCGATGAAAAAAACTTTCGTTGCTAAACGTTTAATTTTAGCGGCGAAATAGTAAATTCATAGCTAAAAGTCACTTTTAACAACGAAACTTTTTGTCGCTAAATATTGTGAACATTTTTTTAAAAAATACCAAAACGAATCCAAAGGTTTACTTTTAGCAACGAACACTTTCCTAGCTAAAAACTTGGCTGGGACTTTTAGCGACGAAACTTTTCATCGCTAAATGTGTGAACACTTTTGACTTTTAGATACGAAACTTTTCATAGCTGAAAAACATGGCTGGGACTTTTAGTGACGAAAATTATCGTCGCTAATGTGTAAATAGTTTTTGATATAATATCCAAAGGTTTACTTTTAGCTACGAACATTTTCGTAGTTAAAAACGAAAGCTTTACTTTTAGCTACGAAAATTGTTGTAGCTAAAAAAACATGGCTGGGACTTTTAGCAAAGAAAAGTTCCTCGCTAAATGTGTGCAGAGTTCTTGAAATAAAATCCAAAGGTTTGCTTTTAGCTATGAATACTTTCATAGCTAAAAAATGTGACTGTAACTTTTAGCGACGAAAATTTTCGTTGCTAAACTCTTTTTTTTAAAAAATTTCATCTCAAATTTCCTTTCATCGTATTTTTCCTAATATACATATGTTATATAAAATATTTCATCATATTCATATTCACAACCATCTAAACCGAAACTACGTAAATCCATCCAGACATAAGCTACATTCATCCAAACATAAACTGCATCCATCCAAACATAAACTGCATTAAACATAAACTACATCCATCCAAACATAAACTACATTAATCCAAACATAAATTGCATCCATCCAAACATAAACAATCCTATGGAAAAAATAAATGAAAAGAGAGAGAACATATGGGAGATGATCTAGACAAATGAAAAGAAAAACAACCTTAACCTAGGTTAAGGTTTAGGTTATAGGTTTTGGTTCAGGTTAAGGTTATAGGTTTTGGTTTAGGTTAAGATTTAGGTTTTGGGTTTAGGTTAAGGTTATAGGTTTAGGTTATAGGTTATAGCTTTGGGATTTGAGAATATGTTAAGGTTTAGGTTTAGGAATTTGGGTCGGGTTCGGGATCGGGTTTAGGCTTGGGTTTTCAAGTTTAGGTTTAGGTTTAGGTTAGGAAGTTGAGATTGGGATTTGGTGTAGGTTTAGGTTTAGGGGTTTGAGAATAGGTTAAGGTTTCGGTTTAGTAAATCAGGTTCGGGTTTTGGGTTTTCAAGTTTAGGTTTAGGTTTAGGTTTAGGTTAGGGAGTTGAGATTAGGGTTAGGTGTAGGTTTAGGTTTAGGAATTTGAAAATACATTTAGGTTTTAGGTTTAGGTTATAGGTTATAGGTTATAGCTTTAGGGAATTGAGAATAGGTTAAGGTTTAGGTTTAGGAAATCGGGTTTGGCTTCAGGATTGGGTTTAGGTTTAGGTTAAGTAGTTGAGATTAAGATTAGGTGTAGGTTTAGGTTTAGGAATTTGAGAATATATTTAGGTTTTAGGTTTAGGTTTAGGTTATAGGTTTAGATTAGGTTTAGGTTAGGTTATAGTTTATAGTTTTAGGAAATTGAGAATAGGTTAAGGTTTAGGTTTAGGAAATCGGGTTCGGGTTTGGGATCGGGTTTAGGTTTGGGTTTTCAAGTTTAGGTTTAGGTTAAGTAGTTTCGATTAGGATTAGGTGTAGGTTTAGGTTTAGAAATTTGAGAATACATTTAGGTCTTAGGTTTAGGTTTAGGTTTTGGTTTTGGTTTTGGTTATAGGTTTTAGTTTAGGTTATACGTTATAGGTTTAGGATAAGGTTATAGGTTTTGGGATTTGGGAATAGTTTTAGGTTTAGGTTAGGTTATAGGTTTTGGGATTTGATAATGGGTTCGGGTTTAGGTTATAGGTTTTAGTTTTGGTTTAGGTTATAGGTTATAGGTTTAGGATAAGGTTTAGGTTTAGGTTTAGGTTATAGGTTTTGGGATTTAAGAATGTGTTTGGGTTTAGGTTATAGGTTTTGGTTTTGGTTTAGGTTATAAGTTTTGGGATTTGAGAATGGGTTTGGGTTTAGGTTATAGGTTTTGGTTTTGGTTTAGGTTATAGGTTTTGGTTAAGGTTATAGGTTATAGGTTTAGGTTTAGGTTAAGGTTAGGTTTAGGTTATTGGTTTTGGGATTTGGGAATATTTTTAGGTTATAGGTATAGGTTTAGGTTAGGTTATAGGTTAAGGTTTAGGGATAGGTTATAGGTTTTGGGATTTGAGAATGGGTTCGAGTTTAGGTCAAAGGTTTTGGTATTGGTTTAGGTTATAGGTTTTGGGATTTGGGAATGGGTTTGGGTTTAGGTTATAGTTTTTGGTTTTGGTTTAGGTTATAGGTTTTGGTTAAGGTTATAAGTTATAGGTTTAGGTTTAGGTTAAGGTTAGGCTTAGGTTATAGGTTTTGGGATTTGGGAATAGTTTTAAGTTATAAGTATAGGTTTAGGTTAGGTTATAGGTTTTAGAATTTGAGAATGGGTTCGGGTTTACGTTATAGGTTTTGATTTTGGTTTAGGTTATAGGTTTTGGTTAAGGTTATAGGTTATAGGTTTAGGTTTAAGTTAAGGTTAGGTTTAGGTTATAGGTTTTGGGATTTGGAAATAGTTTTAGGTTATAAGTATAGGTTTAAGTTAGGTTATAGGTTTTAGAATTTGATAATGGGTTCGGGTTTAGGTTTTAGGTTTTGGTTTTGGTTTTGGTTATAGGTTTTAATTTAGGTTAAAGGTTATAGGTTTAGGATAAGGTTTAGGTTTAGGTTTAGGTTATAGGTTTTGTGATTTGAGAATGGGTTCGGGTTTAGGTTATAGGTTTTGGTTTTTGTGAGACCCGACCTGATTTCGCATGTGTGCATGTGTATGTAAGTATGCATTCTATCCATCTTGGTTCCGCGGTCCTACTGGTCGAATCCGGGCGACCCGTGACCCTTGGATAGTATTTTCTGTCATCTATAAGTCCAGTCATAAAGACCCGACTCAGATCGAGTTGAAATGTATGTCATTGCGACCGCATCGTCGTCGCGGTTCCAACACCCCGTCTTGTGCGTCCATCCGATATGTAGATCAAAAGTTGTGTACATTTTATTATATGACCATTGATCATGTGGCCCACTTAGGTAGAGTGCATGTGTCGACCACCACCTCCCTTGGCACAAGTTCCAAGGTAAACTACCCACACACTACACAAAGATCCATAACTAACACCACTAACTAAAAACACCACCAAGAGACCTATTAAGTATAACACTTTGTTATTGTCCCTATAGGCCATTATGGTTTCTCTAACCAAGGAGAGAGAGGCCATGATTGCCTCCCTACAACTCTCTCTCTCTCTCACATCTCTCTCTCTTCCTTCATTTTCTCTTCTTCCATTGCTAGAACCTCTAAAACATCCTACCTTACTGAAAATTCCAGCCAAATTTCTTCCTTCTTCCCTCCACAATCCAACCACTAGAAATCCATCTCTCACCTTCAAACCTCTTCTCCTTCAAGCCTAGAATATAGTGGTGGAGTTTTGTGGCCATCTCTACAAGTGGGTGCTTCTTCTTCTTTCCTTTCTCCCTTTCCTTTTGCTACATGCATGAAAGCATGTAGGACTCACCAATCCATGGTGGAGGTCCTACATGGCTCCCAGGATGAAGGCCATGGGCCTAGATCCTACTCATTCCCTTCCATGGTGGGCCATTCTCCATGGACCCACCATGATGCCTTCTCCTTTATTCTTGCATCTCATAGGCCATATAGGCCTTTGCATGCATGTAGAGAGGGTTTCCCTATCCTCCAGCAAATTATTTTGATACATAATAGCTTACATGTAAGTATATACATGGTGGATGGTGTAGATTGTGGAGTGGAAGGTCCATTAGTGGCGGGACCTTCCACCAATGGCTGATTGCTTCTTCCTTCTCCCTTTCTCTCTTTTTTTCTCCTGTGTATTCCTCCTGTGTATTCTGATGATGTGTGGCCCACCAAGGAGAGGTCAGCAACATCTCAGACCCTTAGCTAGATGGGAAGTCCAGGCCGACTTTGACTAGATGTCTAAGCCCACCATGCATGCACGGTTTGGGTGACCTCCAAAATGACATTTTCATGGAAGTCTGAGTGAGCTCATGGGTCTGAAATTTTGTTAACCCATTAAGGTAGACCCCATATGTTGAATCAGGGCCATAAACTCTTTGATTAATTTATATGAGCTGAAATATGGACAACATATATTGCAGTCCAAATTTCAGGCCCAGTTGGAACATGACTTTTGAGCTAATGTTTGGATCTGTATACATGCCCTTTTCTTCCTAATTTTCTTGAGAAATTTTCAGTGCATGGACCCCACTTTTATGTGGAATGAGGCCCACACCATTTTCCTCATGATTGAGACCCATGGGATGGGCCAAAGTTGGCTAACTGTCCAGAAATTTCTGGACAGTTCAACAACACTATAAGTTGGAAATGAGCATTTTTACCTGAGTTTTTGGAATAAGTGGACCACCCTAGTGGACCCCACTTGTTATCCAGATGTAGGAACACCTTTTTTCCAAATTTTCTAAGGGTTTGGGTGGGTCCAGGCCCACCCCATGTGGTCCTAAACATAGGGACAGTCACATTTCCAGCAATATTTTTTTAGCAGTAGATTTCTTCAGGAATATTTATCTGTACACAGATTGCAGGGGTTAAATAAAATATTTTTATTTTCTCAAAAATTATAAATTTTTGTAAGGAGGTGTCCCACCCATGGTAGAGCCTACCTACACAATTTCAGGGCCAAGGGATCCCATTTGGGCATCCAAAAGGGTGGGCCAACATACTGGACTGCCAGAAATTTCTGCTGTTCAGTCCAGCAGCATAGTCCCAAAAGATAAAATCTTAAAAGTACCTTTTAAGAAGTTAGGCCATATTTCTAGATCTAAACTTGTTTTAAGCTTGATGAGGGACCTTGGGTCCAAATTTCAGGGATTTTGGAGGCCCAGAACCCACCCATTGGATGACCCAAATTCAGGACAGTTACATTCCAGCAATAGTTCACCCTGGATAGATTATATCCTTAAAATTTATTAAAATACTTTTGAGTGTCTAAAAATTATAAAATTTATAGGAAAGTGTTAAACTCATTTTAGGACCTACCTACAAAATTTTGGAGCCATTGGACGCGTGTACACACTATGATGGAGGTTGGACCGGCCCACTATTATATGGTGTCCAGATCAGTCCGAGTTTCAGGACAGATTGTTTTATTTGAATTAATTAAAATATTTTTAGATGTCTAAAAATTATAAAATTTTATTGGGGTGTGACTCACAAATGGAAGGACTACCCTATAAATTTTAAGGGTCATCGGGCTTTTGTACCGACCGTGGTGTGACCTGCAATTTGGACCAGTTTTGAGTCAAATACCCAGGCACACCCTTACCTTGGGTTGCTGGGCCTGCATTCTAATGGCATGGTCCACTTGAAGTAAGTATTGTATATCTCTCTTTTATCTGGTGGGGCCCACTATGGATCACCATAGGTCAGTAACCCATCTAAATTAAACAAATTTCTAGACTCCAGTAGGCCCAGGAAATGGGTGGGCTGGAATTCCAGCAAGGGGCCCAGCTACATGGTTGATTGTTTAGGAGCTATTGTGGCACACCAGATTTGAGAGAGTGTTGCACACACTCTTTGCTTTCCTTCCTTAGACATTTTAGGCTTAATGAGTACCCCTTGAGGCCCACTTTTGTGGTGATTTTGTGGGCTAGCCTTAACCAGAATTTTTAATAGTTTTATAAGCACAATGGGCTGAGAGATTCTTTCTTAAGCCCAAGATTGTGTAAGGGTTGACCTTATTGAATTACGAGCCCAATGGGCTGTCTATAAGCTGATCATGTGTATTAATGGGCCTTGATGCCCTCATGAAGTGTTTAATTGTGGGCTGACTTGCAAAGCCCACATAAATGCATATTGCGAAGGGTCTTGTTAAGTCTTTGTCCCACCCTATCGGTATAGGTCTCTCCCTTATGTATTCTTGGACTTATGAGCTGACCTCTAGTCCACCATAATTTATGAATTGAATGACTTTTGTTTTGGGCCATTTCCTTAGGGCCCATTATGTAATATATTATATGCATAGCCACCCCTTTTGTGGCAGTGATTAGGCCTTTTGGACTCACTTCTTTTGGATAGGCTCATTGATCTTGGGGCTATACTCTCTCATTTATTGTGAGGGGCTTAGGGGCAATAATATGCAAGAAGTTGGGCTCTTGGCTGCCCACTAAATTGACCCTATACTTGGGCTAAAAGTGAGGCCCAACTCACTTGTGTTAAATATAAAACTTGCCCATGTAAATGAATTACTAGGCTGCCTATGAAGCCCACCACAATATGTGGAATTATAACCTTTGTGGTTGGGCCCAAACCTTACTTGAGGGTCCACTATCTGGCCTATAAGTTGGGTTTGGTGTATGGCCCATTAGGCCATGCATTACATGGGCTTTAGACCTTATACTATATGAGTAGTGGTGGGCTACCTCTTGAAAGCCAGTTGAGGTTGAATGTCCTCCTGGGTGATCCTAAGGTAGGCTCATGGGTTTCTCTATGGATGGTTAAAGGCCCACCATGGACCCTAGGCCACTTGTTTAGAGCTTAATGTGTATGTATGTGAAACCTACCTTAACGCATGTTTGGTCCAGGCCATCCAAGCCTTTGATCGCCCGATTATGGATGCACTGTCTGTCGTGGGTTACTATTGGACTCACAATCCAGTAACAGGCCCACTTGATCTTTTCATAATATATACGCACTCTCCATCTGGTGGGGTCCCCCAGCGAATATAGTTAGCTTTCATGAGATTATTTTCATATAGTCAACTAATTTCTGGACCTTAGCAGGTATAAGAAGTTAAACTGGCCAAAAGTTTATCAAAGGGCCTTAATGTAAAATTTTATTGTTAAAACTTTATTTGGATGTGGGGCCCACCATTTGAGAACTTGTGTACATGCTGCATGCTTATATTTTCTTATAATCTTTGGGCTTAATCAGTGTATTCTTTTGGGTCACCTTTAATGATTAGATGAGGATTCCATCTTAGATTAGATTTTTGGGGCATCCCATGGGCCCAGAGTGGGCAGGGTCATCCCAGATTAGCCCAACTGTATATTGGGCTGACTTCCACCATTTTGATGGACTTGTGGGCTAAGACAATAATAGTATTGGACCCTTGGTTGCTAACTTAAATTGCTAAGATATTGGGTTGATGTAGTTGGGCCCATTTCATCCAAACTTAAACTTATTTAGTCGTATATTATGTATGTGGGCTGCCCACCAAGTCCAACTCAATCCATGGATTCTATGGCCATTGAAAATTGAGCCTTGGGCCTTAATTCCCCTCTTGGGGCCCATATTGTTAAAAGTGATATTTTATCTTTTTATGGCATATTACGGGGAATATATGTATGTAGTTACCTTTATTATTATCTTAAATGTAGGCCTTGGGCCATCTATCCATATAGTTCATGGTTGATATACATTTTTGAGGAATGGTGGTTAAATGTCCTCATTATGGACCCCTTTAGGCCTGGTTGTATCTAAATGTGATTAGATGCTCATCTTAAACTCTTACTGACTCATTTCTGTATTACTTAGACCCATAGTTGTATACTTAGTCTCGTGAGTTACCCTAGGTAAATCGGCCCCTACTAGAGGTGAGATTCCTTATGGATATTGTCTAAATACTTAATCTTGGTCCCTTCTTGGATAGGAGGAGTGTACTACTTTGTATATCACCACATAATGCATTTAAACCCATCTTCATGGCCCACGTACATCATTGTATGCTTGGTTGACACTATGTGTGTGTGGTCATATTGTGTCATTAGGCATTGCATGATACTTTTCCCGAAGGACATAGTATCCCCTATTGAGCACGTTGGATGCTTGGGATTGATGCATGGTTGATCGTGTGATTCATGCATCTGGCATTACATAACATATGAGCATTATCGCCCTTGGTTCATCAAGGCTGTAGCCTCCACAGATACATCGTGGATGGCCATGTTTGGACACCGAAAATGTTACTTGAGCATACCGGGTGCATAGGATGCCCATGGGTGAAATTTTCAAAACTTTCATGGTACCAAGGATCTGCTCCAGCGCCGTGATCGAGTGAAATATATGAGCGCATGAGGGCCTTATACCGTTAGGCCGTGACTCCCACTGTCATGTAGTCGGTTGGATAGGGGTGTGGCCTTACTCGCCTGATGTAAGAGGGCATTGCTAGGCTGAGTCTGACCAGCTCGTGAATGGATCCGATACCTTCAGGCCTTGTTGGTGATTGACTGTCCACAGGCGGGTAGTGAGGTCTCTTACGCTCGTTTGACTGTGCGGGGTCTGTAGAACGACAGTCATCCAGTAGTGTAATGGACTCCGGTGATTTCCTTATGATGAAAATGTACTTGATATGTGGATTGGATATGAGCACTGACATTACTTCGCATTGCATTTGTATCGGTTGTGTAAGCCTCATATTGCATCGCCTTGGCATGACGCCCAGTACTCATTGCATTACATTATGCATTGCATTATATAGCCTTGGTATGGCTTCCTACATCATCATACTGCCTTGACATAGCTTCTTATGTTCATGATCACCTTGGTAAGGCTAGTGGTATTAGTATTGATCGTGACTCCCTTCTACATTCTCTATCTTCTTCTGAGCACTATTGTCACATACTTTCACCACCCTCTAAGTTTTTAATAAGCTTATGTACAATTGATGCGTGCAGGAGATCGTAATTTGGTGTCTTAGAAGAGGAGCTTGGATAGGTGTGCCAGCCGAGGACCCAGTGTTGCAGATTCTCTTCCTTCTTTCTTCTGTTATCTTATGTATGTCCTTTTGGACCTGATGTAAGCTTGTAAAAGTTTAAATTCATAGTGAATTTTGTGATGTGTGCCTTTGTTATTCTCAGATTTTACTTGCTGTGATCTTGGGTATGCTCGTATTGGAGATGATTACATTATTATGAAAATCCTCCTTGTAGGATCTCAGGATCGAAACTTATCTCAGGAGTCGAGAATGGGATACTACGGAGGCTGTTGCGGCCAGAACCGGTTATCGAGTTCCTTGTGAGGTCCGGTTACCGAGTCTGGGGTGTGACAGTTTTGGTTTAGGTTATAGGTTTTGAGATTTGAGAATGGGTTCGGGTTTAAGTTATAGGTTTTGGGATTTGAGAATAGGTTCGGGTTTAGGTTATAGGTTTTAGTTTTGGTTATAGGTTTTGGTTATGGTTATAGGTTTAGGTTTAGGTTATAGGTTTTGAGATTTGGGAATAGTTTTAGGTTATAGGTTTAGGTTTAGGTTAGGTTATAGATTAGGGTTTAGGGATAGGCTATAAGTTTTGGGATTTGAGAATGGGTTCAGGTTTAGGTCAAAGGTTTTGGTATTGGTTTAGGTTATAGGTTTTGGGATTTGAGAATGGGTTCGGGTTTAGGTTATAGGTTTTGATTTTAATTTTAGTTATAGGTTTTGGGATTTGGGAATTGGTTCGGGTTTAGGTTATAGGTTTTGGTTAAGGTTATAGGTTATAGGTTAAGGTTAAGGTTAAGGTTAGGTTTAGGTTATAGGTTATGGGATTTGTGAATAGTTTTAGGTTATAGGTATAGGTTTAGGTTAGGTTATAGGTTTTGGGATTTGAGAATGGGTTCGGGTTTATGTTATAGGTTTTGGTTAAGGTTATAGGTTATAGGTTTAGGTTTAGGTTAAGGTTAGGTTTAGGTTATAGGTTTTGGGATTTGGGAATAGTTTTAGGTTATAAGTATAGGTTCAGGTTAAGTTATAGGTTTTGGGATTTGATAATGGGTTCGAGTTTAGGTTATAGGTTTTGGTTTTAATTTAGGTTATAGGTTTTAGTTTAGGTTATAGGTTATAGGTTTAGGATAAGGCTTATGTTTAGGTTTAGGTTATAGGTTTTGGGATTTGAGAATGGGTTCGGGTTTAGGTTATAGGTTTTGGTTTTGGTTTAGGTTATAGGTTTTGGTTAAGGTTATAGGTTATAGGTTTAGGTTTAGGTTTAGGTTTAGGTTAGGGTTAGATTATAGGTTTTGGGATTTGGGAATAGTTTGAGGTTATAGGTATAGGTTTAGGTTAGGTTATAGGTTAAGGTTTAGGGATAGGTTATAGGTTTTGGGATTTGAGAATGGGTTCGGGTTTAGGTCATAGGTTTTGGTATTCGTTTAGGTTATAGGTTTTGGTTAAGGTTATAAGTTATAGGTTTAGGTTTAAGTTAAGGTTAGGTTTAGGTTATAGGTTTTGGGATTTGGGAATAGTTTTAGGTTATATGTATAGGTTTAGGTTAGGTTATAGGTTAAGGTTTAGGGATAGGTTATAGGTTTTGGGATTTGAGAATGGGTTCGGGTTTAGGTCACAGGTTTTGGTATTGGTTTAGGTTATAGGTTTTGGGATTTGAGAATGGGTTCGGGTTTAGGTTATAGGTTTTGGTTTTGGTTTAGGTTATCGATTTTGGTTTATGTTATAGGTTAAGCTTAGGTTTAGGTTATAGGTTTTAGGATTTGAGAATGGGTTCGGGTTTAGGTCATAAGTTTTGGTATTGGTTTAGGTTATAGGTTTTGAGATTTAAGAATGGGTTCGGGTTTAGGTTATAGGGTTTGGGATTTGAGAATGGGTTTGGGTTTAGATCATAGGTTTTGGTATTAGTTTAGGTTTTATAGGTTTTGAGATTTGAGAATGGGTTTGGGTTTAGGTTATAGGTTTTGGTTTTGGTTTAGGTTATCGGCTTTGGTTTAGGTTATAGGTTAAGGTTAGGTTTAGGTTATAAGTTTTAGGATTTGAGAATGGGTTCGGGTTTAGATCATAGGTTTTGGTATTGGTTTAGGTTATAGGTTTTGGGATTTGAGAATGGGTTCGGGTTTAGGTTATAGGTTTTGGTTTTGGTTTTGGTTATAGGTTTTGGTTTAGGTTATAGATTTTGGTTTTGGTTAAGGTTAGGTTTAGGTTATAGGTTTTGGGATTTGTGAATGGATTTGGGTTTAGGTTATAGGTTTTGGTTTTAGTTTAGGTTATAGGTTTTGGTTAAGGTTATAGGTTATAGGTTTAGGATTAGGTTTTGGTTAAGGTTAGGTTTTGGTTATAGGTTTTGGGATTTGGGAATAGTTTTTGGTTATAGGTATAGGTTTAAGTTAGGTTATAGGTTAAGGTTTAGGGACAGGCTATAGGTTTTAGGATTTGAGAATGGGTTTGGGTTTAAGTCATAGGTTTTCGTATTGGTTTAGGTTATAGGTTTTGGGATTTGAGAATGGGTTTGGGTTTAGGTTATAGGTTTTGGTTTTGGTTTAGGTTAAGGTTATAGGTTATAGGTTTAGGTTTAGGTTAAGGTTAGGTTTAGGTTATAGGTTTTGGGATTTGGGAATAGTTTTAAATTATAAGTATAGGTTTAGGTTAGGTTATAGGTTAAGGTTTAGGGATAGGTTATAGGTTTTGGGATTTGAGAATGGGTTCGGGTTTAGGTCACAGGTTTTGGTATTGGTTTAGGTTATAGGTTTTGGGATTTGAGAATGGGTTCGGGTTTAGGTTATAGGTTTAGGTTTTGATTTAGGTTATAGGTTTAGGTTTAGGTTTAGGTTAAAGGTTATAGGTTTTGGTTTTGGTTAAGGTTAGGTTGTTGTTATAGGTTTTGGGATTTGAGAATAGGTTTGGGTTTAGGTTATAGGTTTTGTTTTTGGTTTAGGTTATAGGTTATATGTTTAGGATAAGGTTTAGGTTTAGGTTTAGGTTATAGGTTTTGGGATTTGAGAATGGGTTCGGGTTTAGGTTATAGGTTTTGGTTTTGGTTTAGGTTATAGGTTTTGAGATTTGATAATGGGTTCAAGTTTAGGTTATAGGTTTTGGTTTTGGTTTTGGTTTAGGTTATAGGTTATGGGTTTAGGATAAGGTTTAGGTTTAGGTTATAGGTTTTAGGATTTGAGAATGGGGTCAGGTTTAGGTTATAGGTTTTGGTTTTGGTCTTGGTTATAGGTTTTTTTTAAGGCTATAGGTTATAAGTTTAGGTTTAGGTTAAGGTTAGGTTTAGGTTATAGGCTCTGGGATTTGGGAATAGTTTTAGGTTATAATTGTAGGTTTATGTTAGGTCATAGGTTAAGGTTTAGGGATAGGTTATAGGTTTTGGGATTTGAGAATGGGTTTGGGTTTAGGTCATAGGTTTTGGTATTGGTTTAGGTTATAAGTTTTGGAATTTGAGAATGGGTTTGGGTTTAGGTTATAGCTTTTAATTTTGGTTTGGGTTATAGGTTTTTAGATTTGAGAATCGGTTCAGGTTTAGGTTAATGGTGAGGTCCCTGCAAATACAAATATAAACATGACCTGTCTAAATAGCCAGGCCCTTCTAATGCCATCCATAGGAAATGGACAGCTTCATCATGGTCATAACAGTAGTTTTCACCTTCCAGGGACCCCCGCTCTTCCGAATAGCTCCGACGTACATCTAGATCTGTTCCATTAATTTCGAGCATTGGAAGGGCCTGGTCATTTGGACAGGCCGTGTTTATATTTTTATTTGTAGGGATTTGAGTTTAGGTTAAGCTTTAGGTTTAGGTTAAGGTCTAGGTTTAGACTATAAGTATAAATTTTGGGATTTCAGAATAGGTTTAGGTTAAGGTTATAAGTGTAGGTTTAGGTTATAGGTTAAGGTTTAGGTTTAGGTTATAGGTTAAGGTTAAGGTCTAGTTTAAGGTTATAGGTATAGGTTAAGTATAGGTTATAAGTTTAGGTTATAGGTTAAGGTTTGGTGATTTGAGAATAGGTTTAGGTTAAGGTTATAAGTATGGGTTATAGGTTAAGGTTTAGGTTTAGGAAATCTGGTTACGGTTCGGGATCGGGTTTAGGTTTAGGTTTAGGTTTTAAGTTATAGGTTATAGGTTATAGGTTTAGGTTTAGGTTTATGTTATAAGTATAGGTTTTGGGATTTGAGAATAGATTTCGGTTAAGGTTATAAGTTTAGGTTAAGGATATAAGTATAGGTTTTAGGTATAGGTTTAGGTTATAGGTTAAAAGTATAGGTTATAGGTTAATGTTAAGGTCAAGGTCTAGGCTTAAGTTATACGTATAGGTTTTTGGATTTGAGAATAGGTTTAGGTTAAGGTTATAAGTCTAGGTTTAGGTTATAGGTTAAGGTTTAAGTTTAGGTCTATGTTGTAAGACTAGGTCTAGGTTTAGGTTTATGTTATAAGTATAGGTTGTAAGTTTAGGTTAAGGTTGTAAGTAAAAGTTATAGGTTAAGGTTAAGGTTTAGGGTTAGGGTTAGGATTAGGTTACAGGTTATAGCTTTAGGGAATTGAGAATGGGTTTAGGTTATAGGTTTGGGGTTATAGGTTTAAGTTAAGGGTGTGGTACCTGCAAATACATACATAAACACGGCCTGACCAAATGGCCAGGCCCCTCCAATGTTGTCCATAGGAAATGGACAGCTTCATCATGGTCATAACAGCGGTTCCCACCTTCCAGGGACCCCCGCTCATCTGGATAGCTCCGACGCACATTCGGGTCTGCTCCATTAATTTTGAGTAAATACATAAACACGGCATGTCCAAATGGCCAAGCCCCTCCAATATTGTCCATAGGAAATGAACAGCTTCATCATGGTCATAACAACAATTCCTACCTTTCAGGAACCCCTGCTCATCCGGATAGCTCTGACGCACATCCGGGTCTGCACCATTAATTTTGAACAAATACATAAACACGTCCTGTCCAAATGCCCAGGCCCCTCCAATGTTGTCCATAGGAAATGGACAGCTCATCATGGTCAAAACAGCAGTTCCCACCTTCCAGGGACCCCCGCTTATCCGGATAGCTCCGACGCACATCCGAGTCTGCTCCATTAATTTCGAATATATAAACTTAGACTGTTGGGTGATTTCAATGATAATGAAGAAAATGATGTTGCCATTTGTATGTATGCATGAACCAGTATGTACCTCAAGAAGTCCGATGATGATTTGGAATTTGTCTTGAATCCATTGCATGTAAACAACTTAATATCAGTCCCAAAGAGATAGTAGTCGACCATTGTCTGTGTTCATGTTCATACTGAAACAACCATTTCAGTAGAAACTTTGATGCAGTAGATGTTATTGCATGGAGGCAAAATCTGATGATACCAAGAGATGTTACATGAAATTAGTACGAAGAACTCATTAGTTTTAAAACTAAGTAGGGAAATAAATTCATAAGTGAAGGAGAAACTACATATATATAGCATGATGGAGATTCTAAGACTGTTTTCCACAGTTAAAAATATATGTTCCTGGCTGGTTTAAACTCAGTATCAATTTATGATGAAAAAAGAAAATTAAAGAAACTATCTGATTGACTCCCTTCCAATCTGTGATTCTTTGATGAAGTTGGTAAGCTTACCATTGACCTAACTGAGATACTGAATAAAAAAATCTAGAGTATGGGCAAAGGTTTTGAATATTGAATGACAAGAGTATCATTTTCAATAAAAGTTCAAGAATCATTTGGACAACCAACTAAAATTAAAAAAACTTTTATGATTATGATTCGAGATATTTATATGACAAACTGAATTTAAATACCTTTATAGTCATTCAAAAAAATTATAAGACTTTTGTTTCTTAAACTTCAACACTCTCATGTACATATCACCATATTTGTTTCTCTGTGTTTAAGCTAAAGTCACCAATTGCATTAGATGGGCTGACAATAATTTTGTGTTTTGAACATGGATCAGGGAATTTTCATGTTGGTTTCAGGTGGCAGATCCTCAAGAAAAATGAAAATAAAAATTGCAATGTCGAACCGAGCGATATGCATCTCTGTGGATGTATGTAACAACAAAGAGAAATAGAAGCTATACATGCGTGACATAGAACCACTACTTTCTTATAGTCATTCTTATGGATGGAAACCATGTGTATAACAACTAAAAAACCCACCACTCCAAAACACCTTCTTCCACATGTTTGCATGTATATATGTGAAAGTGCCTAGCTATATGCCCTAGAGGAGGGGTGAATAGGGCAATGCCAAATAAAATATATAACAGCGGAATAATAAAAGAAATAAAGCACAATGCTGAATTAAAAATCAATCTCAATAAACTAGATTTAAGAGAATGATACTATATCAGTTCTAAGGACAACCTTACACCAAAAACCAAAGGTTTAAAGTAGGACAACTTTATTTCTAGAACGTCCTTTGTATCACAAACCAATGAGGAATAAAGAGCAAAGCAACCAAAATAACTTATAGAAATAAATCCTAAGTTATTACAACATTCCCCCCACTTTCTTGAAATAAAATGATTACAACATTCATCCACAAATATAATCTACAAAACTGAATGAATAAAGAAATGAAAGAATAAAGTACATCCACAACACAATGATATATAGTGGTTCGCCTGTGTGTACACCAACTGTTATCCAACAGCCATACAGAATGCTACTCCACTCCTAATATCCTCACACAGGGGATATTAGCATGCACTATCAAAATAGGTTTCACAGGTTCACCTAAAACCTTCACAATTGTGTATTTTTATCACGGGCTTACATAATCCAAAAACCCACACAATCTGAGTTTTCTGGCTCTCCTTAAATAACCAAAATAATGAGATTTTTCTGGCAAATCTCAAATAAAACCAAAGAAAGTAAATTACACAAATGTAAAATACCTGAATCTCCTTTTGAAGTAGCCCGGTAGAACTAATCGGAGTAGAAGTTTGATTCAACGTTCAAAGTCCAATACTCACTTTATGAATGGTTCTAAGTCTAATTGATTTTAAATCAAAAGGGCTAGTTCTATTTGATTTTGAATCCAAGAAGAAGGAATATCAAAAATTCCTCTTTTCTAATAAGATTGGAATATAGATCAAAATCAAATACAAAATAAGTTAGCAAAAGGAATATTAAATGAGCATAAAGTAGCTTAAAAATAAACACGAACTTATCTCAGAGAATGGCCTAAAGATTGCTTCAATTGATTTAAATTGAATTAAAAAACTCTGAAGTTCGTGCTCTATTTATAGCCGAAAAAATCCCATCTACGACTGGTCTTAGGATCCTAGGACTGGTTGTAGCTTTAAAGATTTTCAAAGATTTCCACGGAATAAGGATTAGCTGTTCCACGACTGGTCCTGGGTAGCCTACGACCAGTTGTGGGCCACCTACGACTGGTCGTAGGACCCCCGGATTAGTTGCTGGAGTTCGAGTCGTAGGGCTAAGACTGGTCGAAGGATGAGTCGTACAGCTCACAGGACTGGTCGTAGGATGTCCAGGACTGGTCGTAGGATAATCAAAAAAATCTAAAAATCTTCAACAACCTAGGACTGGTCCTGAAAAACTTAAGACTGGTCATAGCAGAGCTAGGACTGGTCTTAGAACATCCCGTACAAGCATATTTAAAATATACGAATTATGTATCCAGAATGACCTACAATAAAGCCCAACCTAAGGTCAATCTAAGGTCAAAAAAACCTTGAAAGTGATATGGACATTGATAGTCTGTACTCTCAGATGACCCTTAAGAGAAGCTTGAGAATTTACGAATCTTGTTGTAGGCCTTCTCGAGCTTGAACCTTTCTTGACTTGATAAAGTCTTCTTCTATTCTTGTACTTGTTAGAATCTTAAACATGCATACTTGAAGACTTCTATTCTTGTATACTTCATCCATGACTAGACTTGAAACTTTCTTCATTTAAGTTCTTCATCCATGAAATACGATGTCTCGAAGCAATTAAAAGTCTCAAACATGAAACACATGATATACAAGACATAGACATAGGTTTTGGCACCACAAAATTTGATAACCAAAGGGATATGAAATAATAACACTTACAATCTCTCCCTTTGTCAAATTTGTGACAAAACACATAGCATAAAAGATAAGAGCAGCATTTGCTCAAAAAAAATAAAAATCATGAGCCATAAAAGCATAAATTACTCTACTCCCCCTAAGTAATATCAGTACTGCTCATCTAAACAATAAATAACATGTAAACAACAAGATTCCATATTATCAATTAATCCACCCATATTTCACTATAAGTACTCCCCCTTTCCATACTACTCCCCTTTACCATACTACTCCCCCTTTTTGTCACAAAATGACAAGGGAAAGTCACAATAGAAAAGAGAGCAACAACATAGAGAGTAATAAAAAGCAGATAATGAGAAAGGAATATGGAAGGAAATATCATATCATAAAATATAAATCCAAAAACATCAAGCCATAACTCAGTTAATACAATATCCAAAATAAAAGATAAGATAATGTTATACAATCTAAAAGATAATCTGTCTAATCAGATCCAGAGGAGGGAGCAGGGATAGTAGGATCAATCTGGTGTAAGCCCCTACTGATGCGACGAAGATATTTTCGCATATATTTAAACTGCATATCGTGGGCTACACTCATGTTATCAACCTTTTCCTCCAATACACGAAGGCGTGCATCATAACTAGATGGATCATAATCAGGATCATTTGGTGAATCAGTTTTTATCTCATCAAATAACTCATCCATATTAACATCCTATTGAGGAAGATCGCCAGCTTTCCCTTCATTTTCAGCATCACCACCATTACCACCAACACCACCTTCATCTACTTGGCCAGGAAGCTAATCTAACTTCATCTTATTAAGATTGACATTGTTGAAAATAAGATGATGAATTGGTGCTTCATTAATAGGTTTATCGACAAGCTTGTGAATGGCTAACACAGTCATAAGATAACCAAACGGAATATCACTATGACCTAGATGGAGATGAAACTGTAAGATAAAATGATAGATCAAAGAAGGAAGGCAGACCATGATACCAGAAGCAATAGAATACAACACACGAACCATGAAAGAAGTCAACTCAGTTTTATTACCGGACCAAGGATACAGATTTGAAATGAAAAAATGATGTAACACTCTGTATCTAGATAACAGATACTTTGAAGGGAGCACATTCCCTTTGTGTGTCTATTGAACATTAATTTTGCATAAGTCTCTTATTAACATGCATTTTTTCGATTCAGATGGTTTGTCGTATAGAGCATGAATTGGTATACCTTCACCATTAACGGGTATATCCATAATACCCGATATCAAATGATGGTCTACTTCAAAATTTTCTTCTCTAGTACAATTGAAAAAGTTAAATTGTCAAGAGAGAATTCGGAAATACATGCAACCATTGATTGTGCAATTGACTGGTATGCAGGCCCACCCCAAAGTAAAATGTTAGCCTATCCAACAGATTCAAGGAGAGAAACAATACCAAATGGAGCAATGTGATTGATATCAGCGGGATGCTCAACGATAATATTATGGACACGCATATCCCGTATATCTTGAAGATCATCTTCGGGTGAACGAAGGTACCGTTTTGTTATCGATGTAGATCTAGATGAGGATGGACCAGAGGATGTTTTCTTCTTCCCTCTAGCATCCATCTTCAACAAGATATACTAAGAGCAAGAGAAATGCACAAAAAGAAGGATGAGTTTTCTCTTGATCAGCAATTTGAGAAGAAACCCTTAAAAAACTAACAAAAGATGAAATCTAGCAACACAATGATCAAATCAAAGCATAGAAAGCATGAATCTTCATGAAAAATGAAGAAATAGGACTAACCTTAAAGAAATACAAGAAATTCTATGACTGGTCGAGCCACGACTCGTCGTAGGTCGGAGTGAAAATGAAGAAGAAGGAGGTTTTCCTCAAAATATATCATGTTCACGAGCTCCACGACCGGTCGAGTGCGGTGCACGACCGGTCGTACCACGACTGGTCATGTACAGCTATGACCGGTCGAGTATCGACCAAAAATACATTTTTAATGTAAAAAATTAAAATTTCAACACATATAATACTAAATATAATACACTATGATACATGCAAGCAAGAATACTCAATGTAAAAAGCACATATCAAGATCAAATTTTAATTTATTAAACCTGCTTTTATCGAGCGATTTAGTAAATATATCAGCAAGTTAATTTTTGATTGATATATATTCCAAGGAAATAACTTTTTCTTCAACCAACTCACGAATGTAATGATACCTAATGTCAATGTTCTTAGTACGTGAATGCTGGATTGGATTTTTGAAAATATTTATAGTACTGGTATTATCACAATGTAAGATCATTGAATCTTGATTAATTCCATAATCGCTTAGCATGCGTTTCATCCAAACTAGTTGAGTACATGCATATCCAGCTGCAATCTACTCAGCCTCAGCAGTGGAAAGTGATATTGAGCTTTGCTTCTTACTGAACCAAGAAACTAAGTAATTTCTAATGTAAAAACAACCACCACTGGTTGATTTTCTATCATCGATACTACCGACCCAATAGCATCTGAGTACTCGGCTAATTGAACACTAGTATCAAAAGGATACCAAAGACCCAGATTTATAGTACTTGCGACATATCTAATAATCCGTTTAACAACAGTAAAATGTGATTCCTTAGGATTAGACTGATATCTTACGCAAATACCAACACTAAACACGATATCAAGTCTACTTGCAGTTAGATACAACAAACCACCTATCATACTACGATATAGTTTAGGATCTATATCTTTGCCTGCAGAGTCCTTTGAAAGTATTAACATTATACTCATAGGAGTATCAAAGTTCTTACCATTCTCAAATCCAAACATTTTAACCAAGTTCATAGCATACTTAGTTTACGAAATGAAAATTCCATCAGGTTGTTATTTTACTTACAACCCTAGGAAATAATTTAGTTCACCAACCATGCTCATTTTAAACTTTGATTTCATTAACTCTGCAAACTCAATAGACATGTTAGTGCAAGTTGATCCATAAATAATATCATCAACATAAATTTGAACCATCAAAATATCATTGTTATGCTTCTTAACAAAGAGCGTCTCATCGACACTTCCTACTTGAAAGCTATGACTAAGTAAGAATTTAGTCAATTTTTCATACCATGCCCTGAGTGCTTATTTTAGACCATAAAGAGCTTTTTTGAGACGAAATACATGGTCAGATAACTTGGGGTCTTCAAACCCTGAAGGTTGTTCAACATATACTTCTTCATATAAATCGTCATTCAAGAAGGCACTCTTTATATCCATCTGATAAATCTTAAATTTTTTGAAGCATGCGATGAAAATAAAAAGTGTGATTGATTCAAGATGAGTGACTGGAGCAAATGTTTCATCGTAATCAATGCCTTCAATCTGAGTTTACCCTTGTACAACCAGTCTAGCCTTGTTTCGTATTATATTTCCAAGCTCATCAGACTTATTTTTAAAGATCCATTTTGTTCCAATAATGTATTTATCTTTAGGTCTAGGAACAAGATACCAGACATCATTACGAATAAATTGATTAAGTTCATCCTGCATAGCAACTATCCAATTTTCGTTAGAAAGTGCTTCTTTCACATTTATCGGTTCTATTTGGGATGTAAAACAAACATAATTAAATATGTTCTCAAGTTTTTTGTGAGTACGAACTCCAGTGAGAGGGTTTCCAAGTATTTGATTGGTTGGATGATCTTTAACAGTCCTTGGTTCAGATTCTTTTTGACTTGATGAGGTATCTTGATTGTTGATAATAAGATCTCCATCATCATCTGAACTCGGAGCTAGTGTATTCAAATGATCATCAATGACCACATTGATGGACTCTTGAATCACACCAGTTCTCTTATTTAGAACCCTATAAGCTTGACTGTTTAAAGAATAACCAAGAAAAATACCTTCATCACTCTTCGTATCAAACTTCTCTAAATTTTCACGATCACGTAAAATATAACACTTGCTGCCAAAAACCCGAAAGTATTTGACAGTAGGTTTCTTTTCAAACCATAGCTCATAAGCAATCTTATTATCAGATTTACTGGTATAAACCCGATTAATAATATAACATGCGGTATTAACTGCTTCAGCCAAAAGATTTCTAGAAAGCTTCATGCTATTCAACATAACATTAGCCATATCCTGAAGCACTCTGTTTTTTCTTTTAACTATATCATTTTATTGCGGTGTTTTGGGCACAGAGAATTCATGTGATATTCCCTGATCGCTACAGAATTTCTCAAAACTAGTGTTTTCGAATTTGGTTCCATGATCACTACGGATCTTATTAACATGAGAACCTTTCTCATTTTGGATTCGTTTGATGACCTTTTTCACTTCATCTAAGGTTTTAGTTTTATCTTTTAAGAACGATACCCAAGTAAATCTGGTATAGTCATCTACGATAACCAAGATGTATTTTTTACCTCCTTGACTCTCCGATCTGGTTGGTTCAATAAGATCCATATGAAGAAGCTCGAGTGGTCTAGATGTAGTATTAGAGTTTACTTTCTTGTGAGAGCTTTTAATCTGTTTGCCCAATTGGCATTCACCACATATTTTGTCTACTCTTTGTAATTTGGGTAGACCTCTAATTAGTTCTCTTTTGCTCAATCTAAATAAGTTCTGGTAGTGTACATGTCCAAAGCGTTTATGCCATAATTCAGACTCATCGGTATGGACCATGTAACATGATTGAGTAAATGAGTTAGCATCACTAATGATGTAATAGTTTTCAGAAGTTCTGCGACCAGTTAATATAACAAAACCCTTTTTATTAACTATCTCACAACCTTGATTTGAAAACTTTACACTATGGTTTATATCACATATCTGAGAAATGCTTAGAAGGTTATGTTTTAAGCCCTCAACATATAAAACATTCTTAAATAATTGAAGGTTATAGAGCTGAATCGTACCTTGGCCAATGATCTTGTAATTGCTTCCATCACCAAATGTGACTGACCCGTCAGTCATATCTTTTAGATCGATGAATAAAGCTTTGTCGCCTGTCATATACCTGGAGCAACCACTATCTACACTTTGAATGACTTGAAGCTTTGAAAGTAGTGTGGGCAACCAAGCAGGCAACTTTAGGAACCCATTTCAGAACTGTTTTGGGTTTAGGAGTATAGATGGTCTTTTTCTGTTTATTGTTATAGGAGAGACCTATAGAGTTAGACTTTAATAGCTCCTTAAGTAGATCAATTATTTTTTCAGCCAATGGATTTCGTTTTGAAAATCAAAGTTGACATGGCTACCTTTTGGTTTTTGAAAAGTCCTTAAATTTTTAGAAAAATCTTGATAAGTATTCTTTTCTTTTGAGATTGAAGACTCTCCTTTTACAAATTTAGGAGCAATATTCTTTTGTTTAAGAGATGTATTCTTATTATAGCCCAACCTGGATCGATCGCCACATTTTCTTGATCCGGACAATAATTTTTCCAATTTAGGATCACCTTGGGCATATCTTCATGTGTCTTTCAAACTCAGAAGAGAAGCTAGCTCATTTTTGAGTTTCTCATTTTCGGATCTCAAATCTTCAATTTTGGAGGTTTCGAAATATAAATCACATTTGGTCTTTTCAAAAGAATCAGAAATATGAAACTTTTTTAAAATGAGAGACTCATAATCTTCTTTAAGCTTAGAAAATTTTTCTTTTTGTAACTTAAGCTTGACGGCAATTTTACAACTCTCCTTATAAAGGGCATGATAAGCATCCTGAAGATCATCTTTATTATCGCAATCACTATTAAGATTTTCTTCACTAGATATATCATCATTATCTGAAAAAGTGATCTTGGCTAGAGTCATAAGGGCTTTAATATCATCGCCCAACTCGGTTTCAGAATCTTCTGATTTAGAAGAGGATTCAGAATCAGACGATTCATCCCAAGTAGCCAATATGCTTTTCCTTTTTGATTTGTCCTTTTTAGGACATTTGTTAGCTAAGTGCCCATATTCTTGACAGTTGTAACATTGACTATCTTTCAAAGATTTTTGAGTTCTCGATTTAGATCGTCTCTTATCATTTGACTTTTGAACATCAAATTTTTTCTTGCTTTTGAAAATTTTGTAAAGCTTTTTTGCTAAAAGCGCCATATCATCTTCAGAATTTTCTAAATCCGAAGTGCTCTCTTGTGAAACATTTTTAGATGATTTGAGAGCAATTGATTTTTCTTTAGGATCTTTAAAGGACAACTCGTAGGTTTGAAGTGAACTAACTAGTTCCTCAACCCTCATGGTATATATATCACGAAGTTCCTGAATCGCGGTTACTTTAGAATTGAACCGTTCAGGAAGTGAGCGTAGCATCTTTGTGCAAACTTTACTTTTGAGATTCTATCACCAAGACCCCACATAGAGTTCACAATGTCATTCAATCTAGTGTAGAAGTCCATAAACATCTCATTCTCCTCCATATAAGTTTCTTCAAATTTAGTTGTGAGGAGTTGGACTTTAGATTTCTTGACAATAGATGTACCCCCGTGTGTCATTTCTAATACATCCCATGCTTGTTTTGCATTTTCAGAAGAGATGATTCTTTTGAATTCATCTGGTGATAATGCACAAGTAATTACATTTAGTGCTTTTGCATTGACACTACTCTCACCTTTCTGAAGTGTGGTCCAAAGAGAATAACCGTTACTTTCATTGATTTTGAACCATCGTCATTAGTTACTTCAGTGATAGGAAGGTTCCATTCATTCACTGTGGCCAGCCACACACTTTCATCCATGGATTTGAGGAAGATCCTCATCCTGGCTTTCCAATAGGCATAGTTTGTGTCATTAAAGGGTGATGGCCTAGTGACTGATATGCTATCAAAATTTGACATCTTAATATAGCTTAGATCGTTAGCTCAGGAAATAAATCCAATAAATAAACAATAAGCACGAGCTATTAGGCTCTGATACCACTTGAAAGGGCCTAGTTATATGCCCTAGAGGGGGGGTGAATAGGGCAATGCCAAATAAAATATATAACAGCAGAATAATAAAAGAAATAAAGCACAATGCTGAATTAAAAATCAATCTCAATAAACTAGATTTAAGAGAATGATACTATATCAGTTCTAAGTACAACCTTACACCAAAAACCAAAGGTTTAAGGTAGGACAACCTTATTTCTAGAACATCCTTTGTATCACAAACCAATGAGGAATAAAGAGTAAAGTAACCAAAATAACTTGCAGAAATAAATCCTAAGTTATTACAACATTCCCCCCACTTTCTTAAAATAAAATGATTACAACATTCATCCACAAATACAATCTACAAAACTGAATGAATAAAGAAATGAAAGAATAAAGTACATCCACAACACAATGATATATAGTGGTTCGCCTGTGTGTACACCAACTGTTATCCAACAGCCATACAAAATGCTACTCCACTCCTAATATCCTCACACAGGGGATATTAGCATGCACTATCAAAATAGGTTTCACAGGTTCACCTAAAACCTTCACAATTATGTCTTTTTATCACGGGCTTACACAATCTGAGTTTTCTGGCTCTCCTCAGATAATCAAAACAATGAGATTTTTCTGACAAATCTCAAACAAAACTAAAGAAAGTAAATTACACAAATGTAAAATACCTGAATCTCCTTTTGAAGTAGCCTGGTAGAACCAATCGGAGTAGAAGTTCGATTCAACATTCAAAGTCCAATACTCACTTTATGAATGATTCTATGTCTAATTGATTTTAAATCAAAAGGGCTAGTTCTATTTGATTTTGAATCCAAGAAGAAGGAATATCAAAAATTCCTCTTTTCTAATAAGATTGGAATATAGATCAAAATCAAATACAAAACAAGTTAGCAAAAGGAATATTAAATGTGCACAAAGTAGCTTAAAAATAAACACGAACTTATCTTAAAGAATGGCCTAAAGATTGCTTGAATTGATTTGAATTGAATTAAAAAATTCTGAAGTTCGTGCTCTATTTATAACCTGAAAAATCCCATCTACGACTGGTCTTAGGATCCTAGGACTGGTCGTAGCTTTAAAGATTTTTAAATATTTCCATGGAATAAGGATTAGCTATTCCATGACTGGTCCTGGGTAGCCTACGACCAGTCGTGGGCCAGCTATGACTGGTCGTGGGTCACCTACGACTGGTCGTAGGACCCCCATATTAGTTGCTAGAGTTCGAGTCGTAGGGCTAAGACTGGTCGAAGGACGAGTCGTACAGCTCACAGGACTGGTCGTAGGATGTCCAGGACTAGTCATAGGACAACCAGAAAAATTTAAAAATCTTCAACAACCTAGGACTGGTCCTGAAAAACTTAAGACCAGTCGTAGCAGAGCTAGGACTGGTCTTGAAGTCCCTAGGACTAGTCTTAGAATAACCCGTACAAGCATATTTAAAATATACGAATTATGTATCCAGAATGACCTACAATAAAGCCTAACCTAAGGTCAATCTAAGGTCAAACAAACCTTGAAAGTGAGATGAACATTGATAGTCTATACTCTCAGATGACCCTTAAGAGAAGTTTGAGAATTTACGAATCTTGTTGTAGGCCTTCTCGAGCTTGAACCTTTCTTGACTTGATAAAGTCTTCTTCTATTCTTGTACTTGTTAGAATCTTGAACATGCATACTTGAAGACTTTTATTCTTGTATACTTCATCCATGACTAGACTTGAAACTTTCTTCATTTAAGTTCTTCATCCATGAAATATGATGTCTTGATGCAATGAAAAGTCTCAAACATGAAACAAATGATATACAAGACAAAGACATAGGTTTCGACACCATAAAATTTGACAACCAAAGGGATATGAAATCATAGCACTTACAATATATATGTATGTATGTATGTATGTATGTTTAAACAAAATTAAAACTCACCCCTTGATCCTTGCTACTGTAATGAAATTTCAGCTAATATATATGTATGAAGGTGAATTTCGAGTTTCAGGAAGAGATCCATCGAGCAATACTATCCTTACTTTGGTTATTATTATCAAAAATCAAGTGATTAGTATATTAATTTTTCACATAACTAGAAGCTGTTGCACTTTTCTCTTTAGCCAATGAAACAAGCCATGCAAAAGATTCATTAGCTCCACATACATGGATTGAAAATTGTTAGGCTCATCAAGGCAAAAAATTACAGAATTTAGAGATTATGGATTGAAAAATGTTATATGTTCAAGTTTAAGAAAAAACCCATCCATCCAAAATTGCAGAATTTAGATATTATGGATTGAAATTTTCTATATGTTCAAGTTTAAGAAAGACCCAACCATCCAAAATTGCAGAATGTAGTGATTATGGATTGAAAATCTTATAACTGAGGTCTATCGAGCTTTGAGCTGGCTATTGTAATCAAATGACACTAAATAAACAAGCCAACTAACAACACCCATGAGCCAATTTCATGGATTTCTAAAACAAAACCTGCAGAAGATGGGCTGAAACCTTTTTTTGTACTTGCTACTGTAATGAAATTTCAGCTAATGAAACTGGCATCTCACAAGACCCATGAGCTAAAATAATGGCTTTTAAAAGCAAATCACAAGATTCAGGAACAGATCCATCATGCAAAACTGCAGAATTTGTTGATTTTGGATTAGAAACAGATGATTGGTTAATGGTCTTTCGCATAGCCGAAATCCATTCAAGCTTTTATCTAGCTGTTGTAACCAAAGTCCACAAAGGAAACAAGCCTCTAACATGAACCATGAGCAATAAATCTGGTGATTTCCTCAAACACGACTTCTCTTGCTATTTGTAGAAACAAAATCAGCAGTGGAACTCTCCATTTCAACCCTTATCTTAAAAATTTGGTGATTTCCATTTGTTGAAAAAAAAAAAAAAAAAAAAAAAAAACAGAACTGAAGATATGGATTTTTAAATTTTTTTCGAGATGGGGCTCTCACTTTTTGATCATTGACCTATTAACATTAGCATGAAAAATATGAAATGCTAAAATAAATAGGTTATTTAGAATTCTTTTTTGTTAAATTCTTTTTCCACACAAATTTTATCCGATATGACAATTTCCTTTTCAAATATATAGAAATGAGTTGGAATAAGCCCACATAAGTCATTTCCACTCTATAAAATTAAGTTATTTCAATTCAATCAATTGGGTTTCCAAACACATCGACAATGAGTCACTAACTACTTGCAAAATTCTATTTCTTTTTAACAAATTCAAGCAATTTCATGGACATGTAACAATTGTTGTAGGAGGAACAAAGCATACCCACTAAAATAAACAAACAAATTGCACCAAATTACACTAATCTCAACATTCGATTTCAATTTTATTTTTTTAAAATATAAATCATGAAAAAAAAAAAAACAGAAACTCCTAAATCCAAACATCCGAAATTTGGAAATAAATAACAAAAAATTGATTGAAAATTGTTTCTACATACACTAACCTTTCCTTAAAGAGATTGTTTGGTGCCACGCCTATGACTTTTGCAACAAGTAGCAGAGAGAGCTCTACTTTTAGATCTATCAGTGGAAAGGGGTTTTTCATTTTTCATGAGTGGGAGTGAAAGAGGGTTTTCGGGTCCTTTAGCAGAGAGAGGTTTCAGATATTTCGCCATCGGAGAGAGAGTGAGAGAGGAAGGAGAGTGTGCGAGAGAGAGAGAGTCCGAGAGAGAGAGAGAGAGAAAGAGAAGAGGGAGAGGGGCGGGCGGGCAGTGGGTAGAGAGAGAGGAAAGGGAAAGGGGGCTAGGGTTGGGTGGGGTCGGGTGGGGTTAGGAAAGGGTTCCGTACGGTTGAGGGGAAAAAAAAGAGAGAAGAGAAATGACTTTTAGTCAGACGCCAATAGAATTACTGCATGTTAGACAATAAACACCTTGAAGCCAATTCACAAGGGGAAAAAAAAACCATTCAACTAAATACTTTCCCTCCACATCTCGCAAATAGGCTTTTTCTAAAGAGATTATTTCTGTCAGGCATTTCATCAAACATGCAATAGGACTTGATGACTAAACCAAGGACCCATGCTTGTATTTGTTATGTGATGAGATGGTCCATTTTCCATGTAATAAAATAGGGAAGTAACTTCGATACTCTGGCTAGTGCGATGGATGATACGCAGGCATTTTGAAATTACTTAGAAATTGCATAAGTGGCTTACAAGTACTTCAAAATTAAACTATCTAAGTAACGGTCGCATCTAGATGTATCATGAATTAAACATTATACTCATTTTATTATGTGACTATTGGATTGGTTGACATTGATTGCATGGTTATAAATAAAAATATCTAAATGATCCTATTTCAACAAAATCTAAGGTTAGGATGGTTCAACGAATTTGATTTTGGGACTGCATCTTAGAAACAATTGTTTACACAGCTTAGTCAGTTTGATTTGAGTTAATGCATGGCGTGTGTACAATTCTGATTGCCTGTGCATCAAGTGTCCTGCCAGAGTATTAAATGACTCCACTGTAAAATACAAGGCTTTTGGCTTCTGAAGGCCGGACACACACTCCCTTAAGCTTTTGATCTACCTCGTCAGATGGGCCACAGTTTATGAAACAAACGGACGCCAGATGGAAAAAAAAAAAAAGAAAAAGAAAAAGAAAAGAAAGAAAGAAAAACATTCCATCAAAACCAATATCACAACCAGTTAATGCATTCTCTTCCCAACCATCTGTGTGATATCAAGGGGTTGGGTGTGCCTGTCTGCACGTTGCTACTGTGAGAAGGGGTTGGGTGTACCTGTTTGCTGCTGCTGCACTCAGTCTTCCCCATTCAACCATGGACGACAGATAATTTGACTAACAATTCTAATGTTTGGATGTACATGGTAAAATCGTAACGATGATACTTCAATGTCAAATCATAGAAAAAAATACATCGACATGCATGTTTGGATAGAAGATTTCCACTACAATGCAATGTAAAATTGCAATAATTATAGATTCTTTAAATGTGTCCTGTTATGCCTGAATTTGACTGTTGGATTATGTGTTTAAATAAACATTATACAATCATAATGATGGCTCTTTTACAATACGTAACTGATGTATTCACAATCCAAATAGACCCTAACCCAATTGGATCTCTCCAAATTTTAAATAATAATAATAATAATAATGATAATAATAATAATAATAATAATAATAAAGAAAAAAAAGAAAAACAGAAAAGAAACCCAATTGGCAAAATCACGAAAAATCCATTTGAGGATAATGTATGTAGAAAATTACAGTCAGTCCATCTATCAGACTTTATCATGGATGGGAAATGAATTGAAAACCAAATTGATGGAATGACCCTAGTTGTCCAGTCAGTGGCCTTTAACTGCCAACATTCAGCGCAGCAAAGAGATTACAAAAATCATCCCCAAGATGTTCTTTACATCCATGATAAGGCTAACTAGATGAATGGTTTGGATTGACAATGAAGCCATGTAAGAAACCCAATTGGGAAAATCAAAGGAAATCAATTGGGGAATCATGTATAAAGAAAAATCAGAAGAACAGGGTCATGCATGAATGAGATGAGGAGAAGAAGATACCAGGTTGTTGATGGTAGGAGAAGGGACAGAGGCCGAGATCGGTAGCTATGGAAAGGGCGTCGGCCATACCACCTAGGAAGTGCAGCTACCTGCTCTGACCCAACATCTCCTTCTCCCTCTCTCAGCGTCTCCTTCGATCTCTCTCAGTGTCTCCTTCCCTCTTTCTCTCTCTCTCTGTCTCGGTGTCTCCTTCCCCCTCTCTCTCTATCTCTCTCTCTCTGAGCGTCTCCTTCCCTCTCACCACACTGGCAAGGGAAGCCCTAACCCTTACTGATTTGCTTTTTAATTTTTTCCTCTCCTTCATTTTTTTTCTTTTGCGTGAGTGCGGAACGGGGCTATTTGGCATGGCGTTTTCGGATGCCTAACTGTAGGGCCCACTGTGATGTACTTTCCTTGCATCCACATCGTCCATCCATATTGAAAGCTCATTTTAGGATATGATAAAAAATGAAGCTGACCCAAATCTCAAGTGGGCCACACAACAAGAAACAATCTCAACTAAATTCCTATCATTAAGAACATTATAGTCCACTTAAATATTTATTTATCATCCAACGAAAGCGGTATTTTAGGAATTGAGCCCAAAAATGAAGCATATATAATTTTCAAATGGACCACACCATAGGAAACAATGGACTTGAACTTGTACCATTGAAAATTTCTTAGGGCCACGCAAGTTTTGAATCAAGCTTAAAATTTTTTTTCCCATACATATGTTTGTATAATCTTATAAACTAGTTGAATGACAAATAAACATTACTATCGGGCCTAGAAAGGTTTCACAAGTGGAAATCATTATCCTAATTGTCTTGTGGGATGATCTACTTCAGTTTTGTATATGCGCCAATTTTGGGCTTAACCCCTTGAATTAGATAGAAAAATGGATGGACGGCATGGATAGACCACATACTTTCAAGGTGGGCCCGACTGAGTTTACTCAGTGCAATAAGAGCGTACCGAGTAACTCAGTAGTCAATCCGATTTACCATCCAACCTATTGACAATGAAATCAGATCTTTTATCATACCAAGTAAACTCAGTTAGCCTACGATGAATGTATATGATTTATCCATTTCATCCATCCATTTTTACAGCTTATTTACGGAATTGAGACCAAAATTGAAGCAAATCTAGAGCTCAAGTGGATCATACCACATGAAACAGTGGGAATAATGATTTCCACCATTGAAACCTTGCTAGGCTCCACAATCATGTTTATTTGACAACCAACATGCTCATAAGATCATACAAACATGGATGAAGGGAAAAATCAAATATAAGCTTGATCCAAAACTTCTATGGCCCCCAATAATTTTTCAACGGTAGAAATTCAATTCATATTATTTCCTATTGTGTGGTTCATTTGATATTTGGATATTTTCCATTTTGGGGATCAAGATTTAAAATTATATGGTAAAATGGATGGATGGATTGGATACAATACATAAATCATAGTGAGCCTTAAAGAGTTTACTTAGCATGCAATCCGCTTCCGTTGATAAGGGTCATGACTTCTATAAGATGAACTAACATACATGGTTATTCAATTGGGTAGACAAGTTCATGCCTTGGTTCTTAAATTGGGCTTTTGAGTCAAATGATTTCGTCACTAGTTCCTTGATATTCATGTATTCCAAATGTGGGGTCCTCAAAGATTCGAGAAGATCTTTTGACTCAAACACAAAAAGACAGCTCAATTACATGGCATTCGATCATTTTTTGATATGCTCAACATGGGCTAGGTAAAATCTCTCTCGTTCTCTTCTCCCAAATGCAAGAAAGCAAGGTAAAACCTGATCACATAACATTTGTTGGCATTCTATCTTCCATACCATATGAAACTCTCACTATTAAAAACTTTCTAAGGTTCACTGAAATGTTTATTTGCCACTTAACATATTGATAAGGTTATACGAGAAAAAATAAAAATAAAAATCATCTTAATGCAAAACTTTCGTGGTCCACAAGAGATAATTTTTAATGGTCAATCATCATTGTTCATGTGATGCAGTTCACTTTAGATTTTTGGATCTATTTCATTTAGGGACCCATAACTTAATATAAGCTGGCAAAATAGATTAACAGGCTTCAACATACAACAGATGTATCAAGATGGCCCCAAGTCATGGCCTAATGGAAGTACGTGTTATGTAGACTTGATCGAATCGGCTACCATCAAGATATGTTGTTTGAGGCCAGCAAAACACCCCAACTCTGTAAGCCCCACAAAGCATGTGCTATCCACTCCGATCATCAGGTCCTCATGTTCACCACCCCTAAAAACTAGTATGGGATATCCCAAAAATCAACCGTGCACTTGGTGGGGCCCCACCTGAAATTTGGATGTGAAATTTGGTATGACCCCTCATCCACATATAATGGATGCGCTAGATTTGTGAACTACATCTATGTGGGCCTAAAAAATAATTATGAATGTTTTAATGGAGGGTAACCCCTCTCAACTTTTGTATGTGGTGTGGCTATCATGGGATGGTGCATCTGACTGATGGGGTAAATGTTTTACATGCATCATGGTGGGGCCCACAGAGCCATACCAGACTCGGGCGAAATTCAGGGAATGAACCAAAAAATGAGTCAGATTTAAAGTTTAAGTGGATCACACCATACCAAAAAGGGAATTGAACACCCACTATTAAAAACTTCTTGGGGCCACTGTTTACTTTAGTATGGGCCACTTCAACATTAGATCTGCCTCATTTTTCAGCTCATGCCTCAAAATGCCATGGTAAAGTAGATGGACGACACGGATATGTCATATACATCATGGTGGGGCCACAAATAATTATGAATGTTTTAATGGAGGGTAACACCTCTCAACTTTTGTATGTGGTGTGGCCCACACAAGTCATAGATTGATTTGATTTTTAATCCCTGGGCCCACCATGGGATGGTGCATCTGACTGATGGGGCAGCTATTTGAAATGCATCATGGTGGGGCCCACATAGCCATACCAGACCCACATAAAAAATTGGACGCGTGCTCTTAAAATTGGGTGCCCAAAACATCCCCAAATTGGGCAAGCGCTCTCTCACCTAAATCCCTCCTATCTCTCTGTCGCCCTAATCCCCTCCCTCTCTCTCTCTCTCTCTCTCTCTCTCTCTCTCTCTCTCTCTCTCTCTCACCCAAATCCCTCTCCTATCTCTCTGGCGCTCCTTTGAGACCAATGTGATGTGATTTCTCTGATTGATAGTTTTGGAAATTCTAGGATTGTTGCAGTTTCCTAAAGGGAGAGACATGGAGGATGAGGATGCATTTGTATTCAATGAAGAATTCAGCGCTCCCCTCTACCGCATAAAGGTATATCTCTTTTATTCATCGATAACAAAATCTTGAGGGAGCAGGTGAATGCGATCCAGATGAAGGAGACAGTTGAAGAGAATGCAAGCACCACAGAAAGAGTTTTCCAGGATCGCCAGTATCAGGTCCGTTGTTCATGTTGTCCATTTCATTTTCTACCTTGAATGCCAGAGATGCTAAGTAGCACCATTCCTAGCAACTACCCTTCCTATTACATTTGCTTTATTTTATTTCATATTACCCTAGTTTTATGCAGGTTGATGCTGTAATTGTTCGGATAATGAAGACTAGGAAAGTACTGAGCCACACGCTCTTGATAACTGAGCTCTTCCAGCAGGTAACTTGTATTGATTTCCACTAAGAAGTTCTTAATAGCTTTAGTTATGATCAACTGTTTTCAAAATATCAATTTTTACATTACTGGTTTGAGGGATTTTTAGTTATGCAACCTATCTTGTTTGGCTAGCAACGATTTCTACATTTGACATTTTTCAAAAAGAAATTCACAACTTCGGTTGACCATTGCTTCCCTTTTCTACCCCTTTGCCAATGTATTTCTAACTTCCATCAAAAAAGAATTTAAGAAAAATAGCCCAAGTCATGGCCTAATTGACTAGTATTGTTTCTCATTACTTTATCAGCCCCGCATTTTGATAAATGTTATATTGAAAGATAGTTCACTATTTTGGTGGTCAAATCGAGAAAAAAGCTTTCCATGATAGCAATAGCAACCAGCAAGTTTGGAAGTAAACATATATGTTGTTGTATCTCTCTGAAGTCTCGTCCGTGCTTCTAATTCTATCAAACAACCTCTTTATTGTTTCTACTTCTAATGCCTGCAACTAATGAGTAATGACTTTGGTGCTGGTTCTGTTTGCGTCTTGTTCTTGGTTAGGCTTCTTTGTGAATGTTGATATCTATATTTTATGATTTTAACTTTTATCTGGTGTTGCCATTTGTCTTGTCATATAGCTGCACAAATCTTTCACTTTGGGGCCTGTCCCTACTTCAGATTTTTTTCGAGATGTTTCAGGGGATTAAAAAGAAGAAGAAGAAGAAGAAGAAGAAGCTTATATTGAAGTTCTTTTGCCACTTCTGGCCTTGCACTCACTCCCACGATTTGCATGCTTGCCTTCTGTCTGTCAAGTTGCTGATCTGTGCGGCTTGTTTAATTTTACTCAGATGCAGAAAATATTACATCATTCTCAGAAGCAATGCATGTTCCCAGTTGTCCTTTAATCATCATTCAATAATATCAATTGGGTTTTATCACCCATTTTCCATGTTTGAGAGATTTATTGATCCCCATTATTATATTGTTTTGGACAAATAGTCTTCAGATACAATATGGCATGTGATGCCTATTGACAAGATGGTATATCCCCAGCTCTTAATGTTTATAGCCGGTCTTGTAATTAATTGTCTTTTCTTATGTTCCTCCATAACATCTGGTTTGAAGGCAATTTAGTAGAATCCTTTAAGACCGATGATCAGTCAAGAGCAGTTTCTGAATCATAGTGAATCATGTGATGCCTATTTGAACTCAATGTCTTGACCTAACCATTTTCCTCTTGTCCAATTGTCCAATTGTATACAAGTCTTTGTATGAGAGTTGTTTTATTTTCTTTTAGTAAGACTTGAGAAGGAAACACAACTTTACACTATTGTTCTTGGATCATTATGAAAGTGTAACTCTCTTAGGTTGCTAATGCACAGTTGTCTTGCCACTAGTGATTTTAGTCATGGAAAATGTGTTTCCCTTGAATTTTGCACGTCCAAGGTTTTCTTCAGAAAATGCACATGGTTGTTGGTGCTTTTTTTAATCAGTAGTGATGATACTGTTAGTTTTCATGTTTTTTCTCTACGATGCTTGATTGCCCTTTTAGTTGCTTGCATTATAAATGAATCTCTGTATTCGTTGGCTATTGTTTCATTCCTGGAGTTTAAGGGTTTTGTTGTTTTCCATCTTGTTTGAATATAAAAATTATGGTAGCATAGTTGTATTCTGCTTTCCCTCCTCTATCTCTTACATTCCTATCATGATATTTGCATTTATTAGTGTAGTTTTGGGATTCTTTTCTGGTAGCAATTGCACCTAATGGTAGAATTTGCATCCACTGATCCCCAGCCAAGGTAAAAGAGGGTTTGATACCTGGTAGGCAGCTGGTCATCAAACTTCAACCAAAGCTACTATGAGAATTGATCTAACTTCAAATGATTGTCAAAACATGATTCATAAAGCTGACCTCAAATATCTTGGTAAAGGCTATGCTAATGTATGTTGCAAATCTTTCTTCTTCTAATAAATACCTTATTTTGTATGAGAAGAAATCCTTATTGGTTTATGAGTCACTATAGTTTCTCATCCTTCCACATTAGAAGGTAGCTAAACAATCTCTTATAAGAGAATGACATGAATTCCTATAACCTCAAGTTTTTGCAGGGCATATAGTGTAGAATGGCACCACATTGCTAGTCTCCTAGCTACTGTAAACCATGGAATGGAATGAGTTGTTCTAGATGTCACTTATTTATACCAATCATCCCCCACCACACCCCCCCCCCCCCCCCCCCCCCCCCCCCCCCCCCATGAGAATTAGATTTATTGAATGTTACATGGGAAGCACTACTAGGCAAGGTTCATTGGACAGAGATTGACTAATGCAAAATTAAGTTATAGGCTTCTTTTTTTTTTTCTTTTTTTTTTTCTTTTTTTTTTTGTTGGCAATACCATTTTATTTTTTAAAAAAAGTAAGAACAACAAAAGACTCCTCACCAAGGCGGATAGGAATACCCCACCCACAAAACCTGCCTACAAGATATAGGTTTCTAAGCTACCCTCTCTCGGTTATTAGATACTCAGTTATAATCTCATGAGTACATGGTTAACATTGATAACTAGAGAGCTATGCATATCTCAATTGTAATTAAGATGCATGCTTATCTTTTATGTCCTGGGTTAATGGAAGTACGTGTACTTGGTAATTTTGGAGTCCTTGGTTAGAGTTTGGGCTGAAAGTACGAGTGCTGGAGCTGACGCTTTCAGAGTCCGAACTCATTCTTTTGAAAAATAGAAAAATGAGAATATTAGTAAATATGGATATGGATTGAAAAAACATAAATGAGATTTTTATTTATTTATTTATTTATTTATTTTCTTTTTTGCTTCAAGAGAGAGAGATGGAGAGGTGAGAGTGAGGAAATCGAGAGAGAGAGTGGGCTTGCATCCATCAGTAGATATCTATCATCCTTAGCTTTTGAGCCCTTCCAGTGGGGTTGCAATTGGTTTTGTTTCACAATAAACCAAACTTTACAACTAAGCTAACAATGAGCTTCTTTCAAAGCATTAAAATTCCATAAGTTGATCAACATATATGATGAAACGCTACTCTCTCACAGCAATGTGAGAATAACAACACTCCAAATATGCATATCCTTTATTTTTCTTGTATGTAGTTACATGTCGAATTTCTTCATTCTTTGATTCATTACACTCGATTCAGGTATGGTTTGCACCAATTTAAGAGACTTTACATTAGGCATTTAATATATAAGATTATAGTGAGACTGATTAGGCATTTAAATGTGTTGCAGGATGTTGTTTGAATTGCTTGTCCTAACAGGTGCACAAGTTGGGATGGATTGGACTTCTATCTTGTAATGGAAAGTTACAAAAATAAAGAGAGAGAGAGAGAGAGAGAGAGTGAGAGAGAGAGAGAGATAATCAATTCATGAAAAGAAATGTTCTTTATCATTAGGCCTGCTTTCGTTGGGTTTGATGTAGAAATCGTCGCCAACTTCACAAAAAGACAAATAGCATTAGTGGCCACAGATTGCAACCTGGATTTAAACAAGGTTCGAGGTGCCGTCAATAATGCTAACAGAATCCTCCAGGTCAGATTGTTGATTGGACCTGATTTTATTTAAATGATCATGATAATCTATTTTATTTAAATGAGTAGACCCAGATGTACGTCGGAGCTAACCGAATGTTGAGCGGTGGTCCCTGAAAGGTGGGAACTGCTGTTATGACCATGATGAAGTTGTCAATTTCCTATTGACAGCATTGCAGTGGCCTGGCCATTTGAACAGGCCATGTTTATATTTGTATTTGTTCAAAATTGATGGAGTAGACCCAGATGTGTGTCGGAGCTATCCGGATGTTGAGCGGGGGTCCCTGGAAGGTGGGAACCGCTGTTATGACCATGATCAAGCTGTTCATTTCCTATGGACAGCATTGGAGTGGCCTGGCCATTTGGACAGGCTGTGATTATATCTGTATTTACAGGGATCACACCCTTAACGTATAACCTAAACCTATTCTCAAATCCCAAAACCTATAACCATAGCCTAAACCTATAACCTATAACCTAAACCTATTACATAAACTCAATTCCCTAAACCTTAACCAAAAACCTAACCTGAACCTATACTTATAACCTAAACCTACTCTTAAATCCCAAAACCTATAACTACAACCTAAACCTTAACCTAAACGTATAACCTATAACCTAAACCTATAACTTAAACTCAATTCCCTAAACCTTAACTAAAAACCTAACCTAAACCTATTCTCAAATCCCAAAACCTATAACTATAACCTAAAACTTAACCAAAAACCTGTAACCTATAACTTAAACCTTTAACCTAAACTCAATTCCCTAAATCTTAACCTACACCCTAACCTAAACCTAAACTTATTCTCAAATCCCAAAACCTATAACTTAAACCTATAACCTAATGCTATAACTTATAATCTAAACCTAAAACCTAAACCTAAACCTAAACCTACACTTATAACCTATAACCTAAACCTAAACCTAAAACCCAAATTTAAACCCGATCTCTAACCCGAACCCGATTTCCTAAACCTAAACCTTAACGTATTCTCAAATCCCTAAACCTAAACCTACACCTAATCCTAATCTTAACTCCCTAACCTAAAATCTAAACTCAATTCCCTAAACCTTAACCTATAACCTAACCTAAACCTAAACCTATAACCTACACTTATAACCTAAACCTAAACATATAACTTAAACCTATAACCTTAACCAAAACATAAAACCTAAACCTAAACCTATTCTTATAACCTAAACCTATACTTATAACCTAAACCTATTCTTAAATCTCAAAACCTATAACCTAAACCTAATGCTATAACCTATAACATAAACCTAAACCTATAACCTAATGCTATAACCTATAACCTAAACCTAAAACCTAAACCTAAACCTACACTTATAACTTATAACCTAAACCTAAACCTAAAATCCAAACGTAAACCCGATCTTGAACCCAAACCCAATTTCCTAAACCTAAAACTTAACGTATTCTCAAATCCCTAAACCTAAACCTACACCTAATCCTAATCTCAACTCCTTAACCTAAACCTAAACTTGAAAACCCAAACCTAAACCCAAACCCGAACACGAACCCGATTTTCTAAACCTAAACTTATAACCTTAACCTAAACATATACTCAATTCCCTAAACCTTAACCTACACCTAATCCTAATCTCAAGTCCCTAACCTAAACTTAAACCTAAACCTGAAAACCCAAACCTAAACCTGATCCCGAACCCGAACCTAATTTCCTAAGCCTAAACTTATAACCTTCACTTAAACATATTCTCAAATTCCAAAACCTATAACCTAAACCTAAACCTAAACCTAAACCTTAACTTGTAACCTTAACCTATAACCTAAACCTAAACTCAATTCCCTAAACCTTAACTTATAACCTAACCTAAACCTAAACCTAAACCTATAACCTACACTTATAACCTAAACCTAAACATATAACTTAAACCTATAACCTAAACCTAAACATAAAACCTAAACCTAAACCTATACTTATAACCTAAACCTATTCTTATAACCTAAACCTATATTTATAACCTAAACCTATTCTCAAATCCCAAAACCTATAACTTAAACCTAAACCTACACTTATAACTTATAACTTAAACCTAAACCTAAAACCCAAACGTAAACCCGATCTCAAATCCCATTCTCAATTTCCTAAACCTAAACCTAAACCTTAACCTATAACCTAAACCTTAACCTATAACCTATAACCTAAACCTATAACCTATAACCTAAACTCAATTCCCTAAACCTTAATCTATAACCTAACCTAAACCTAAAGTCAATTCCCTAAACCTTAACCTATAACCTAACCTAAACCTAAAGTCAATTCCCTAAACCTTAACCTATAACCTAACCTAAACCTAAACCTATAACTTAAAACTCATTTCATTGGATGCCTTTTCTTTTCTTTTTCCTCTTTCCTTTTCTTTCTACTAATAAACTCAAATTCGTAACTGAAAATCAATGTGCATCATGCTTTCCTTATGATAACTCTTTTTAGTTTTACCTTTTTATTCCGCTTATTTTGGGTCTTCCAAGAGGCTCGACAGTTCATCCCAGCTCAGCTACACCTGCTTTTGACTGAGATTTGACAAGTAGGGATAGCCTAACAATTTTTCCACATATTATGCACACGTTTCACTTGGAGAAGGTTTTCCATGTTAGTATTTTTAGAGTCTTTTACAAGAACTATGCAAGTTTAGAACTGCTCCTAGATTAATCCTAATAAAGGATAGTTAGCTTCTAAGTCTTTGTACTAAGATTAGAGATAGATGGATTTTGGCTCAATGGATTGAGGTGATTTGTTAGAAAAGATTTACATTAGCTGACCAAAGTCAATCTACAGTACGTGATTTGGATGTAGTATGATCATGAAATATGCAGGTTTTTTCTTTTCATTTAAGGAACATAAGTGTTGGAACTATGATGATCTCTATTTGCATATAGATTAACATTTAATTTCATCGACTTATAGATAACTCCAAAGTTAATATGTATGGATAGTTTGAGGACAGCTCAAGGTGAGACTATATGCAAGGCTATGGTTGTGTTTGGACATGCTATCATCTAGAAATGCAATAATCATTTCAGTGAAGCTGAAATGAAATTTGAAACTATCATAGTATTTGTATTGTGTGATCATTACTCCAAGTTCAACTAGAAAGGAATGTAATTTCAATTTGTACTCCATTATGAATAACACTAACCGTCGATATAATTCGATCATTGCCACCTAATTGAACTGAACAATTGCAATCCAACTCAGGTGTGTTTCAAAATGCAGCGTAAAAGATGCATTTAAATCAATGGATTATTTCTAGCCTGGTGAACCTGTGATTAGCTCTGTTTTGAGCTTGTAGATTATCTTTGCATTGAGTCGATGAAACTCAATCAGGCCTTAAAAGATTTGAATTTTATTTTTGTATTGTGACTTGAATAAAAGATATGATGTAATTGAGAAAACCCAAAAGCCACAACTCAGTTTTTCTTTTTTCTTTTTGCAAGGGCTATAAGTACATGCCTTATTAACTTTTGGATTGCCATGTCACGATGGAGGTGAGTTTCTTGGCTATTAACTGGTAGCTCTTTGTTGGAAAGAGTTCTTCTTCATCATGATTATTAAACAATTCCTGTTACAACAAAAGTGGCTGATGTGCCAGTCCATGTTGGCATTGAGTTGTAGTTTGACCACCAAGTGTGTCAGGTTTTTGGGTATCACTCTGTGATTAGAGTTCATAGAGAACCCATAGACATGTTATGGAGTCACAAATCATATGCCTGTTTCCAGTGACTAGTAGAAATGATGTCATGTGATTTTTACTTCAATTGACAAGTGTATTACAGTGCAGAAACACTCAGTGCGCCAATGAAGATGATAGAAGGGAGGTGTGAAGCTATAAAGAAGCATGATCTTCCATCTCTGGATGGCCCTGCAATCTTTGAGCATATCATCTTCAGTGAATACATGTATGATCCTTCCAAATGCTGGGTGGTGTAGATAAAAGAGAAATATGGTGATGCTGTTAAGATGCAAGGACAAGGAAACAAGTGTACATGGCTATGGAACTTGATTAGAAAGTAAGTGGTAGGGAAGTCTTCGAAATAGGAAGAAGATGATTTTTTATGTATTTGTTTATGATGTTAAATTTATATGTATTTATGCATGAATGAACGTGATGCAGATAAGATTGCTTGTGTTTGGATGAATGTACTTTTATGTTTGGATGGATTTTCTAGTTTGGGTTTAGATCGATGTGAATGTGAATATGATGAAATATATTATATAACAGGTGAATATCAGGATGAATATGATGAAATATATTGTTAACAGGTGTATATCAAGAATTTGTGCATAATTTTGAGCTAGAATATTTTTTTAAAAAGAGGCTTTTAGCGACGAAAATTTTCGTAGCTAAAAGTTTTGTAACTTATTTTTAGCAGTGAACTTTTCGCTGCTAAAGTCTTGTACAGTATTTTTAGAGACTAAAATTTTAGTTGTTAAAAGTGAAAGGATCCTTTCTACCATTTTTTAGAGATGAAAATTTTTGTTGCTAAAAGTGGAACGAATTTTCTAGCCGCGAAAATTGTTGCTGCTAAAAGTCTTGTACAGATCTTTTAGTGACGAAAATTTTCATCACTAAAAGTTTTTTAAAAAAGTGAAATGATTTTTAGCAGTGAAACTTTTGGCTGATGAAAGTCTTGTATAGTTTTTTTAGCGGCAAAAATTTTCGTCGTTAAAAGTGGAAACGATTTTTCAGTGGCAAAAATTTTCGCTATTAAAAGTCCTATATAGTTTTTTTAGTGACGAAAATTTTTGTTGCTAAATGTGAAATGATTTTTTTAGCAGCGAAAATTCATGTGCAGTTTTTTTAGCAAAAGTTTTCGCTGCTAAAAGTTTTCCAAAGATTTTTTAGTAACGAAAAGTTTCATTGCTAAAAGTGGAATAATTATTTTTTGCAGCGAAAATTTTCACAACTAAAAGTCTTCTACAGTTTTGTAGGGACGAAAGTTTTCGCTGCTAAAAGGCCTCCACAGATTTTTTTTAGCAATGAAAGTGGAACAATTATTTTTTGCTGCTGAAAGTTTCGCTACTAAAAGTCCTATACAGTTTTTTTGCGACAAAAGTTTCGTCGCTAAAAAGCTTCCATTTAGCAACGACTTCAATTTTTTTGTTGCTGAAAGTTTATAGGGACGGTGTATTAGCAACGAAATTAGTGATAAAAATTTTCATTGCTAAAAACCTTTAGCTACGAAAAGTTGGCTTTTAGAGATGAAAATTTTCGTTGCTAAAAGTAGGATTTCTTGTAGTGCACCCAGATACGATCCAATACCATTCAATCCCCCCGTCCAAACGGGCCCTTAGAGTATACCACTAACTACTACCAGATGCATTTGTTTCCATTTCTTTCCTTTCAATAAAGGGTTCTGATAAAATAGGTAAAATACTGTGTGAGCACAGAATGCAGTGGTAGTCGGCTGGACATATCTCCCACCATCCAATAATGGTGTGTGGGATTCTTAACTGGCATCTTAAAAGAGGCAGACATCGACCATGGATTGGATGATAGACAGTGGATCCGCATCTCCATCATCATCCAATGGCTTCTTATCACTGTCAGATCAGTGGGCTTGCTAAGGCAGATCGAATGAGGGTTTAACAATAAGGGACTAGAGTTTTAGATTGCGGCGAGGGGTGAAAGGTCATTTTTTGAAGGCATTTATAAGATTAGGGTTAGGGTTAGGGTTCAGAGTGTAGGATAGGCCATTGAAGGAAGAGATGAGCTAGAGGGAGAGATTGAGGGAGGAGACGAGGTTGGGACAAGGGATTGGAGAGTGGAGATGAGGTGGCGTTGGTGGAGCCATCGATTTTCGAACCGGTCCTAGATCTACTGACCTGTGTCCTTGAGGGAGAGTAGATCATCCTGAAGTTGTTGCCACCAATTTCAGAGTCTTGCCTGTCTGGCTAAAATGACTCCATCACATCGTGAAGTTGCAGAGAGAGAGAAGAGAGAGAGAGAGAGAGAGAGAGAGAGAGAGAGAGAGAGAGAGAGAGAGAGAGGGAAAGTCGAGGGCAGGGAGAAGGAGAGACTTGGGGCTGGGATCGTAATGGGTCGGGTTATATATATATATATATATATATAGATCCATTTTACCAATGCCTTGTCTTGCTTAGCACTGGCAAAAGACCACTTCGAAATTGCCGGCTAAACCCCTTTTTGTTGTAGTGGACCTCTCTTGGGGTGGTCCTACTTAGAGAGAGAATTCTCATAGTTAGTTATCCATGAGAAAATTGTCCAACCAGTTGGGTGTGTGGCCCATACCAACACCATGTGTATTGCATCCAGCCTCTTAAGCAAGAATGCCCCACCATGAAAACAGGTTCCGAACAAGTAGGGGTATCAACTGGATAAGTTAGGGCCGGGATGGGCGCCTGCCCTACATTATTCAGGGTACGCCCAAGCAAAGCCCAGGCTCATGACGAGTCAAAACAGTCCAGTCTGACCCCGGCCAGAAATTTTTATGTTGAGCCTAAGACTCAGAGAGAGAGAGAGAGAGAGAGAGAGAGAGAGAGAGAGAGAGAGTTGCCTTGCAAATTCTAATGGTCCAGGCTGGGCCAGACTAAGGCCGGACTAAGGGATTGTTGTACACTATTAAAACTAGACCCATTGAGTATCAATGGGCCTAAATTTCAAGCCTGATTTCGGTCCTCGGGCCTGATATTACAACCCAAGAACATCACATGGCAGGCCAACCCTACTAAAAAAATTAGGCTAATTCAATCATTTAGTCCGCTGGGGGGATTTTCCTGTGGTTGTTGGAGTGTTTTCTATAGTGTGGCCCACTGAATGGTTGGAATGGCTTGATATTTTGGACATTCCCCACTCTATCCCATCAATAAAATGAGACAGAGGAGGCACGAGGATTCATATCATCTTTGAAATACAGCCATCTATGGTAGTGCCATCTTGTAGTTCGCTTTGGGGGAGGCAGGTAGCAAAATGCATGTGTCACACATTGAGGGGTTAGGTCAACATTCAGACCGGTTGGAGCAATGCCCATTAGACTATTTGGCATAATGAATGTTTTTTATCATTCATATTTAGCCCCAGTTAACATCTGGACGGTTGGGATTGGTGTCAAGGTCGTTATTTCTCACAATCAATGGTTTCGATCGTTGAACTAGGTTGAAGTCAATGTTTCCATGGTTAGTGTCGAAGAACGACTAGGCAAATTCAATTGTTTAGATCATTTCAACGGTTTGGATCAACTATTTTAGACTCCGAACATTGATCTTATATGTCAAGCCAATTTTTTTATGACTTAAGAGTAGTACACAAGGCCACATCTATCAATATTGTTCATTGGTTTCAAGGACCTAGATCTAACAACATGGCGTGATTAAAGCCAAAAGAACAGTCTAGATCATCTATAAGTTTCAACCTCACCCGTGGACAGACAATTTCATTTTTAACTGTCCATTTGATCGTTGTATGTCCTTTGATGGTAACGGATGATGGGGCGTGCAATCTTTGAAATAATCATAAACAGGGCAATTTTGTCTTTTACTCCCCGGGTAGAGAGAAGGCAAGAACCATTACTTTGGTTGCAATGGGAATGCGATTTGTTGCAAGAAAAGGAGAACATGACTAGCTGTTGTTTAATGCTTGTCCCATCTATGATGGAGATGCGTGCCTGCCTACATGGATGATCCTTGATTTCTATATGGACATCAATCAATTGTTCTGTCTAACCGGAGATCTTCATTCAGAATGTTAGAAACAAAAATCAATCCTATGATCTTCTAACATTAGCCCATCAACTCGAGGCCCATACAATGGATGGTCGAATCATCATACCTTGCAGCAACGTAAGTCCATCATGGATGTGACATGGCTATGGACCTCAAGTGCAACAGATTCATTGATATTCTAGGTGCCCAGTCAGTTCGAGGTATCACAAGTATATTTGAGGTTAATGCAGTGTGCTAAAATTGAATGTGCAGTTATCAACAAAAACCATAACCACTGAGATTCGCAGATATGTCAGAATTGAGAGTATGTGACTAAGATCGAATAAGACCAATTGTATGTTCAGCCACTTCCACCACGTTGTTTAAAATGGTAACGGACTATGAGTGTCCTTTAAAGATGGGTTGCACCTGTGCCTTCCATAGGAAGGGAAGAAAGATGATAGAACATTGCTCTTATGTTGATTCGCCTCTGTGTAGAATATGAAAGGGACGTGTGATCTCGTATGAATGTGGTTGTATTTTAAGTTATATGCCAATGCTTTATTTACCATATTTGATCAAGATAATTTTGAATGATGGTCATGTTTTCTTATTTTTTTTTATTTTTAAATTGAGAACTACTCCCATGACGACACATGTGCAAGCATCATACGATACAAGATCATGATTATTCCTTAATTAATTAATGAACCAGATTCCGGCTAATATAAATCCCATTTTAATACATTTTTCATTTCTTGCATTTTTCTCCTTATTTCTTCTTCTTGGAAACCTTAGTTGACTCTCATGTTCTTGCAATGACTGCTTCTTTATCCTTTGTTTCTCTTAACTTTCCAACAAGATGATCTAATAAACGCATTAGACAACATTTTTAAGAAGTTTACCAATGAAACTATATTTAAATCACTAGTCGAATTACTACCGCATAAGGCCGACTTTCTTTACCGAAATTGACCTTGATAAGATCCGCTCATTAGATTGCTTCATCCCAAAATTTACTGGCAAGACCCTGCTAATATTAATCTTGATTAGTTGATACAAAGAAGTTCGACTTAGGCTACATCCTCATAATAGTTGGTGGGGTTTTATCTTGAAAAAGCGTGAAACGGTTGATGACAACCTCATCCACTATGGAGGCTAAATTTCTTTATTGTAATGAAGCATCAAATCAGGCACTCTAATTACAACATTTCTTCTCAAGTTTACGACTACTAGAGCATATCTTGAAACTATTGAAAATATTTTATGATAATTAAGTTACAGTTTCCTTTTGTAACAACAACAAGCACTCATCAACGTCAAAGCATATTAACATCAAGTATCTTGTTGTGAGGGAAATAGTTCATAATCATTTAATGTTTGTGGAGTTCATCGGCACTAAGCGTATGATTACATATCCACTCACTAAAGGGCTCCACATCACGCTACTGTAGGAGCATGTTATATTCATGTGAGTTATTGATACCAGTACAAATATGTTCGGTTAGTGGAAGTTAAATATGATCCATTATATATACATATAAAGTTAATTTTTATTTATCTTTGCATATGCATAACTTATTTTTAAGTAAGTGAAACTAAAATATTGTCTCATTAGAGACATTTGAAAGCTCCAAAACCTTTTAAGGATATGCATATATGTTTACACTACATGTATAACCCTCATACAACACTTCATCGTCATTGATCTATATCGCCAAGGTTGGTGATATTTGTGATTGTGCTTAGTCTCACTTCATCAAGAATAAATGTTATGATGACTATCACATTCCGATACTAGTAATCTTAATTGACCAAATTGTATAAGTGTTGCATGTATTATCCAATAATTGCATTGGTTAACCAATCAGATGTTTTCTTCAAAATTAAAATATATTTTTAAAATATTTTCAAAATTCAACATTGACATTGATCAATGTTGCCGAAGTAGGAGAATACAAGAATTTATATAAGGTGAGCCTAATTGATCAACGGCCTAGATCTCCTTAAGGGTTAGATAATGTGATTGGGCATTAGACCTTACTTATTCTGTGATTAATTTAAAATTGTGTAAGAAGTGGTGCACCACATTTATGTTACACGCATAATGTTTTAGTTGAACTATGATTATCAAATTCATGTGAATCCAAAGAGAGCGGAGTTTCAATGGAATTCAAGCTCCTCAACCTTAATAACTATATAAAGATGGGCCCAATTGATCAACGACCTAGATCTCCTTAAGGGTTAGATAATGTGATTGGGCATACCCGTGGATCTCACTCAATCTGTAATTAATTTAAAATCGTGTAAGCAGTAGTGCACCACATTTATGTTACACACAATGTTTTAGTTGAACTAGGCTTACCAAATTCATGTGAATCCAAAGGAAGTGGAGTTTCAATGGATTTCAAGCTCCTCAACCTTAATAACTATATAAAGAAGGATGGGTCCCCAAGCCTACACATGACAAAGTTGTTTTCTTCATCCTGATACTTCTTTAGGAGTGTAAGGTGCGAAAGACTATAGCATTAGGCTTACAATAATGACATTCCAATTCTGTATGAATTTCCAATGCACTGCATAATCCTTTCAATCTTGCAAATTAAAGTTAACATGACACAAATGTAACAAATGCCCTTAAACTAGCAAGTGTCTATGAACTATTCATGCTTCTGCACACCAATGGCTCACTTGATCATTGAACAAGGCCAGTGGTCTGAGCCACACCATATGTCTTTCACTTGGGCCTGGCTTAGATCGCACACTAGGCCCATATTTTAAGCCCCGGTAGGTCCCTTGGGTCCAATTTAGGGCCATATATGCCTTGAACAACCAGGCAGGTCAGGGTTGCTCCTCTCATTCCCACCATTTTTACAGTGTTGCCTACCTTAATTAGGGTGTAATTACTATTAAAGGAAGACCAGAGATGCCTCAACTTCGAGGCTTAAGATAATCTAGAGCCGACTCAAGGCATAAAACTAAGCTCGAAGTTGTATGAACTTCTGATTCGATGACTGTTATGTTTCGAGGCCCCGGATGGTATGATCTGAGGCTGAGTTGGTCCGCTTGGAGCTCAAAGCTGAATCCTGAAATGGTTCGAGACCGAAGCCATCGATTCGGAACAATCTGAAGCCAAGGTGTTTGGTTTAGGACTTAGACCGGGACCCAATAATGAGGAAGGCTGTGAGGTGTCCCACTACCTCGCGATTGGCGACAGTTACTCAACCACCCAGGTTAGCACGACCATAAATCGATTGGGTAACCGAATCACCCGTAAGTTGAGGCAAATGCCCCAAGAGACGCCTCGTTAGGAGGATATGCCCATCATGCCTTAAGATGCGTTGAGTAATGCGGGCGTGCTCACCTTAGGCGATAAGGTATAAATAGCATCTTGTGGGAAGAAAACTAGTACGCAATATAAGGCAAAGTACCCTCCCTCTACATCTCAACCTAGACCCATATTCCCTTGACCTGACTTACGCATCGGAGGGTCCCCTGTCTAGTCCAGAGTCTCCTTTGCTCACCACTTTTGTGCAGGTTGAAGTTTTTGAATTCGCTCGGAGATCAAGTGTCCGATCGAAGGGTCGCAGATTTTGTCCTCAACAATTACAATTAGTTCGATACATTCTCTTATATGGATGTTTTAGATTTAAGGGATTTTTATCTCAAAATTCCTCACAACTCTTAATTTTATCAAAAGATTCCATTAGCTTTTGTATTTACAAAAACATATGCTTCCAGGCTTAATAATGAGAATAAAAGGACCAATTTACCCTTATTTTTATAATGGCCAGCCAAATTGAAACAACCATCAAACAAAGAAATTAGAAGTATTTTGCCAGGCGGCCTGTGCAATGAAACACATGTACACGCTACGTACATGGACGATCTAATCCATCAATCAAGTTAGTCCTCTCTTACACATATTTTCAGAAAAAAAAAAAAAAAAAAAGTCTAATTCAATGCTTACACATGAACCTCAATATTGGATGAAGTTAAAGCATAAATATCAGTTCATCCAAAGCGTCTACGTGCCCAAGAAGTTTTTAATGGTATCCTTTCAATCCCCTTTGTGTGGTCAACTTATGCCTTTGGACCTGCCTAATTTTTTGGATCATTCTCTAAAATTATCTGATAAAATGGATGGACAACATGGATAGAACACATATTAAGGTGGGCCAACAATGCCCAGGCGTCGTTACAGGATAGGACACAGTCCGCATCGCCAGTGAGGAGCGCAACTTTGGTGGAATCCCAGATCCGCCGAGGTGAGTGCATCCCTCGTTGAGGGTAGGCGGATCTTGATTGTGAGTAGAATTTGATGTATGTGTCCTAAATCCACGCAGTCCATTCATTTTTCCATATCATTTTAAGGAATGAGTCTAAAAACTTCAGTAGATCCAAATCTCAATTTGACCACACCACAGGAAATAGTGGTGTTTAAATGCTCAACAATAAAAACTATGTGAAGGACACCGGACTGTTTGCTTTCCATCCAACCTATGAGAAGGTCACAAAGAGCTGAACAAAGGGACCACACAAATATCAGTTTGATCCAAAACTTTTGTTGCCCACAAGATTAGTTTTTAGTAGCAATCACCGGGATTTCATATTTCTTCTATCGTGGTCCGCGTTAGATTTTTTATTTTTATTTTTATTTTTACACGAGCAAACACACCCCCACCGTAGTGGAATTTCACCACCCATGGGTACTTGAACCCTTGACCCGGTGTTGAAACTCCCGAGAGTCTACCACCCGATTAAGAGTAAGGACCCGCCAAGTTAGATTTAGATTGCTTCATTTTTTAGACTCTTGCCGTAAAATGATATAGCGGGAAGGATAGCATAGACAAATACATCAAGATGGCCCCAAGATTAGGGATCCACCCACCTCGTTGGATCCAGGGATCCACCAAATTTGCACCTCACATTCGGTTGGGTTCTACCCAGCCTTTCGCAAACTAGAGGCTTTGAGGGACCACCAAGGTGCATGGCATTTATCCACACTATCCATATATTTTTTGGTATCAGTTTATGTTATGAGCCAAAACATGAGGCAGATCCAAGGATCAAGTGGACCACATATATGGTGGGGATTAAATTCCTACCTTTGAAAACTTATTGGCGCAAGGGAAGTTTTGAATCAAGCTGATATTTGTGTTTTTTCATCATTCAGGTCTATGTGACCTTTTGAATAGGTAGCAAGGGAAATAAACATCATGGTGGGCCCTAAGGTCTCAATGGTGAGCATCAGTGGCACCACTGCTTTGCATGGTGTGGTCCACTTGAGCCTTGGATCTGTTTCATTTTTTAGGCTAATAGCATAAAAAGATATGGCAAAATGGATGAACGGTGTTGACAACAGCTGAACCTGTCGGGAGCTCATAATAGACGGGTGGCTGGGGTAGTATGCAATCTGCGTCCACTGTGTTGTTTGCGCTGTCAAACTAAACCTGCCGCCACATGTGTACAGAGCTTTGTTGCACACTCGTGTGTGCTGAAAATAGCTTTGATCTATTCCTTTTAATGTTGGGTAATTTGGATGTATCTCTCCACTCTAAAGAATAAAGGTAAATAAGCTTTTTTACTTTCACTAATGATTTAGAAGCATGTTTTTGTAAATACCGAAGTATTTTTTCAAAAAATCAGCACTTCCGAGGATTTTGGGGATAAAAATCCCTAGATTTAAGTCTGTCCGTTTAGTACTAATATTTTGCCCCTCTAAAAGATGCCCACATTTTAGCTATTAGATCACCCAGCTTTGCATGAATTTTTCTTTGTGGCCCATCCGTTGTATGTCTAATAATGTAGTAGGAATAGATTCAGGTAAGTACATTATGCCACTTGCAGGGAGTCTTGGCGGATGAGCATGGCTCATGTGACGTGCTAGGTTTAACTCTAACAATGTTTTTTATTTCCCATAAAAATAGGAGAAAACCTATATACTCTTCCGAGCTTCGTGCTGCATACATTAATGAGAAAATGTAGAAACTGCATGAATGAAACTCAACGAAAACCGGCCAATCAAGTGTTCAGTAACGAAGTCACTAGCCCATTCAATCAGCCAAACTTTCTGAAAATTGTAAATTCATCCACTTAATAGCAACCACCACGGTTTTACTTACCTTTATCAATTTTAAATGATTTATATAAAGAAATTATGTATATATAAAGACTTGGTTGAGTGAGGTTGGACATCGAGTCGACTCAAGTTTTGAGTTTCCATCCATGTGAATGATTGAAGGTCTCTGTTGACTCCCTTACCCTTAAACAATTATCATAAATTGAACTTTGCTATAACCAAACGGCCAAACAAGCTACATATCATGCAAAATGTAGATTTAATACAGCAAGCAAAAGTAAATGCCGATTAACAAAAACGAAGAGAACTCAATCATGAAGAGAACATGTACGGACCAATTTTCAATATCTTGTAACATAAGAAGGTTTTGTAATTTATGCGTCTAAGGACACTATGGACATGAACAACATAAAATCAAACCACATATAACGTTTATTTATTTATTTTTTGCATGGGCCTATCTGATTAGAAATATGAGAAGAGACCGACGGACGGATCCAATCTTGCACACACGTGGCAAGTAACAGTTTCGACGTGCAGTTGAGAGCGTATACTTAGCATCTATGGTCACAAAGCTTTCAAAAGAGGCTGGCTCCAAGGTTACTACGAGGCTTGATACGTGTTACGAGGGGCTCTTTCATCCTCAGAATAGTAGTAAAATCGTCAGTCATGTCCGGGCCATCCCCATCAGCTGCAAGCCATTCAAAACTGTTAATCAGATTGGCCAGGGTGAGGCCCACCTGAAGCTTGCCCAGCTCCATCCCTGCACAAATTCGCCTACCTGCCCCAAAGGGAAGAAAAGACCGTTCCATGGCCGTGCCAGCACTACATGCATTTTCATTCAAGAACCGCTCCGGCATGAACCGCTCTGGTTCATCCCAGACCTTTGGATCGTGAAGGACAGCATAGATATTTACTATAACAGCAGTACCCTTGTCGATCTTCAAACCTGTCAGTGTGGTATCATTTACCGTCTTATGGGGGATGGCGAGCGGGGCGATTGGCTTCATCCGAAACACTTCACTCACTACAGCTCGAAGATATGGCATCTTACTCACTTGATCTACGGTCACCTTCTCTCTCTTTTCATCTCCTCCGCTTACTTCTTTAAATAGCTTATGTTGGATTTCGGGGTTTCGTATAAGGAACGCTAGAGCCCAAGCGGTCGCAATCGATGTGCTATCAACGGAGAGCAAGAGCATCTCGAATAGGGTAAAGATGATAGTTTCCATAGGGTAGCCATTTGAGAGGAGGAAGTGCAAGTAGCAAGTGGTGCATTTTGATTTCGATGATTGGTAGCGATTGATTTCTGGTTTTACCACCGACACAATACCATCACGAATTTCAGCTGCTTTTCTAAACGGACCCTGCAGGCCCGGGATGTAGCGAATGAAGGGAAAGGCATCGGCAAAACGGGCAAGAGCGGATATGTTGATGACATCATCAATAAAAGGGTCTATGCCAACAACAAATGCTTCGTTGTTGAAATCAGGGCCGAAACAAAGGCGGCCTACTACTCGTATTGTGTTATGCCGAATGTTGTCGATAGGGTGGACGATTCCGCCATTGACAGCAGCTTGTTCTTGGATTTTTTGTGTCATGGCAATGGCTTCTTTTTCTTGAGAGAGAGTTTGGTTGGAGATGGATGATGGATTCATAGCAAAGCCCTGGACACCTTTACGAAGGGATTGCCAGTATGGGCCATGGTCGGATGAGGTAAGCGTGGTCCAGTTGGCAGTGACATATTTAGACATGTAAGGGAGCATCCGCGACGCATAGTCGGCAGACTTGTTTACAAGAACCTCCCAAGCTCCCTCATGATTGCTTATCACAATCGTCGGTTTCAAGCCTAACCATACTGTCATAATCCCGCCATACTTCCGGGACATTTCGAATAAGGTGACGTAGATCAACTTGCCACCACTGCTGAACTGGAGCAGGTTCTGGTGCAGGTTCCCAATTATAGGGAGTTTAGGCGGCCCTGGAGGCAATTTCATTGTTGATTTTGGCCTTCGTAACACCACGAACATCACTCCCACCACCATGGAAACTACTATCCACGGACTTATCTCCATCTCTCTCTCTCTCTCTCTCTCTCTCTCTCTCTCTCTCTCTCTCTCTCTCTCTCTCTCTCTCTCTCTCTCTCTCTGGAGTTGTTTTTCCTTCCTTCTTTCTCCGGAGTAGTTTTTCTTCGAACGCTCTCCTCCTTTTAAAGGCCAACTTCAAGGAAGCTCCAAAGAACCAATCCGGATCCTCTCATTGACAGGAACAGGGATTTCATGTTTACATGCATCGTATCCTGATTAGTCCACATAATCAGGTCAACAAGGATGATGTCGCCCCAATCACGTAATGTTTATTTACCGTTCTTTTTCTGACCGTCTGTGCTTCTTATATCAATGTAGCCTTCCTATGGCGTAAATTTTCCTGATTTTTTGGTACAACCTATGTTAACATCTTTATGTTTTTAATTACCTGACTGAAGGCTTAGATTTTTACAAGTGTGCCCATTTTGGCACGTGCACTTAAGGGCCTCTGCACAAGATCACTCGCGTGTCCGGTCCAGTTACAAGTGCGGATTGCATGGGTCTAGCCTTTAACAGCGGGTGGCCCATTAAAATCCCACCGAGTCAGTTGATTACACATGAAAACGGATTGCGTTAAACCCACTGATTAAACTCAGTGGGATGTTTGAATCGGCTGGTCAATCTTTCGGAGCGTTAGTCTAAGAATTTGTCCCATGTGAATAAACATTCGAACCCCAGGTGAGACTAAGATAGATGTTGGTTCAAAACGCTTGCTTGCTCAACGTGCTATAAATTTAAAACTCAAAAAATTCAAAAAATCTCTTTTAAAAAATAATAATAATATAAAACCCTTCAAACCCAAAAAATAATAGAAATTTTTCAAAACTAAAAAACATTAATAGAAATCCTTAAAACTAAATAAAAAAATAAAATAAAAATAAATAAAATCCATAAAACATCAAAATAGTAGAAGGCCTACAAATACCAAAAACATTAAAAAAAATTCAAAATATCCAAAAATCAGAAAAAATTTCAAATACCACATGCAATAAAATGTCAGCTTCATCTAAAGATTTGCATGAAGCCGAAGTCAACATCTATGACTTTAACATAGAACTAGACTTTGAAAGAGGTCAAGGACGAGGGAAATGATGACCTGAGTCCTAAACTTGCTGATCTCCTCAATAAGTTCAATTCAAAAGCCATTGTTGCACCTGACAATTTCGAGGTGGTCAATCATGGAACTCCCATCTCAGAAAACGCACTAATTTTCTCTCCCCATTGGTGTGCCTACTACATAACATGCTTTTAAACGGATGAAACTTCTCTACACCACCATGATTTATGTGTTATATCTACAATGTGTGTCAATTTTTCCAAATCATTATTGAGCAGAAGCCGAAAAGTGAGGCACCTGAAATGCTCAAATGGAACACATCAGAAAAAAAAGTAGGGATTGAGCGACTAATGTTGAAACCTTCCTATGGTGCACCGTAAGTTTTATTTTGCATCCACCCTCTTCAACCTCTTCACAATGTCACACAAACCTAAATGAAAAGAAAACACACATATCAACTTAATTAGATCCTTCTGCATCTTTAAAAAGTTTTCTACCATAGGCATCCAATGTTGAGATGCGGAGCCACATCTACACAGGGCCGCTTGACCAGTCAAGTGCCCTACTAGACCAGTCGAGGACTGGCTCGACTCAAAGTCCAGTGAAGATCAGTTTTTTGGTTCCGCGATGCTCGATCGGTCGAGGCCCCTGCTCGACCAGTCAAGGTTATGCAGATTTGTTTCTGAATTTTACACGAACTACAAATTTTTGAGTCAATTCTCGCAGCGATGCGAAAGGAAAGTTGCCTAAACTATAAATAGAGGTCCCTAGGGCTTTTCTAGGGAAATGAGAGATATTCTAAAAGTGTGGGAAAAGGATTTTCTCGATACATCTAAAGGAAAAAGGTTAATATATTGCTTGTAATCTTGTTTTCTTCATAGGGAAATTTTTGCACCATGGTTTTTTTTACCTTTGTTGGCATTTTTTCACGTATATCTTGTCTTGTGGTTTGTTTAGAATGTTTTGATTCTACTTCCAAATTATTTTTCTTTATATTTATCGTTTGTGGGTGAGACCGGAGATTGGATCTCGGTTCACTACATTGTTGGCGTGTCGCGTAATAACTGGTATCAAAGTTATTGGTTTAGTTCAAGTGGGAGCGATGACAGAAGAATGAAAGACTAAAATTGAGAAGTTTGATGGTTCAAACTTTGCCTTCTGAAAGATACAGATGGAAGATTATCTGTATCAGAATGACCTCTATATTCCTTTAGGAGGAAAAGAGAAGAAACCACAGAAGATGACAGATGATGAATAGTTTTTATTGAATTGGAAGGCTTTAAGAACGATCTGACTCTTTTTATCTAAGAGCGTCGCCTTCAATATATCTAAGGTGAAAAATGCAAAAGAATTAATGGAAGCCTTAACTACGATGTATGAAAAACCCTCAGCGTCCAACAAGGTCCAACAAGGTTCATCTCATGAAACGGCTATTCAACATGAATATGTCAAATGGTGGGAGCGTGGCTGAATATCTAAACAAGTTCAATACAGTCACAAGCCAGTTGGAATCCGTTGGCATTATTTTTAAGGACGAGGTCAGGGCGTTATTAATCTTATCCAGTTTACCAGACAATTGGGATGGTTTGGTGATTGCCGTGAGCAATTCTTCAGGGTCGATAAAGCTGAAGTTTGATGATTTGGCCGGTCTAATTCTCAGCGAAGAAACTAGAAGAAAGACATTAGGAATTTCAGGAGATTTAGGGAATGCACTAAACGTTGAAGGAAGAGGAAGATCGCTAAACAAATGAGATAATAAATATGGATGTTCTAAGTTAAGGAAAAAGTCTAAGGGATCGAAAGACAAAGATGGGTGTTGGCATTGAAGAAAGAAGGGGTACATGAAACGTGATTGTAGGGTGTTTAAGAAACAAAAAGGAAGCTCTCAAGGCGGGAAGGATTTAGTGAATCTATCTGAAGTGAGCGATATAGAGGCATTGATCTTATCTCTTGATGCGATGAATGAGTCTTGGGTCATAGACTCAGGTGCTTTATTTCATGCAACTTCGTGTAAGGAAGTTCTACGTAATTATATGTCGGTGACTTTAGGAGAGTTTACCTAGGTGATGATGATCTGTGTAGTGTTATTGGAATGGAAGATGTTCATATAAATCAGAAAAATAGAACGACTTTAAAATTGAAGGATGTTAGACATGTACCGAGTTTGAAGCGGAATTTAATCTCAGTGGGGCAGTTGGTCGATACTGGATATGTGACAACCTTCACCATTGATTCCTAAAATATCACAAAAGGTGTCTTGGTGATATCTTGGGCAAGAAGGAAGATACTTTATACGTGACTTCATGATCGTATATTTCACTCACAGTCGCATCAACTGGAGTGAATGACAGTTATGGCATCAAAGGTTGGGACATATGAGTGAGAAGGGGATGAAAGTGCTATTGTCAAAAGGAAAACTACCGGGGCTAAAGTCTATTGACTTGGAATTCTGTGAGGACTTCGTGTATGGCAAGCAGAAGAAGGTAAGTTTCAAGAAAATAGGGTGCACTCCAAAGACGCATCTATTCGAGCTTGTACACACTAATGTGTGGGGACCGACATATGTATCATCTCTTAGTGGCTCACATTATTTTATTTCTTTTATTGATGATGCTAGTAGAAAATTGTGGGTCTATTTTTTAAAGCATAAATCTGATGTATTTGATATCTTTAAGAAGTAAAAAGTTATGGTAGAAAATGAGGCAGGTAAAACAATAAAATGTCTCAAATTAGATAATGGGGGAGAGTACTGTGATAAGAGGTTTGAGGAGTATTGTGCAATAAATAGAATCAAACATCATAAAATGATTTTATGGACACCACAACAAAACTGTGTGGTTGAGCGCATTAACCGGACCATTCTTAAGCGTGCCAGGAGCATGAGATTACATGCAGGGTTGCCTAAGACATTTTAGGCAGATGTTGTGAATACTGCCTCATGTCTCATGAATAGAAGTCCATTAGCACTATTGGATGGTGGGCTACTAGAAGAAACGTAGACTGAGAAAGAAGTGAACCTTACACATCTCAAAGTGTTCGGTTGCACTTTATATGTTTATATTGATGTAGTGTATAGAAATAAGCTGGATGCGAAGTTCAAGAAGTGCACGTTTATAGGCTACAGGCTGTATAATTTTTTTTACTATTTTTGGAATATAGAAAATAGAAAAATCATCAAAAGTAAAGACGTAATCTTTAATAAAAAAAGTGACGCATAAGGACAATGTGCAGTAAAATTAGGCCGATGAGAAAGAATTCGTAGAGTTGGAAGACACGGGTGTTACAACGCTACAGGATGATTATGCATAGGAGCATTATGAGGTAAAGTCGCAGACACCGGTTGCGAGAAGGTCTACTCGGGAGAAGAGACCCACAGTCCGATACTCACCCTCTTTACATTACCTACTGCTGACAGATAATGGTGAACCAGAGTGTTTTGAAGAGGCATTACAGTCAGATACACGGGTTAAGTGGGAGCAGGCCATAGATGATGAGATGAACTCTCTTAAATCTAATCATACATGGGAGCTAGTCACTCTACCCAAGGGTAAGAAAGTTTTTCATAACAAGTGGGTTTACAGACTGAAGGAGGAGCACGATGGTTCGAAGCGATACAAGGCCAGATTAGTTCTGAAAGGGTTTCAACAAAAGGGAGGTATTGATTTCTCTGAAATATTTTCACCGGTAGTGAAAATGTCTACGATTCGCATGGTCTTAAGTATAGTGGCTAGAGAGGACTTGCATCTAGAGCAGCTAGATGTTAAGACAGCCTTTCTTCATGGGGACCTTGAAGAAGAGATATATATGCATCAGTCGACAGGATACACAGCACTAGGAAAGGAGAACAATGTGTGTAGGCTGAAGAAGAGTCTATATGGCCTGAAGCAGGCCCCAAGGCAGTGGTACAAGAAGTTCGATAGTTTCATATCGGGAAACGGTTTTAGAAGATGTCATGTAAACCATTGTTGCTATTTGAAGTAGTTTGATACGTCGTACATCATCCTTCTTCTATATGTTGATGATATGCTTATGGCTAGTTTAAGCATAAATAACATCTCAGATCTCAAAAGACAACTATCTAGAAAATTTACCATGAAGGATTTAGGAGCTCCAAAATAAATCCTAGTCATGATGATAAAGTGTGACAGGGAAAATAAGAAACTAGTTTTGTCACGGGTAGAGTACATAGACAAGGTACTTGATCGATTCAATAAGAGAGTTACTAAGCCGATTAGCACTCCATTAGCCAACCACTTCAAGCTTTTTAAGGAGCAAAGTGCAAAGACGCAGGAGGAACGAGACTACATGACTAAAGTCTCATATGCGTCAACTATTAGGAGTCTCATGTATGCTATGGTGAGCATAAGGCCAAACATTGCTCAAGCAGTGAGAGTTGTTAGCATGTTTATGAATAAACCCGGGAAAGAATATTGGGAAGTTGTGAAATGGATCCTCAGATACCTGGTAGGTACTGTGGATATAGGGCTATGCTATGGTGGATCGAAAATTAAGCTATAAGGCTACATAGATTCAGATTTAACAGGAGATATCGACAACAAAAGAAGCACTACAAGTTATGTATTTACTCTCGGTAGTGTTATAGTCAATTGAACCTCTCATTTATAGAAGAAAGTATCTATCAGTACAACAGGAGTAAAATATTTTGCAACTACAGAAGCGTGTAAGGAGATGGTATGGATGCAAGGTTTCATGGAAGAGTTGGGTAAGAAGCAAGTAAATTGTAAGTTGTACACTAACAGTCAGAGTGCAATACACTTAGATAAGAATTCAGTCTTTCATTCAAGGACCAAGCATATTAACATTAGATATCACTTCATATGTTCGTTACTGGAAGATGGATCGATTGATCTGGAGAAGATTCATACAAGTGAGAATCCTACGGATATGCTGACCAAGGCGGTCACATGGGAGAAGCTAAAACTTTATTAAGCGTTTATTGGTCTTCAGGTTTGAAAACAGGGATGTGATGCACTCCTTATGTAAAAGATGAAGGTTTATGGTAATGTATCTCCAAGTGGAAAATTGTTGAGATGCGAAGCCATATCTAGATAGGGTCACTCGACCGGTTGAGTGCCCTGCTCGACCGATTGAGTGGCCCACTCGATCGATCGAGGACTAGCTCGATTCAAAGTCCAGTGAGCATCAATTTTTTGGTTCTAAGGTGCTTGACCGGTCGAGGCCCCTGCTCGACCAATCGAGCAGCCTGTGGATTTTTGAGTAAGTTTTCGCAGAAGTACGAAAGGAAAGTTGCCTAAACTATAAATAGGGGGTCCCTAGGGCTTTTCTAAGAAAATGGGAGATATTCTAAAAGTGTGGGCAAAGGGTTTTCTCGATACATCTAAAGGAAAAAAGTTAGTTTATTGCTTGAAATCTCATTTTCTTTATAGTGGAAGTTTTGCACTATGGTTTTTTACCCTTGTTGGGGTTTTTCCACGTATATATATTGTCTTGTGGTTTATTTAGAATGCTTTGATTCTCCTTTCAGATTATTTTTCTTTCTGTTTATCGTTTGTGGGTGAGACCGGATATTGGATCTCGGCTCACTGCGTTGTTGGCGTGCTGCGCAACATCCAATCCCCATTGTTTCCTTAAGTGTGGTCTATTTGGATCTACCTCATTTTTGGTCTCATACCCTAAAATGATATGAAAAAATGGATGGACAGCATAGATTTTACACACACATCATAGTGGGTCCCATGAATGTTCCACATGTTAACACCTTCATTTTTCTACTTCTCTTCCTTGAATATGCTACACGGCAAAGCAATGAAAGAGATTTCTTAAGGTTTGAAATTTATGTAACCCATATGATCATCTATTTCTTAACTTTATACTGTTGGTACATTTTTTTTATCTAGATCATTCTAGAATATGAACCAAAAAATAAGGTAGATTCATAGCCCAAATGGATCACACCATTAGAAAAATTTAGGAGTTGGATGCCTTTCATTAAAAACTTCTTGGGACAACATAAGGTTCTGATCAAGCTAATATGTGTGTTTTCCCTTCATCTAAGTTTGTGTGACTTGGTGAACAAGTTTGATGGAATATAAACTTCATGTATGACCCTAGAGATGGTTTCAAAAATAGTTTGTTCAATCCCCCCTTCGTTCAGTGGTGTGGTCCAATTGAACTTCGGATGTGACTCATTTTTGAGTTCATGCTCTAGAACATAGATCTAACACATAAATCATGGTGGGGCCAGAGTGGTTTCACACGTTAAAAGTTGTGTTGTTTAAAATAGTACCCAATCTAATCAGGAGAGAGAAAATCAACATATTTTATAAGCTCGTGTCTTCAACAATGATATGTACCAATGTAAGGGGACGGCCTAGTATTTCCCCGATTTGCACTCTAAAAATGCATAAATATTTTCGGTTTGGTCATATGTGTATTTCTTCTTTCCATCCTGGACTATGCTAACATGGAAAACTTATGTGGGCTCCATCGTGTTGTATGTATTATATTTACACCATTTATTCATTTTTTAAATCATTTTAGGGTGTTTCACAGAAAATCTTAGGGATTGAACACCCACCATTGAAAACTTCCTAAGGCACACCCTGATGTTTTAATTGCCATATAACCTGTTCATAGGGTCACAAAGACCTAGACGAAGGAAAACACAAATATAAACTTAGTGTGAGTTTTTTTTTGCCCCCAATAAATTTCCAATTGTGGGTCATTAGTCCTTTCTATTTTCTATGGTGTAGTCCAGTTGGGCTTTGAGTCTGCATCATTTTTGGCCTCAAATCCTAAAATAAGTTGGCAAAAATGGAAGGACAGTTGGGCCCATAGTGTTTCGGCCACATTGTGCCACTAGAATATCTAAATTAAACATGAGCCCATTAAAAAAGATACCGATATATATGCCACGCAATTTCCAGCATGGCACAATAGGTCTCAGATCCAATCCATTTATTCAACCGACACCACTATAGTGATCCCTAGCCCAATAATTACGTTGATTCACCTATCAGATGGGCTATAATCTGCAAAATAAATGTATGCTCGAAAAACTTGAATAGATTTTTTCTCTAACTCATTCACATGTTTCTAGATTACTTTTTTAAGAAAACATAACAATGAGTTACCTATGTGATTTTTCCTTTTTTAGTAGCATAGGAGACATGATTTAAGAAATAGGAAAGTTGAAGGCAGGTTTTGGGAAACCAACATTTATAGAATTTTTGGCTAAATAAAATTTGTTTTTTTCTATTTTTTTTTCTTTGTAGATTTAATGACTTCTCTTTTTCATTTGTATTTGTTTAATTGGAGGAAGATGTGTCCTTCCTCCATTTTCCACCACACAGCCATTATGCTATGATCCAACCCCCTCTATTTTGACAAGTTGAGTTTTTAACTTTTTCAATGATTTGTAATTATCCTCATACATGTGTACGGTACATATATTATAGCCACTCATTATCCTATGGGTGTAACATTCAATAGGCTCGGCTAGCTACTTTCCAAAAAAAGGGAGAAAACAAGGAATCTTCGTGGATGTATGTTGCATCTCACTTTTTCATGGACTTAAAAATGAGTTATATTTAAAGTTCATATTTAGCGACGTTTTACGATATGTAATAGCGACATGTCAACTCATCACTAATTAGATATATTTTGCGATAAGTTATTAAGTCATCACAAATAATTGAGTCATTGGCGACGAGTTACTGTTTTCACTGCTAAATAGAATTTGTAATACCTTATTTGCAGCAAAATTGATGATGAGCAACACTCGTCACAAAAAAAAAATTTAACGACGAGTTTGGAGTTTTTAACAATGAGTTAATTTGTCGAAAAAAACTAAATTGTTATAGTGCCTATTAATAGCAGCTATTTGTTTAATCTGGTGAGATAAATGACTCAAAATCATGAAAAGCATGAAATTTGAATGGTACCACATACCATGGAAAGCATGAAATGGTACCATATGCATGACAAGGTTTTTTTTTTTTTTTTTTTTTTTTACACACGCACTCATGCTAGTGGAATTTCACCACACATGGATATGCGAACCCTTGTCCAGGTGCTGAAACTCCTAAGAGTCTACAACTTGAGCAAGAGTAAGGATCCACATGCTTGACAAGTTAACTTGTCAAAAAAAAAAAAAAACTGACTAAATTGTTTTAGTGCTTGTTGATGGCAGCCATTTGCTTAACTTGGTGAGACAAATGACTCAAAATCGTGAAAAGCATGAAATTTGAATGGTACCACGTAATAAATAAATAAATATATATGGTACCACATACCATGGAAAGCATGAAATTTGAATGGTACCACATACCGTGGAAAGCATGAGATGGTACCACATGCTTAACAAGTACCTACCGATGGTTGCTGTTTGCTTGACCTGCTGCGATAATGACTTTTGTTGATGGTAAAATCTGGTCGGCCCCCTCTCCACGTCACCCTCCACGTATCGTCCTTGAAACCTGCACCAAGAAAATGGGCAAAGGTGACCCTGGCTAAGCCGGGGGACCCTCCGATGCCTAAGTCAGGACAAGGGAATCTGGGTCAAGTAGAGAGTGGAGAGAGCTCGATTTCGCGTACCTGTAGACATGGCGCTGTATACTATTTATACTTGCTTGTGGGGCGGTATGAGTCCGATAATCTCGACACGATCAGAGGGATTCTAGGATCATGGAGATACTGCCCGCAATTTACTGATTGCGCAGCGTATCTGGTGGATCGTGCACATCTGCTAGCGAAGTTACCAGCCACATTCGGTTATGGTAGTTTCCATGTTTAACGAATGGGATATACGCCTCTGAAGGTCTGTTCGGCTCGGCTCGCCAGACTATAGTAAAGAACATTCTCCAGGTCAATCGACATCCAACCCGACCCGTCATGCCGCATCCGTCGCGGCCGGCTTGAGCATATCGTGGTTGGGGAATAATAAGTTATCCGATCGGATTACTAGGACCCCTCCGAGCTGAGCCTCACCTAAAGATGCTCATGTTCTCGTTGCGATGCTGAAGTCTAGTTAGATGGGTCATGCATCGAATGCCCCGGCTCGGACATACAACCGGATTGATATCCTACCACTGGCTCAAATCTCCCATAACAGAAGCCCCCTACTCTTCGAGTTTGCTTGCTGGCTTGGAGAGTTCTCATGTAGGAAATCTCTCGCCCTTATCCCAATTATGACGAATCTCGAATTGCGCATGTGTTGGTCGCCTTGGTTAACGCGTGACGACAGTTATGATCCCGAATCTCCTCCCAGCCTATGAGAGGTTGCCACGCAGGCCTGAGGAGGCGTGTACCTGACGGCTCCGAGTGCCTCGGCGTCGCTTTGCATATCAACGTACGCTGCCCGATGTCAGAGCCGTACGATCAGTTTGGTATCCCTCCAATGCGACGCAACCATGTGTACTAGGAGATCAGCTCATGCTGATTCGGCTACTACCAATAAAGCTCGCCATTAATGTAGAATCCCTTTGCTGCCTATATAAGGCACCCCGAATTATCGTTTGTCACTTTACATTCTAAATTAGAAGAGTACACCGGAGGAGGCGATTTTCGACGAGGCGATTCCGACCGAATTCGAAGTTCCCAATAGAAGGCGATTTTCGACAATCACCTGGTGAGTCCCGTCGATCTTCACCCATCTTTCTACCATGTCTTCCAACCTCGAGATGGTTCGCTAATATGCCGACGACTCCGTGCCGAGGAGTACTGAAAGTGGGAGTGGGTCTTCCGAAGGCCCTTTCGAGACTACTCTCCCATACCCCCCGCCTCGGAGGTAAAAAATGTTGGGTTCTAAGACCAAGAAGCTCAGCAAGAAGACAGCCACCCGAACCCGCCGAGTCGAGACCACTACCACTACCGAAATGCTCACGAGTTTACGCACCGCAGAGGTAGTCCCAGGAGGTTCTGTCATGTCAAAATCTCGGATGGAGTGGATTCGTTCGGAGTTCCAAATCCTTGACTCCGTTCAGATAAGGGCTCCCGGTCCTTTGGACGTTGCTGACGCTCTTGCCAAGGGGGAAGTAGCCATCTTCCTTTGTGTGCTGCAATGCGGGTTTAACTCCCACTACCTTGGATTGGCCCCCGGGCAGTTTACTCCGAATGCTTGAAAGGTGATGATCTTTACCTATATTATTTGGAGGCATGTTGGAAACTCCGAGCTGACCCCAGAGGAGCTACTGAGCCTGTACCTGATCAAGCATGATAGCAACGATCCATGGTACTATTTTGTGACTCGGGGGAGCAAGGGGTCGGGATTAGTGATGCACCTTCCGTCGTCCAACAAGGACTGAAAGAACAAGTGGTTCTGGGCGGCAAGTGATTGGGAGGCACCAACGGCTGAGCTTAGGACCTCAACGGCTCGGGTTCCGACCCATTTTATGAAACCAGGTCGGACTTCATTTTACATCCGGGTTGCTGCTTTAGTTTTCACCTGTTTCAGTCGAAGTAAAATTTCTTTTTCCTTATGCAGCTTTTCAAAAGGGGTTGCCGGTCCTTGTCTCAGACCAAAAAAATCATATTGCGAAGGCCAGAGTGAGATCGGAGACGCTTCACTCCAAGGCTGATCTGATCATCGCGGCCAACCTTCACTGGTCTGGGCTTTACAAATCCCAGCCTTTGCCCACATCCCTCAGTAAGCTGCCCTGATCACTTCGATGGACTTTCTTTAGGTTATCTAATAGCTGACACAATCTTCTCTTTCGCAGGCATAGCCGAGGCGTCCGGGGCTGGGAAGAGGAAGGCAGCTCCGACAGCGGCGGAGTTACTGAAGGAAGCCCCCCGAGTGAAGATCACTCGAAAGAAGCCAGCTCCCCCTTGCGAGGGGAAATCTTCCTGCTGTGCCGACCACAACGGCCCAAGCACCGAGACCAGTTGGCTCTTCCTCTGTGATGCCGACTCTGGCGGGCTCTAGTACTACCACAGCTCCCTCGACAGTTTTGTGCCCGGTGGCACCTCCTCCTCCAGGGCTTGTCCGAACGACTGTAGTCGGCACCCCAGTCGTTCCGAGTCCTATTGCTCCTCATGCCCCTGCCGTCGTCGTTCCCCCCACCGCGGAGGCACCTGCCGCAGCTCCCTAGCCCCCCATTACTGTCCCTTCTTCCTCTGAGTGGGAGGAGGCCATTAGAAATGCCAATAATATGACTTCCCCTCCCGAGGTCGGGAGAGATGTCAGGGCCGAGGGTCAAAACTCAGACGGCAGCAGGGTGGGGGCCGAGGGGGCTGTGGCCTCACCCCAGGCGGGCACGAGCGGTAAGAGGTTCGAGTCAGGCTATCATATGGCGTGCTTGGCTCCGTGGGCCACTAAACATGCTAAGGAGGAGGATATCGCTCAGAACCTTGAGTGGTCGGAAGGCAGCTTTCTGAATGACTTTGCCTCCGTATGCTACATGGTATATTTTTGAGAGGATTCTCCATTTCTTTCATATCATTGTATATATTTTGTAGATTCTGACCTTTGTTTCCTGTTCAGGCCGTCTTGATGCTGCTCTCGATTCGGGAGAGAGTGCGGGAGCACAGGAGGGAGGTAGAGTTGGAGGCTCTTCAGGCTGAAACAACGGCTTTATGGTCTGAGCAGACCAAACTGTGCCAACAGTTTTCGGGTGAGAGGGCCAGGGTGAGCCAACTGCAAGGAGTCATCATCAACTTGAAAGCCAGGGAGCTGCATCTGTAGGATAAGGCGAATAATTTTAAGGCGAGTGGCGATGCAGCGACCGCTGAGCTGACCCTCGTCAGGGCTCACGTGGACTCTTTTGCCATGGAGACCACTCGGCTCGGTGAAGCCCTGAAACATGTCAAGGCCGAGGCAGCTAAAGAACGAACCCGAGCCATGAATTAGGCCATGGAGGCCCAGTGATCCAAGGACGAGGCCTCACTAGCCGTAGTGATTACTGCCGTCGTTGAAGGTTTCAAGACTTCCAAGGAGAGGGACGCTGAAGCTGTGATGTTCTACAACTACGACTTCGATGCTTGTCTCGAGGCCGTTCTGAGTTTATACCCAGACCTCGATCTTGACTCTCTTCTGTCCGAGGACTCCGAGGACGCCCCTGCTGAAGTCGTCCACTCGGACCAAGCCCCCGACTCCCAAGCTCCTCCTCCAGCATGAAGACATTCTATCATTTTTTATTTTTTTTTAGAAACTGCCAATATATCTCTATCAATGTATTTTTTACCCCTCCATGGGGATTTAATGAAAAATATTTCTTTGATATTGTGTTCCCTTCATTGTCGTTTAGTCGGTTCCTAGGGTTGGTTCTCCGAGCTCCCTCGGCCCAAGTCTTAGTTGGGTCCAATCCTTTAGGATACTCAGCTCGTCGCCTGTCTGACGAGAACCCTTCATTCCTTCGTATGTCAAGCCGAGCGCTTTAATGAAGGGTCAGACTATTATTAGGATTTTTCCCTCGAGGGGATGCCTTATCGATTTTTCGTTAGATTAGGCTCCGATCCCTTAAAGGATCGGGCTATTTAATTCGTGCTTGTGTTGATAAGATAATCAGGCATGCATGTAAAGTAAAATTAATCTTTTATTAAGAGCCTTAAAGGCTAGTCGCTCGGAGGCATATATTTTATTATGAGCCTTAAAGGCTAGTTTCTCATAGGTAGTAGATCTTCAAGTGCTTGGCGTTCCAAGGGTGAGGGAGATGATGACCTTCGAGGTCTTTCAGGTGATACGAGCCTAGTTTGGTAGATCTGACCACACGATATGGTCCTTCCTAATTGGGTCCGAGCGCTCCTACCCCTGGCTCAGCCGTGTTCTGGAAAACCCGTCGGAGGACTAAGTTCCCTGGTCAGAAGCGCCTAACTTTGACCTTTGAATTATATAAGTGCGCTACCTACTGGTGTCGAGCCACCGTTCGGAGCTTGGAAACCTCTTTGAGTTCTTCCAGCAAATCCAGATTAGCAGCGATCTGTTCGGAGTTCTGATTTTCTTCGAAGCTCCTAACTCACGCCGTGGGGAGTCCGATTTTAATTGGCACATTGCCTTCGAGCCATAGGATAACGAAAATGGGGTTTCACCCGTCGAAGTCTGATTTGTAGTCTTGTAAGCCCAGAGGACGAAGGGGAGTTCCTCGGCCCAATTTTCCTTCACTTTTTCCAGTTTTGTCTTAAGATGGTGCTTGATGACCTTGTTGACTGCCTCTACCTGTCCATTTGACTGTGGATGCCGAGGCGATGAGTAAGCGTTCACAATGCCAAGCCCTTGACACATGCTACGGAACTTGTCATTATCGAATTGGCAGCCGTTATCAGAAATGATGGTCCTTGGGATTTCGAACCTGCAGATGATATTTTTCCACACAAAGTCGATCACTTTTTGCTCAGTGATCTTTACAACTGGCTCGGCCTCGGCCCATTTAGTGAAGTAGTCGACGGCGACTATAGCGAACTTGACTTGTCCCTTCCCAGTGGGCAAGGGACCAATGATGTCGATCCCCCATTGGGCGAATGGCCACGACCCACTCATGGAGGTCATTTCTTCTACCGGTTGCCTCGACATGGCAGCAAAATGCTGACACTTGTCACACTTCTAAAAAAAGTCCTTGGAGTCTTGCTTGAGAGTCGGTCAGAAATATCCTTGATGAAGTATCTTCATGGCCAAGGCGTGACTGCCAGAATGGTTTCCGTAGATTCCCTCGTGAATCTCCCAAATCACATAGTCGGCCTCGTCCGGTCAGAGGCATCTAAGGTAAGGCTGAGAATGCCCCTTCTTGTACAGCACTCCGTCCAATATAGCGTATCGGGCCGCTCTAACCCTAAGTCATCTCGCCTCTAGTTTGTCCGAGGGGGTTTCGCCGGATGATAGATAATTGAAGATTGGGCCCATCCAACTAGAAATGGATTGGACGGGATTGACTTTTTCCGACTGGCTGATACTTGGGTGTTCAATGAACTCGACTGGAACGAAACGCGGGATCTTTCCCTCGGAGGCTGAGGCAAGTCTTGCTAAGGCATCGGCTCATGAGTTCTCGGCTCTGGGAATCTGCCGGATGGTGCAACTCCAAAATCTCTCGATCAATTTCTTTGCTTCTTCGAGGTAGGCGATCATTCTAACTTCTTTAGCTTCATACTCTGAAGAGATGTGGTTTACTACCAGCTGTGAGTCGTAATGAACTTGTAAGGTCTGGACACCTAGGATCATGGCTAGCCTGAGCCCAGCTAACAATGCTTCGTACTCGGCCTCGTTGTTTGAAGCTTTGAACCCGAGTCTGATTGCGTATTAGATTGTCGCTGAATCAGGTGCAACCAGGACAACATCGGCTCCTGCTCCTTTAATATTGGAAGACCCATCAACATAAAGGACCTACCCCGGGTCTGACGCCGCCTCTTGGTTGTTCAAAGGGACTGGTGTCATTTCGACTTCCTTACTGACTTGCTCCTCATCCAGAGTTGTGAACTCAATGATAAAGTCGGCTACTGCTTGACCCTTGAGTGTCGTCCTAGGGCAGAATTGAATGTTAAACTCTCCGAGCTCTACGGCCCACTTAGTCATCCGACCCGACACTCGGGTCTCCGGAGCACCTGCCTCAGAGGAGAGTCTGTTAGCACAACTATGGAGTGGGCCTGAAAATATGGCCGCAGTCTTCTAGCCGAGACGACAAGGCAGAGCGCCAGTTTTTCCAAGGACCGGTACCTTGTTTTCGCTGGTACCATGGCTTTGTTTACGTAGTACATGGGATACTGCTTGCTTCCAACCTCTTTGATCAGAACTGAACTGATAGCTGAGGCCGAGACGGCGAGGTAGAGGAATAAAGGCTCCCCTTCTTCAGGCTTGGACAATAGAGGTGACGAATCCAAATACTGTTTTAATTGCTGGAAGGCCTGCTCACACTCTGGCGTCCACTCCACCTTCTTATTGCCCTTCAGCTGCTGGAAGAAGGGAAGACATTTATCTGTAGCCCTAGATATGAAGCGTCCGAGGGCGACAACCCTTCCCGTGAGACACTATATCTCCTTAAGAGTCCGAGGCGAGTTCATGTCGAGGAGGGCCTTGATCTTATCTGCATTGGCCTTGATACCTCACTGGCTAACTTGAAAAACAAGAAACTTCCCTGACTCAACCCCAAATGCACACTTAGCGGGATTCAATTTCATCTGATATTCTCGGAGGACGCTGAATGTTTCTCCGATGTCAGCAAGGTGGTTGGAGGCTTGGATACTTTTCACCAACATGTCATCCACATAAACCTCCATGGTGCGTCCAATCTGGCTGGCAAACATCTGATTCACCAGCCTCTGATTTGTTGCCCCAGTATTTTTCAGGCCAAATGGCATGACCCGGTAACAGTAGAACCCTTTGTCAGTGATAAAGGTAGTCTTCTGCCTATCTGGGGGATGCATAGCGATCTGGTTGTACCTGGAATAAGCGTCCAGAAACGAGAGTAACTCATGTTCGGCCGTGCTGTCCACTAGTTGGTCGATCCGTGGTAATGGAAAGCTGTCTTTGGACACGCCTTATTCAGATCAGAATAGTCTACACAGACCTGTCACTTCTCGTTGGACTTCCTGACGAGCACAACATTTGCTATCCAATCAGGATAGTATACTTCTTCTATAAAACCCGCATCGAGCAGGACTGAGACCTCCTCGGCAATGGCTTCGTATCGTTCAGCATCGAATGGTATTTTTTTTCCTTAACTGGCCAGTGATCTGGGTCCACGTTCAGCCTGTGGACTAGCACATCAGGTGAGATCCCCGGCATATCTGCGTGCGACCATGCGAAGATGTCTCGGTATTGCTTCAAGAAGGCCAATAACTCGTTCCACCACTCGGGATTCAGTGATGATCCGAGCTAAACATTTTTGCTCGGTTCTGATTCATCGAGCGGTACTTTTGGCAAATCTTCGACGAAGGAGCTTTCCGTTGGTCCTCGAGGATCGAAGGCGTCCACTATGAGCGTTTGTTTGGCAGCTCCTTTTCTCACGGCTATCGCATAGCATCTCCGGGCCTTGTGTTGATCACCTCGAAGATAACCAATCCCACCTTCAGTTGGGAACTTCATCATCAGATGATAAGTTGAGACGACCGCTCTCATTGCATTGAGGGAGGGTCAACCCAGGATCACATTGTGGACAAATGGAACATTGACAACTAAAAAGTCCACCAAAAGTGTGACTTAATGTTGCCCTTCTCCTACTGTTACTGGGAGGGAGATGGCTCCTTCGGAGATGACTCTCTCTCTGGCAAAGCCGTGCAAGGGAGTCTTCACGGGTCGGAGCCAGGACCGTGGAATTTTGATCTTTTCAAATGCTTTAGAATACATAACATCAGCCGAACTCCCGGTGTCGACCAAGATGCGGTACACTTTGTGATTTACTATGGTCATGGTAACCACTAGCGCATCATCGTGCGAATGTTGGATCCCACATGCATCATCTTCCGTGAAAGTCAGGCTGCACGGAGCGGCTCGGAGTTCCTTTCTGGGACGTTCCGCCAGGTGAACGTGTGCCAGCTTGGATCTCCAGGAATGGGCTTTTTGAGCCCTGTTTGAATCCCCTCCCCCAGTCGAACTCCCAAAGATGGTACGAATTTCGACGGGTTCCTCTGGGGGGTTGTTCGGCTGTTCTCGCGGTAGTTCCTCTCTCCGAGCAGAATTCTTTTTTTTGGTGTAACGACGTAGGTGTCCCTTACGGATGAGGGACTCAATCTCGTCATTCAGATCCACACAGTCGTTCGTGTTGTGACCATGGTCTCGGTGGAAACGGTAGAATTTTCGCTTGTCTTGGTGCTCTAGGTCAGCCCTCGTGCAGACCGGCCAATTAAGCAGTCTGTCTCCTCGGATATCCAGCAGAATTTGCTCGACGGACGTATTGAGTGGGGTATAAGAACGAAATTTTCCTTTCGGCCTGCGGCTCGTTCGACAATCGCGAGAAGCGTGGTCATCCATTTCTTTGCCAGTCGGCTAGGAGTCTTCGTTCCGAGGTCTCTTCCCTTTGTTCGTCGAGTCAGACACTTGTGTGCCTTTACGAGCGTTAGTGAACTCCTCGACATTAGTATATTTCTGAGCTTTCACCAGGAAGTCCGCTAGCGTCTTTAGCGGATTCTTCTCGATAGAAAAGGCAAACTTTCCTTCTTTCAGTCCGCTCAGAATGGCAGCGAGGGCCATTTTATCATCGTAGTCCTCGACATGTATCACTTCTTTGTTAAAGCAAGCGATGTAATCCTTTAACGACTCTTTCTGGGCCTGCTTGATGGTAAGCAGGTGAGTGTTGGGCTTTCGACTTCTCTTACCGCTTATAAACTGCGTAAGGAATAGTCGACTCAACTCCATGAAAGAGTCCACGGAATTGGGTTTGAGCTGGTGATACCAAATTTGAGCGGACCTTGTGAGGGTGATAGAGAACCCCCTACACATCATTGCGTTGGTTACAGTTTGTATCTGCATCCACGATCGGTAGGACTCCAAGTGCTTAGATGGGTCCCCGGATCCTGAATACTGGATGACGGGAGGCATCCGAAACCTCTGCGGCATCACTTCAGCCATGATGGCCGGAGTGAAGGGAGGCTCAGTCTCTTCCATCATTGCTTAGATCATGGCTGAAACTGTCGATTGCTGCTGCTTTTTCTTGAATGTCAGGAACTTATCTTTTAGCTCCGCAAATCGTGCCTCCCATGGGTCCCTATTTTCTGCGACGACCTCTGGAGCATTCTCGACCTCCGGCGTTCTCCTTTCTCTCCTCCGTTCTAACTGATGATGGAGGTCCGTGGGTGGCAGGGCGAATGTGGCTGAATGAACGGTTGTCGGAGCCCGAGTGGTGACATTCCGCGTGGATACTTCGGCGCGATCGCAGGAGGGTTTTGACTTGAATGCGGCACCCCCGAGTGTTGGGGGGCTTCAGGTCTCGCACTCCTCAGTACAGAGCGAGTTTCCATGAACAACTCCACTGTCTCGAGAACAGGTTGTTCCTGAGCCGGGCGTAGCTCTGGTTCTCTCTGCTGTTTCATTCGATTTATTTCGTCACATAGGGCCTAGATCTCATTTTTCTTGGCGCGATACTTACTCAACCGATTGCGCGAACCCTGGGAAGGCCCTGGTGTGGACTTGGCATGAAGCGGTGACGACGACCGAGTCTGCTCATTAGGTTGCGGATGCACCACTGCAGCTTTCTTCTTCCTCGCCATTGCTTGGAAAAATGAGAACCTAACTTCTAGTTTCAGGTTCCCACAGACGGCGCCAAAAAATATTGATGGCAAAATCTGGTCGACCCCCTCTCCATGTCGCCCTCCACGTGTCGTCCCTGAAACCTGCACCAAGAAAATGGGCAAAGGTGACCCTGGCTAAACCGGGGGACCCTCCGATGCCTAAGTCAGGACTAGGGAATCTGGATCAAGTAGAGAGTGGAGAGAGCTCGATTTCGCATACCTGTAGACATGGCGTTGTATACTATTTATACTTACCTATGGGGCGGTCTGAGTTAGATAATCTTGGCATGATCAGAGGGATTCTAGGATCATGGAGATACTGCCTGCAATCTACTGATTGTGCAGCATATCTGGTGGATCGTGCGCATCTGCGAGCGAAGTTACCGGTCACGTTTGGTTATGGAAGTTTCCATGTTTAGCGAGTGGGATATATGCCTCTGAAGGTCTGCTCGGCTCGGCTCGCCAGACCATAGCAAAGAACATTCTCCAGGTCAGTCGACATCCGACCCGACCCGTCATGCCGCATTCGACGAGGCCGACTTGAGCATATCATGGTTGGGGAATAATAAGTTATCCGATCTTATTGCTAGGACCCCTCCGAGCTGACCCTCACCTAAAGATGCTCGCGTTCTCGTTACAATGCTGAAGTCTGGTTAGATGGGTCATGCATCGGATGCCTCGGCTCGGACATACAGCCGGATTGATGTCCTACCACGGGCTCGGATCTCCCCATAACAACTCTAAAAGGTGGAAAGAGAAACCCTAAAATTTGAATGGTACCACATTTTTGACCCATTGATGGCCGCCACTTGCTGGGCCTGAACCCAAAACCTTGAAAAAAGCTAGCGTCGAGCATAGGCTAAGAAAAAAGAAAGGGTATGAAACCCCTTTACATGAACAAATGGTACAACATGAGATACATATGTTTGACCCACTAATCGCTGCTGCTTGCTTGACCGGTGAGATAAGTAACTTTAAATCATGGAAAGAACGAACATTAAGTTGTAGGCCATTCTCGTTTTCTCTCGAATGTTTGTTACTTTTATACAGCTGAGCCACTCTCATGCCCATCAAATATAGCTGGACCACTCCACATAGGATATAGAGGTGATTGAATGCTTGCCATTAAAAACTTTATATGGCCAATATGATATTTATTTTCCATCCAACCTGTTCATAAGGTCACGCAAATCTGAATGTACGGAAAACACAAATATAGTCTTGGTCCAAAAACTATGGCCCCAAGGAGTAATCATACTATGGGCCTCTAATTCCTACTATTTCACATGGTGTGGTTTACTTGAGTATTAGATCTGCTTCATTTTTTAGCTTATGACCTAAAATGAACTGGCAAAAGTGATGGATGGCATGGATATAAAATATATACATCACAGTGAGTCCTACTAGTGCCTGCCATCAGGGATATCCTTAAAGTCGGCTTCCGTTTTGTAGATGCTTTGCCTCACATATCAGGCCAGCTACATCCTCACATAAAATGAATTACTGGTAGTATTGACAGATGATCTCCACATCATTGGATGTGCTCATTTCATTATCAGATGGGTCAGATTCCTTGAGACAAGGAATCTACACCATCGGGATTACCTGACTTGCGGCTCTAACCTCACATCAAACTATTATTCACGTGTGAGATGAGTGCCCAATCCGAAGGGCATGGGTACTTGCCTAGGAAGCGGATTGGCTGGTGTACCACACACCACCGACATAGCTAGTTTGTGTACGTGTCATGCGAAGACTAGCGCTGACGTTCCTGGAGCTCAAGCTGTACTAACTGTTCAAAGGAGATGAAGTTATATGGCCCATGATAATGTATATATTATATCCACACCGTTCATCCATTTAGAGAGAACATTTTAGAGCATGATCTAAAAAATAATCATATCAAAATCTTAAATGGACCACACCACAAGTAATTGTGGGAGAGAATACTCACAGTTAAAACATTCATAGGGCCCACCATAAAGTTTAAATTTTATCTAATTGGTTCAAAAGGTCCTACAGACCTGTATAAAATGGAAAAACAAATATCATTTTTATTCAAAATTTTTATGACCCTAAAAGGATTTCAATTGTAGACGTTCAATCCCCCACTGCTTTTTCTAGTGTGGTCCACATGATCTGTGTTATTTTTCGGATTAAGCCTTATAATGAGATCGCCAAATGGATGGACAGTTTGGATATAACACAAACCTGACAGTGGGACTCACAAAACTTAGTGCCCTCAACACACCAGCCAGTTCGGTTGTGTGGTACACCGGCCAATCCACTTCCCTTTCCTCAACGCACCAACGAAATCGGAAATCAGATTGCATACTGAGTTACTTAGTACGCTCTTATCGTACTAAGTAAACTCAGTTGGGACCAGCTTGAATGTATGTGGTCTATCCACACCATCCATACATTTTTCCATCTAATTTAAGGGGTTGAGCCCAAAATTGAAGCACATCCAAAGACCAAGTGGATCATACCACTGGAAACAATGGGGATAATAAGTTCCACCGTTTAAAACTTTATAAGCACCACAGTGATGTTTATTTGACATCCAACTTGTTCATAAGATAATAAAAACATGGATGAAGGCAAAAGACAAATATATACTTGATCGAAAAGTTCTGTGGCCCCCAAGAATTTTTCAATAGTAGACATTTAATTCAACTCTTTCAAGTGGTGTGGTCCATTTGAACATTGGATATGCCTTATTTTTGCCCTCAATCTATAAAATTATCTAGTAAAATGGATGGACAAAGAGGATAAAATACATCAATCATGGTGAACCCCACAGAGTTTACTCAGTACACTAAGTGTAGTGAGCTACTCACTACGCTAATTCGCTTCCCACATTGACTGGCTAGTTGAAAAGCAACAGTGTAATCAGATAAGACAGTACCAAAATTGTGAATAAAGTCTGGTGCAAAAATTAATTAGTTTAACGACGGATTTAATCTGTCGCCAACGGAAAATGTCCATTGCCAATCTCGTCTCTCAAAAATCCATTCAAAAGTCGCAGAATTTGCGACGGATCAAAATCCGTCACTAAAATCTGATTTACGATGGATTTTGGTCCGTCATAAAATGGTGACGGACTAAATCTGTCACAAATTTTGATTTTGCGACAGAATATGATCAATTGCAAATTCCCTCCCAAAATAGCAATTTGTGACAGTTTTTAGTTGCTTTTGCGATGGATCATGGTAACTCGTAAAAGGACTTTTACCTTAAACATTTATTTTATTTTTTTCATTTTTTTAGAATATGGTGGAAAATTATTTTTTTGTAGTCTAAGAATTGTTTTTTAATAGAATTTCAGTGGTTTAATTGTACATATTTGTATCTAAGATTATTTTTTAACAATTGATTGAATGCAAAAAAAAAAAAAAAAAAAAAAAAAAAAAAAAAAAAATTGTTTTTATATCAAATGAGTGGAAATTAGTTTTTTTAAATTTAAAACTAATATTTAAATGATTTATTATATCACATGAAAAGGAATATTAAGAAGTTTATAAAATTTAAGAATGTTTGAGGAAAAAAATGAGATTTTGAAAAAACAAAAATCGTGATTTAATAAAAATCTATTTTGTGGGAAAAGAAAAGAATATTAAATAAAGTTGATAATTTTGAAAAAAAGAATTTGATTTCGAGAAAAAATAATATCCTGAAAAAGAAAATTAAAAAAGATTAAAAAAATGTAAAATTTTTGACAATGTTGAAAAATGAAAATATTTTGAATAAGAAAATGAGAGTTTGTATTTTGAAAAATAAAATAAAATTGACAAGTTCGAAAAAAATTGACAGGTTCGAAAAAATTTACACACACACACACACACACAAAAATAAAACCCTACCCACATGCCCTCTTTCCCTTTCTCCCTTTCCCTATCTTCTCTTTCTCTACCCCACAATCTCCACCCAGCTGCTGCCCGCCGTACGCCCGCCCGCCCGATGAGCAACATCAATCCACCGGTAGTCCGGGACCACCACCACCTATGATTGCTCGCACGCTGGCCGCACGCCTCCACTGGACCACCACCACCACCTGATCTCACCAAGTGAATCAGAACAGCCGCGCTCAATCCCAACAAGTTGGTCGAGTGCCAAGATTTGTTTCCTCTTATTCATCATCATCTTCTTCTTCTTCTTCTTTTTCTCTTCAAAAATGTTTATTTTAGGGCCACAAATCGAAAGGTTCAGATTGCCCCATTAGTGGGATTTTATGGGCTTGTCATATCAACGGTGGGATGCAACTGGTCTGGATTAACTAAAATCAACTAGTCTAGATTTTCTCAAAAGAATAAATTGCTTAGAAGTTTTAAGGCATCTAAGGAATAGGGGATGACTTTTTCATGTCGTGGACTAGGACATCCCTGCTTAGAAGTTTCTCAAAAGAAAACAATAGAAGGAAAATAATTAAAAATTTTGCAAGAAAGGAAGGAACTTGCCCAGAAGTTTCTCATTGGAAAATCAATGGCCATGGAATTTGGAAAAATTCGAGAAGCAAAGGAAACACACTAGATTTTTTTCCTCTTTCAAAGTAGAGCATCACCCCTCTCTTAATTTATAAGGTGATCTTGTTTGGATATTAAAACTGGGTTGTTAGGAAACCCAAGTTATGGAACTGAGAATTTTGGAAAACTAATGCTTAGATGTTTTTTAAGGACTCTAAATTCAAGAAAGGAGAATCCAAAAATGTCAAGATGGCTAAACTGATTCAGGCACACCAAAAAAAAAAAAAACCTGGTATTCAGGAAACCAGGTTTTGAATCTAAATGAAGTCTTAGGCCATGCTTGGCAGACGTTTAAAAATTAGTTCACCCCATTGAAGTTAACAGTAACTATGTATAGATATCATATTTCTTTCTGGTAAGTATTAAAATAATCTTGATAACTTATAATCATGATTATGATTTAATATGAGAGATAATCTAGTGTAAAACACTTTCGATATATCATCCACTGGATCCTGTTCATGTAACACACATGTTCTAGAACTAGACCTTTCATTTAGTGGGTGCCACAACACATGGTTTGTTAATACATATCCAAAAATGACTTGCCTTTGAGAATTCTACACTTGCACCTAAGAATTTTCTGAAATAACATCAACCAGTTGTAAGAAGATGAAATGGTTAGTTAAACAACAATAGTAAAGCTGGCCCCAATTAGTGGGTAATCCATACCTCATGTGATTTGAATTTAATACAAGAATAAGACGAGCAGTAATACTGCATCTTGCAGTCTAGAATTATTTTCCTATAGAAACGAGTACCTCTTAGAATGGAAATTTTCAAAGGTGAAGTTTCCTTGGTCGAAATATTGTTTTACCTAATGACATGAAAACTTTCAAGGGCTTGAAATTTCATTGTTTGATGGATCTGTCATATTGACATATGCCAAAATTGTTTAGAAAATATGATATCCAATTTTGATGAAAATATTCTTGTGATAAGCTCGAGCTCGACTCGAGGTAAACTTGACTTGACTCGAACTCCACTCAATAGCTTTGACAAACAAGCCAAGCCTCAATGTTGACCTTGAGGCCGGGCTCGAGCTTGAGCTCGAACTCGAGTAGAGGATGGACAAGTCGAGCTGAGATTGGCCCACCTCGACTCGACTCGGCTCGATGCCCACCTCCAGTTCTGCCAGTTTCACACTAGGCCTTATATTCGATCTACCACCACTCTTACTCTTGAGGCCCAAGAGGCTTTCCAAGCTTCTCACCATCGTTGTATTTTGGAAGATTCTCATGTGAACAAATGGTACTTTAGAGAGACTCTTTTGGCAGCTTACTGGAAGTCCCTTTATACCACTAAGCCTGCCTGCTAAACTGGCGAATTGGAGAGCAGTTCCTAAGTGTGAGTTGGCGGCTTCTTTGGAGCGTTATAATGCTATTGCTTTTGTGGACCCTGCGAGAGAGTATAGTTCTTAGTGTGAACAGTACGACATCGGTCCCATTCTGAGGAATGCTTACACTCCTGGTGGTGGTGCACGTTTTGCTGGGAGAAATCTTTTGGGTCCTGAAGTTCTTCTAAAGGATTCATACGAGTATATACCTGATGAGTAGCAGCCTCTTTACCTTTTTCTCCATATACTTTTGTATAAAGCTTTCCTACATATTAAAGATTCATTTATCCAGTGCTGCCTTTCAGAATTCTTTTCGAGCCTTTTAATGATCTAAGTGTGCATATTTTGATGTTTTTTTTTTTTTTTTTTTGCTTCCCTTGGCCTTCATGACGGGAAAAATCCATCACCGGAGCATATTCCATGTTGGGGGAGTAATCGGATTACCACGGGCGATAATCCGATCAGCACTCGTTGACTTCTGACATTCTTTTTGAATTTGTAGGTGGTGGCAGCGGCAGATGCAGATGTCGAGAGGGGACAGTAATTAGATTACCACCCTTGCTCATCTTTTCTTCCAGCAACAACAGCTCCTTCTCTGTTCATTCTGATTCTCCTCTGTCTCATTCGCTTTCTGCTGGATCCGTCCGAACATTCTGTTCTTTCATTTTTTTTTTTCTTCCTTTTATCTTCTTCTCTTTATTGTCTTCTTCCTCATATCCTTTTTTAATGGTTGGAGATAGGGGGAGCTTTGGTGGGCCCCAAAATGAGGAGCAATTGGGTCCCATGGTTGAGGTAAATGATGCTTCTCTTGACCTTTTTTATGAAGAGGTGATTATTAGCGAGAGCTCATTTATTAATGGAGTTATAATTGTGGTTTGGTGGAGCCACTTGAAGAAGTGAATGCCATTTATGGTGTGGTTCCAACCACCATTAATGGAGAGATAGGTTTTGGAGAAGTAACGGGGGAAGATTTGGGAAATGGATGGACATTGGATGACTTGGATGGGTCCACATTTGGTGGGCCATTGGGTAGTGAAAATGGAGATTTTGGAGGGCTGATTTTTGAGAGCCTAGATGTGGACATGCCATTAGAAGGTATGAACGGGACTATGATGTTGATGGATGGTTCAAATTTAGCCATGATTGATGGCATGGGTGTTGATGGTAGGGATATGATGGATGGCATGGATCATGGGGATGGCTTGATCATGATGGATGGCATGATTTATGGGGATGACTTAGCCATGATGAATGGCATGGATCATGGGGATGGGTCGGTTTTGATGGATGGCTTGGATCATGGGGTCTTGATGGTGGAGTCGCCCATGGTGATGGTTTGGCCATGATCTTTGGTGTGGATTATGGGACCATGTTGGGTGGCATGGCTCATGGCGATAGTTTGGTTATGAGGGATAGTGCAGGCCATGGGATTTCGATGGGTGGTGCGGTCCATGGCGATGGTAATGGATTGGCTGCGGTAGTTGGTATGGATTTGGGTGATGGTGGTGATGCGGCTATGATGGACGGTGCAGATCTAGGTAGTGGGCTGCATATGGTAGGTGATTTACTATATTGGGGTGGTCCTATCATTGCAACTCCTAGGGCGGGCACCTTTCTGACGGCTCCTGATGTGATGATCGTGGGTGGCTTGGGTCCTCTTATTACTGCTTTTCATGACACACTACACGAGGCCATGGGAGCGTCAGGCTTCTATCGTCATCATGAGATTGATTTTTTGGACAAGGGGATGCCTATCTTTGATGATTTGCCTATTGACCCTAGTCTTTAGATCGTAGAGGGTGTTCCTCTCCGCACTTGTCGCCTTTAGCCACGTGGCACCTATTCAGAGCGACTGCGTGCTTGGATAGGGAGTTTTGCTACTTCTGAGAGCCATGAGCTACATCTTTTGGGCTTTGGAGAGGTTTTGCATCTTCATCGAGTGCGCCTGGATTGAAAAATGTTGAGTGTTGCATCACACGACTGGGTTCCAGTGTTGAACCTATTCTCCTTCAATGATCTAGAGTTAGGTCCTTCTTTAGAGGAGTTGTCTCATTTAACCGGTCTTCCTTTCTCCAATGAACCATATCTTCCTCCATCCCGACAAGTGCGGACATCCGATTTAGAGGCTTGGTTTAGATTAGTAACATCTCCTTCCATAGTTAATGGTGCTACAGGAGAGTTTTCCCTTGAGCTATTATATTATCGATGCTTAACTGCTCGAGGATCTGACGGATCTGCTCATCATCTATAGTGCTCGAATGCACTGATATTCTGTGTTCTAGCAGAGTTACTTTTTTCGAGATGGTGACGATCATCTTTGATGGTCCTTTTTTACACTTTCTCCCGCATCCTTTCTTGCCAGCGCATTATCCCTTTGGTCTTGGTGAAGCTCTTCCTGGGCTTGTCGAAGTGTTCTCTTGGGTAGACCCATATCTTCCGAGGGTGTTGTTCTTTCCTTCAGGTACTTCACTTCCCTCTCCTCTTTGTCTTTCTTTTCTGCTTTCTTCTCTTTTATGTATGATTTCTTTTTAGGTATGGTTGTGGGAGCATCTCTTCATGACACCTCACCTCTCTTCACCTGATTCCATTCGTAGTGATATTTTATCTCTCCTTCTGGTTGGGCTTCCCCTTAGTGTCGAGGCTACCGAGTCTCTTCATCGTCGAATGCTCTCTCACCTCCACGAATGGGATGTTAGCTGGGAGGCTTTGTGGCTCTGTCAGACACCTTTGATCTGTAGCGCTACTCACACTCCTCTGCCCCCATTGGGCTTTCGAGGTTACTACTCTTATCACCCAATCCGCTTCCTTTGGCAGTTTGGGTACTTATAGGATATCCCTTCTTTTTCTTTTTCTTTTTTAAGGATTTGGTCGTGCACCCATACCTATGCGCATGTCAGCTCTTTGCCACTAGATTCAGTCTTCATGGCAGGATTGTCTAGACGTGATTACTTTGGAGTTTGAGTCTTGGGTTCCTCCTTTGGCGACAGTATCGTATCAGCATTGGGTGGCAGAGTAGTCGCTTTATCGCCAAGTTCCTAGCTGACGTCTAACGGATGATGGGGATGAGAGAGATATCCTTAGAGACTCTACTTCATCTTCTTCAGGTGGTGTCGACGACTCCTTTAAAGCGTTTGAAAAGAAGCCTTTCATTGATCCATCATTCTTGACAGCTACCCATGGCCATCTTTTATCAGAGCTTTCCGTGCTCTATCACACACGCGAGAACATGGTCTGCCACTTGCCAATGGGTCAGCAATATGAAGAGAGTATCATAACATCTTGCAGGTTGGGGAGGCACAAGGTCTTTTACTTGCGCATGGAGAATGATAGACTTAGCCAGTGATTGTCAGTATATGAGGGGGCAGAGGGAGACTTACCAGGCAATCTTTAACTCTGATTGTATCCATTTTTCAAATTTTCAATTTGTCACCGAGGATTGTATTTGTTTCATTTCTTCTTCTTCTTTTTTTTTTAAGCAGCTTTGTAGAAAATAGTGAATTTTTGCAGATGTATATAAAATCTTGAAAAGGGAAAGAAATACTTTTTGTTTGTATCATATTTTGTTAGTGGGTGTTTGTGTTTAAATTTATGCCTTAGATGGTGGAATCAGAACATTGAGATCAGCCCACGTCGAATCTGGTTTTCTAAGTTGTTTACTAGGGATCCCTGTTCCTTGAGAGTAATGTATACTAGGATCATGCCTCTTGGATTTGGGTAGAGTCTAACAGAATTCTAATCCATGACTTTTCATTTCCTTGTATTTCTCTATATCACACGTCGCCTAGATTTCCTCTGTACCTGCACATTTTTTTATTTCTTGCCATTTTTGCTCGTAGTGCCCTTTCGGGTTTTCTACGACTAGCCTTCCTATCATTTTTTCCTATGATGTCCTTTCAGATTTTTTCCACGTCCAGGTTTTTACTCTTGCTTTCCCCTTGGCAGCTATGCTATTTTTACCCTTGGTGCCTTTTTAGGTTTTCACCAAGTCCGCTACATGCCCATTGTTTTTACTCGAGACCCCCCTTCGGGTTTTCACTTCACCCTTTTTGTTTAAGCATGCTATTTTTTTATCTTTTCTTTTGCATAAGAGGGCTTGATTTCCTTTGCCATTGGCTACCCTCCCGACTTCATGTTTGATCATCATGTATGGGAAATAGGATGGTTTTGTAAGACTTGTATCTTTTTTTTAGGGTTTTCTTCTTTTTATTTTTACTGTATATTTTTCATTTTTTTTTTATTTTTCTCTTCCTGAGACCTGCTTTCTCTCTCTCTCTCTCTCTCTCTCTCTCTCTCTCTCTCTCTCTCTCTCTCTCTCTCTCTCTCTCTCTCTCTCTCTCTTTATATTATGTTGGGGAAGAAATGACGCATGTGTCTCAAGATAGTCTGCTCCCTATCTTTTGACCTCAGCTTTACGATTGTAATTATTGATGAAATTAGGTATGGTTACCCATGATAGGTTTTCACATTATCAGTGTTGATGGGCTCAAGAAGATCTTCTCCTCTCATATTGGTGAGCCAAAGAGCACCTCGTAAAAGTACCTCGCGAGTGATCAGCGGTCCATCCCAGGAAGGCTTAAACTTACCACTAGGGTCTAGTAGGTATGACGACAAGATGCACTTCATGACCATGTTGCCTACCCTAAAGCTCCTCTTTCGAACCCTTTTGTTTTAGGCCCATACGATCCTCCTTTGCTAGCATTGTGAGTGGCTTAGCGCGTGCATGAGCTTTTCATCTACCAGGTGCAGTTGATCATATCTTGCTTGCTGCCACTCATCTTCCTCGATTTTTCTTTCCAGCAATACTCATAGAGATGGTATTTTGACTTCAACTAGTAAAACTGCCTCCATTCCATATGTGAGTTCGAAAGGAGTTGCACCTATAGCAGAATGTACAAATGTCCGATAAGTCCAAAGTGCGTATGGGAGCATTTCAGACCAATCACGATACGTTTCGACCATCTTCTCAAGTATCTGGATGATTATTTTGTTTGCAGCTTCGACCCCACAATTCATCTGAGGGTGGTAGGGGCTTGATCGATGGCACTGAATTTTGAACCTTTCGAGGAATTCGTTCATCCTTTTATTGATGAAAGGCGACCCGTTGTCGTAATGATAACGTGAGGGATTCCGTATCGGCTAACAATCTTATTCTTCATAAATTTTATCACATGAGACACTACGATGGTGGTATAGAATGTTGCTTCTATCCATTTTGTTAAGTAATCAACTGCCACTAGGATGTACTCGTGTCCATTTGATGCTTTTGGGTTGACTTTCCTGATGATGTCAAGATCCAATATAGAGAAAGGCCATGGTGTTGTTAGGTTGTAAAGATCGAAGGCAGGTGAAAGAATCTGATTTGCGTGTTCCTGACTTTTGAAGCATTTCCTGACAATTTGGTAGAAGTCTGTCTCCATTGTTAGCCAATAATAGCCGAGCCGTAAAATCTTTCTTGCCATCATGTAACCATTCATGTGCGGACCACACACTCCGTGGATTTCTGACATGATCTTGACTGCTTCTATTTCATCTACACAATGAAGGAGGACTTGGTTGAAAGATCATTTGTAGAGGATACCTCCACTGATGGTGAACTGAGCCACCAGCCATTGGATGGTGGATGATTGGTCGATGTAGCTTCTTCCAGATATTTTTAGTGCTCCAAATACCCTTTGATGTCTGTGTACCAGGGATGGCTGCTGGGGGAGGCTTTTACTTCATCGATTTGTAGATAGAAGGTGGGCTCCTCTTAAAGATCCACAGTAGTTCCCACTCAAAAATTCCTTTAGGAATCTCTAGCATGATGTAAGGGTGGCGAGTGCATCTGTGAACTGATTCTTAGCTTGGGGCATGTACGAGAATGTGATCTCATTGAACTCCCCACTCAGATTTTCCTGATAGACGTGATAGGGGATCAGCTTTTCATCTTTGGTCCTCCATTCGTGGTTTATCTGGTTAATGATGAGTTAGAAGCCTCCTAAGACCCGCAACCTTTTTACATTGAAGATGATACATGCTTCATATTCATCTACATTGTTTGTGCAATTGAATGCTAAGCACCTGGAGATGGGAATTAGAATGTTGTTGAGGGAATAAAGAATTTCTCCTACTTCGTTCCCATTTGAATTGGCAGCTCCGTCAAAGAAGAGGGTCCATTCTCCTACCTTCCTTTCTTCTTCTTCCTTGATAAAGAGGATGTCTTCGTCAAGGAAGAAGGTCTTCAATGGTTGATAGTCGGGCAGGGAATGTGGTACTGGGTGATCGGCCAGTGTTTGCCTCCCGATTATTTTCTGAGTGACATAGGTGATGTCAAACTCAGAGAGCAACAATTGCCATTTTGCGATTCTACCTATTAGTGCTGGCTTTTCGAACAAGTAGCGAGCAAAAGGATTGGGTAGGCGATCCTGTACTGATGAAGTCATTATGTTGCCTAGACCAGAGCAAGACAAGTTTTCTTTAAGCTATAATACTTGGATTTATGGTCAGTAAATCTCAGTCTTAAGCAATAGATTGCTTGTTCCTTCCTTCCCGAGACGTCATTTTGGCCGAGGACAAATCCGATTGCTTCTGCTGCGATGGAAATATAGAGCAACAATGGCCTGCCTGATGTAGGTGGCATTAGCACTGGGGGTTTAAATGGGTACCTCTTGATCTTATTGAAAGTAGCTTGACAATTATCATTCCATTCTTTCAGTGAATTTTTCCTTAAGAGCTTGAATATGGGCTCACAAATGGGGGTGAGCTGAGCAATGAATCGGTTGATGTATTGTATTCGCCTGAGAAAGTCCCGAATTTCCTTTTCTAACCTTGGAGGTAGCATCTCAATGATAGCTTTTATCTTGGTTTCATCAACCCTAATACCATCTTCGTTGATGATGAAGCCCAGTAGTTTACCCCTAGTTGCGTCGAAGATGCATTTTTATGGATTAAGACGGAGCTTGAATTTTTCCAGTCGATTAAAGAGTTTCTTGAGATCTTCAAAGTGCCCTTCGAGCAGGTGGGATTTGATGACCATGTCATCCACATAGACTTCCATCTCCCTGTTTATCGTGTTATGAAATAGAGCAGTCAAGGCTCTATGATATGTGGCCCCAGCATTCTTCAGTCCAAACAGCATTACTCGATAGCAAAAAGTTGCCCAAGGTGTGATGAAGGACGTCTTCTCATGGTCCTCAACGACCATCTTAATTTGATTGTAACCAGAGAAACCATCCATATTTGTGTCTTGCTGTATTATCAACCAACGTGTTGATGTGAGACGACGGGAAGTCATCTTTAGGACTGGCTTTGTTCAGGTCCCGAAAGTCAATGCACATCCTAAGTTTGCTATCTTTCTTCAGAACTAGCATGATATTTGCAAGCCACTCTAGGTAGTTGGAGACTACCAAGAATCCCACATTGTACTACTTGATGACTTCATCACGAACTTTCAGTGCCCATTCTAGTTTCATTCTTGGGAGCTTTTGTTTGACTAGCTTCACCTCGGGTTTTTCAGCAAGTGGTGTACAACCAGATCTTCGTCGAGCTCAGGGCTTCAAAAATTCTATCATTCTCTACTTGTATTCCTGAGGCAAGGACCTTCTAATTCGTACTTCTCTAGGGAGTTCCAGTGATCCCAAGTTCACAGTTTCAAAATCGTCCACAATGACATTGGCCTTTATTTTAAACTTTTTGAGAGAATCCTTTAGTTCGAAGTCTGGTCATCATTTTCCTCTTCCTGGGCTTCATCCAAACCTATGAGTTCGAAGTCTAACTCTAGATTAAAATCATATGAGCCGACTTTAAACTCGAGTATTGTAATAGATGCGTTTGACACATTATTGCTTATGAGTTACTATTTTTGAGTTTTTGGGAGTTTCTAATTTTATTTTATTTTTTATATTTTGATAAATATCTAATTTTTTTAGTATTTCTGAAATATCTAGTGTATTTGGGTTTTAGGAGTTTTTTGAGTTTTTTTTAATTTTTTGCTCCAAGGGACCCCGAACAGGACGGTGTTGCAAACCATGATTAATCCTGAACTAGTTTGGGATACCAATTGCTACTTACATTGGCCTTTTTTTAAGACCAGTACCCTTGGATGGCTTATCGGTTGATTCAACTATTAGGGGATGGCTGACCAATTTTGTTCCTATCCCCTTTTGTTCCTGCTGACATGATCCAATAGTATTGGCAGGTCATCTGATCCAATGACCATGATATTTGCTGGACTGGGTTCAGAATCTGTGTCTGACCCATTTTCTTCGATCTCTTTGCTCAGAAGTTGGAGCTCTTCTGGCTCCTCTAATATGCTTCCTTGTGGAATCCTAACATCTGACCAATCAAGGGAAGGCCACTTCCCTTTTTCGGTCCAATGGATGGGTTGCTTCTCCCCCTTGCTACTCTGATTAACTAGTGGGAGGTTCTCTCCCTAGCTGATGATAGAGATGGGTGAATCCTTGTCTTTGTCTGTTGATTTTACAAATGGCACTCCTAGCCCTTGGTAGCAGTTCTTTACAAGTGATCCCACTCTAATACCCCTGGTTCTACCCGATGAGTCAGGTGGTCTTACCCTTGCATTGGATGCTCTTTTGGGACTATGATGATCTTATTCCATCGAATTAGTGGCTAGATTATTTCTTGATTGTGATTTTCTGATAACTTCAACCCTTGGAAATGCTCCTCCAAGGTAGGCACCTTGACCCCATAAACTATCCGAGATTTGACAAACTGGATAGGTGTGAATTTGAATGGTTATCTCTTTTTGAGCCTTACGGCTTGGTCCTCTGGTGAAGGTCGATACTCCAATCCTTGCCTTCATTTGTTTGCCATGGCTTGTCTTACTATCATACCTTTTCTATGGAATTGGTATGATAGTTAAGAATTTGACATTCACTGGGAGGGATGACATTCTAGAGCGAGATGATAAGGATTGGTGATGGAATTCATAGTTTTAAACTCGAAACTATGGTATGGTATGTCACCATCTGCGTGCTGAGTATTAATTACTAGGATATCAGGCTCTAGAGCAGTAACGCCACCGGTAGGATGATCTCAGGCTCAACTATAACAGAAATGACCCTATTCCTGGAAGAAAATTTAACCCTTTGGTGGAGAGTTGATGGGATGGCCCCAACCGCATGGAGTCAGGATCGTCCCAATAGAAGGTTAAATGAAATAAATATATCTAGGACTTAGAAAGTAATTGTTTATACATCTGGTCTGATTTGTACCTCTATGTCTATTTCTGCCTCTACTTGCCTCAAGAAATTGTCGAAGGCCCTCAAGCTCATGTTGTTGGGTCTGAAGGAGGATGGTTCGATCCCGAGAAGATTAGCAGTCCTCATGGGCCAGACATTCAGGCTCGATCCGTTATCAATGAGGACTAAAGGGACTTTAAGATCCCTATAATGGACAGCTATGTTGAGCGAGCGCACATGCTTGCGGCCTTCTGGTGGTAGCTCATCATTAGTAAATGTGATAGCCTATGGAGCGAGGAGTTGCCCTATCATGTGTGCAATCATTTCAGGTGATACATCCGGAGAGATGTGTACATCATTTAGGGTATTTACAAATATTTCTCAGTGTGACCTTGATATGCACAATAATTCCCAAATGGAGATTTGTGCAAGAATGGTTTTAAGCTGAGCTGCTACATCGTAAGTGACTTTAGTCTTATTGGTGGATCCTGACAAAGCTCCACGAGCTTCATTTTTATTTTTATTGTCTTTCTGAAAATACCTCCCATTAGGATTCATATTGCGGACTTCGGCACACTCGAGGTAATTCCGTGGGACTACTTTTTCATCATAGGAGGGAACTGTCTTTCCTTTCAAGCATACCTGTTCTTAAGGAGTTTGAGGTAGCGGTGGCACTATGGGCTTTGGCATATTCTACGGTGGACATGGGGGCCTTCCTTGGGGCACAACCGTTTGACCCAGTGGAAACAAGTTTCCTTGGTGAGTTGGTTGCTCGGTGGTGGGACCCATATTCCTATCTTGGAGTGTGTTTTGTGGGAAGGGAATTCTTCCAGCATGTGCCAATTGATGGATTAAGAAGAAAGGGCTCGAGGCTTGTGGCCGGGTAGGAGGTGCCCCTTGTAAGACCAACAAAGCAAGGTTTGGAAGTCTCCCCCGCAAGATGAGAGGTTTAGAATTTGACCTAGTGGAATTTTTTCTTTGAGATGTAGAATTTAGTGCTGAGGGTGCCCCTTGGAGAATGAGAGGCTTTGTTGTGCTTCTAATAACACCTAAGGTTTGAGTGGAGGCACTTGTTGGTACCCCCATGACCAACTCACTGGATCAGATGTGATTGCATAGATGGACTGGTGAGGAGAGGAGTATGAAGGACATCATTCCTCGATGTTGTTGATAGTAGAGGTGCCCGATGAGCTGGGCCCTATTTGATGTAGTGGCAAGGGATTTTGAAGAATGTTAGCTTGAGCCGTGGTGTTGGCTTGAGGGGTGATCACAATCTTTTAGCTATGAATTAGGTCTTGGACCGCATACTTCAGAGTGAAGCAACAGTCCGTAAGATGGCCTCGAGATTGATGATATGCATGGTACTCATTCTCATTATAGTTAGGTGGCAGGGGATTTGGCGAAGGTTTGGGTTGGAGTGGTGTGAGAAATTATTTTTGCACTAGTGTTTCCATGATCTGGCTATACGTTTGTGCTAGTGAAGTAAACATCCTGGCCAACATTACCTGATTGTTTTGGTACAAGTATTGTGTATTCTCCCTTAGTTGTTGTTGTTGCTGCTAGGGTGGCCGTGGCTGATATCCTTGTTGGGATTGTTGTGGATTGTATTGCTAGTTTTGTTAATGCTCTTGTTGGGGAGCATCTTAGTTGCCTTGGGTAAATGTTATAATAATGTTTACCTCTATTGTACATTGTACGAGAGCATTACCATTCCCATATCCAATGGGTTTCCCCTCAACTTTGTTTCGTTTGATTGTGTGGCTTAATAAGGCCACAGGGAGATGGTCCCGGTCCTTATCCCGGCTTTTACCTATTCTCCAGTATGGATAAGATGGGAAAAATTCATGTATGGATATGAGATCAGGTGTCTGGAGATATTTAGATTTGCCAAATGGACGATTAGAAAAATTTTCTCTTCATCATTAATGGGGTTTCTCATCTTAGCGGCCATGATCCGCTAACACCCAACATATGCAGACAATGATTCATCATTTTTTTGCCTTAAGGCAGCCAAATATGCTCTTCTTAGAGCCATATTCAAATTATACGAAAATCGATCAATGAAGGCATGGGAAAGTCGTTCACAGGTTCAAATCTAATGCCCATCGAGTGATGTATACCAGTCCAAAGCATCACCCTTTAGGGATTTCTAAAAGAGTTGTATCATTGCTCCATCATTCCCTACAATCGCATTGAGTTTCACACAAAATGCTTTTAAATGTGTTGTGGGGCACCCACTATCATTGTATCTTTTAAATTTTGGTACCTCAAAGTTCTGAGGTACCTTGACATCTGGAAAGGGACATAAATTCCTAAATTTAGTGGATGAATGATCCACTCCTAGCTGTCTTTATAGCTGATTTTGCATCAATTAGTATTGTTCACATAGCTTCTCAATCTCTGACCAGTTTGTTTAAGGGTATCTTGCCCTTTGCTGCATAGCTTGGGCCGCTTCTTCATCATAAGGGTCTATCTCATCAACCCTATGGCTCCCATGAAGGGGAGGTTCTTGGAAAGAGGCTGGGCTCCGAGTTATAGGATCTAGCTAGAATTGAACGTCACTCCCTTTTGGGGGAGGATGTGAGATTTAAAATTGGCTCCCACCTGGGGTATCTGTCAAATCCTGATTGTGACTCCCGTTAAGGGGAGTATGTTCGACTCGAAATTGGCCCCCTACATGGGCATCCACCAATTCTAGTATGTGGCTTCAATTAGGGGGAGCCTGTGTTGTGATTTGATTATAGTTCTCATTTCTAGGGAGATGTATTGGAAGATGAGCTGAAAGGTTGTTCGCATTTATGGGAAGATGCTTGAGATCTTGTGTAGATTCAGAAGGGAAAGGTAGAATTGGATTTACAACTGAAGGAAGAGAAAAAGCAAGAGGAAGTTGTGAGATTGAGCTGTTCTGAGCACTAGGCTGTGGTGTCTGCATGCTTAGTATGATTCCATGCACAAGGCGAAGTAGTAACTCTTACATTACCTTGAGATTTTAGGCCATCTCATTCGTGATTACAGTAGTTGGCAAATCCATGGGATTCACTGGAGGTACTGGATCTGGTACTTCGGGAGTTAGTAGGGCTATCAGTTCTTCTTCTTGACTTGTCATTGATGTATGAGATCGGGTAGTCATAGCATAAGTAGATGCCTAAACAAGTGTGAATCAAAGATTGATGCTCTTTTTTTGTGAGGAAGAATGCAAATGTTTTTGAAGAATGTCCCTTAAGATTGGATTACCACACTCTTTCAAATTGGGTCTCAGCTAGTGTGAGCTAGTAACTCTCCGGTGGAGTCGTCATTCTGTGAATGCTGGAAATATGCGCCCATGCTTATTTATGGTTGTAGTCGGGGTGATTGGGCTGATTTGGATTGCTGATGCAATATACTTAGAGTTGCCACTAGCCACTTAACTCAAAATCTCGTAGTTGGTTAGAACCTATAGAATATGTAAAGCTAACGAATCCGAAGACTCTCTTGCTTTAAGTTAACTCCTGATCTACGATTTGGGATTCTAAGTAAGGGACCTCAATTACAAAGAGGGAAAGTGTTAGGAACCCTCTCTGCCCGTACGGATGTACAGTCTCTACTTTGTGTGATAAAATAGTCTTAAGGGATAGAATAATGAGATTCAAATGGGACTAGAAAAACTCAAATTTATGATGAGACAAGATCTGGAATTCCTGCAAGCCATAGAGCATATGTCCAAAGAGCATCTAGAGGAGTTTTGAACAAAGGTGATGATATTGAATATCATTTTAAAATGGACTAGGATACCATTATTTTCTGATGTGACAGGATCCAGAGTTTTAGCAAGTCATAGAGCATACATTCAAGGACAATCTAGAGGAGTTGGGAGGTTGAGAAGGGAAGTGATGATGCGATATGAGTATTAATGTCAAATGTGTGATCTTCGGCTTCCACTTGGAAAGGCTTAGATGTTTTGATATACTATGGTTAGAAAGTTTAGTTCAAGTGGAAGTGAGAAAGCTAGGAGACGGTTGCGAAGGCTTAGAAGGATAAAGGCTTGAAAACTCGAGCACTCCTCACTCTCACTTGCTCTCTCTCTCCCTCTCTCTCTCTCTCTCTCTCTCTCTCTCTCTCTTGATGGGATGGAAGTTGTATGGTTTTTTGTTGGTTGATTACAAATGAAGAGAAGTGAAGGGTATTTATATCCTTTTGGGATGGTCTTTTGGTAATTCTAAGGACTTTGAAGGGTGAATGATGATGTGGCGGCTTATGATTGGTTGAGGGGAGGGTAATGTCACATGATGTTCCCTTATAGGTTCTTGGGCTTGGTAGGATGGTAAATAGGGTAAATTTTTTTGTCGAATGGGTGAGAGAGTTGACTTTTGGAGGGAGCAACATCTGTACCTCAATGGGATTACCGATGGTCCACTGTTGATTCTAAATTCTAGTTTTTCAGCTTAAAAATGGCTCGATTGTGGCTTGGTTATAGCTTGGAAATGGCTCGAAAATGACTTGGTTATGGGTAATGGGATGATTTAGATTTTACTAGGGTTTAGTTACGGTTTTAGGTAGGGAGTAAGGTTTAGGTTCGGTTCCTAAGGATCATCCATGTCTTATAGAATTGCTAGCCTGGGTGGGGTGTCTACAATGGGGAATATCACTAATCTTATATTCTCGTAAGGGATAATTCTATGTAGCCTATTATGCTTTCACTCCATACTCTGATTATTTGGTACGTTGCTAGAAATTACTTCTATCATTCTCACTGATTCATTATTCTTAAGTTTTCAATATATTACTTGTAAAGTATGTACGTGTATATATATATATATATATATATATATATATATATATATATATATATATATATATATATATATATATATATATATATATATATATATATATAGGTGCACATATAATTGGCTACATGAAGCAAGACGCTATAGCCTACCCCCCTTAAATAAAAATCTCGACCCCGAGATTTAGTAATTGGATTAACCCGCTTATGCATTACCTGATTATGGTTTTATAAGCCTATGCTCCGAATCATTCTAAATTTTTGGGGAATACCAAGAAATTTTTCATTTCACTATAAGAGCATCGTAGCCGGACTAGACGACAATGGAGATGAAATTTTAGAGGAAGGTTAATGGAGACCTAAGTGATTTATTGAAAAAATATTCAGAATTTCCTTACGTATCTTCTTTCTACAACTAGTGGAGGTTTCACAACATGTCAAAAATTCGTTGAAATAGTAAAGATTCTGGAAAAATTATAAAATCTCTATTCCCATAAAGGGAACTTATTTCTTTTTTATTGTGAACTTATTTAAGGATGACTTTAGTTCAACACAAGTCTATTTGGAATTTTGGAGATTTATTCCCAGGTACTTAGATTTGTAGTTTCTAGATTCCATGTCTAACTTTAATATTTTCAATGGGGAACCTGAATATGGGTTTCTAATTCCTCCACTCCCTAGTTCCTTTGAGGATTTAATTGAGTGTATGTTTCTACTTCAACATATGCCCTAATCGCGTAAAGTTTATGGTGGTCCATTCCATCAGGCTCAGTTAATCTCATTGTTATGCTCTCATACCAACTGTAACATCTAAAAATTTCACGTCCAGAGTTTGTACTCATGCTCGAGAAAACCAGGTGTTAATAATGTTTGAATTGAATGCTTTAAAAATTACAACTTATTTTTTTCATTTGGATCGCATCCAAATACATTCATGAAGGTAACATTCACGAGAATAAAATCGATTGTGTTGATTATTTCATTAGAGTAAAAGAATTCAGTAAATAATTAAATGCCCTCTTAATGGGAGCTTATTACATTTATCAAGTTTGCAGCGAAAGTATCTAGGTCTTCTAGGGAGATAGTCTTCTTATTCTTTTAGCATAATCTTCCATAGGGAGATGGTCTTCTTATTCTTTTAGCATAATCTTCCATAGGGAGATGATCTTCTATGTCTTCATTTTATACGCCACCTGCATCATCCGTATGGTTGGAGAGGGTTAACACCCTACTCATAGTGATGGTTATCCTTTAAGATTAACAATAATTCAAGAGATTCATAAAAGTAATTTAAGGGTTCTGATACATCCCATACTCCATTAATACGAGGGTATCAGCATGCACAAACAATCTAGATGAGATGCATGCTTAGCAAAGTATGTATAGCTTATCATACATAGTGATCATTACAATGTGGAATATGATTCATAGAAAACCCGAATCGCCCTGTATTTTCACACTACGGAGATTCATCGGCATGTCCAATGTTACCATGGATTTACATTAACACCTCAAGGCTCACAACATATGAGTCGAATAAATTACTTGACATGATTTGTTCATATAGTGACTATTTACGACATCCAATCCTAGAAGTGATGTAACATGCATTGTAAATTATTTACATTGATTTGGGCACCACTACCCAAAAACCCATGGAATTACGTGATGACAAGAGGGTCTCTACCCAAAGCACATTGCGTCCATGAAATAATAATTGAATCACTAGTTATGATACCTCTTAACACATCACTTGCACTTATAGAGAACATAAGTCGAATGATGGGAGTTCTCGAATATCAAGACACATGCCCAAGCCTTAAAGATAAATAGCACAATGCCAGTAAAATAAAGAAGAGAGTAACAATGGCTAACTTATAAAGAGGAGAGTGATAATGGTCAACTCATTAAAAGGCGAGTAGCAATGGCTAACTCAACAAATAGAAGAGTGGCAATGCCAACTCAATAAAAAGAAGAGTAGCAAGGGCTAACTCAACAAATTGATAAAGGCAAGTGCTAGGCCTATATCCATCACTCCACATAAATTCATAAGGATCACTTGTAATTGACATTATATCATAATTCCCAAAAGAGTAGATAATTGTTGATGATAAATTAAATAATTGCATGATGAAAATAATAACATATGAAAACATAGTATGTAACAGGTAAGATAAAACATATCAACTTAAAGTACCATAAGCTTAAGGGATAAAACTCACTCCTTTAATGTCTTTTCTCCCTCAATTGTGAGCATACATCATAGGGTTTGAATTCTAATCTAGTTTTTAAAACAATTCAAGTGGTTAGGTCACTTCATTAACTATTTCACACGGTTAGGATTGAAGACTAGAATTCGACTTAAGATCTATGGTTAGGATCTGCCTTACCAAGGTAACTTATTAGATGTGAATAGATGAGGAGATTACCATGGTTAGTAATCCAACTTAGCTGACCCACCTGAACCCTTAGTAGGATTTTCTAAACGAGTTGACTTAGTTTGACTCAATCCTAAACAATCCATATATAGTTATTGGAAACCAGAAGATTTACAAGGAAACTGATCTTAAGGGTTACCTATGATTGTCAGGGGAATCCACTCCAAATTTGGACTCAACTCGGAAGCTCAGCGAGTTGCCGTTGAGCTCTCTCTCTCTCTCTCTCTCTCTCTCTCTCTCTCTCTCTCTCTCTCTCTTTCTCTTTCTCTCTCTTTTCTTTTCTTTTCTTTCTCTTTCTTTTTCTTTTCTTTCTCTTTTCTTTCTCTTTCTTTCTTTCTTTCTCCTTCTCTTTCTTTTGCTGCTCTTTCTCTCTCATATTTCTTTCCCTTTCTTTTCTTTTCTTTTCTTTCCTTTCTTTCTTGTTATATGTGTCCATCGGTAGTTCTCTATGTGTGTGTGTGTGTGTGTGTGTGTGTGGGGGGGGGGGGGGGGGGGGGGGGGGGGGGGGGGGGTTTACACACTGCTGGATATCTGGACTCTTCCTATGCAAGTCCAACTACATAGTTCATACGTAATTCCTACGTTGATGGAGTGTAGACGAGTGGTGTAACTCGTGTAGTGTGAAGTGGTGATGATCTATTATAGTCATGTTTTTCGTTTCTTCTTTCTTAGTTCTCTCTTTTTCTTTTGTAGTTTAGGTGGCCCATCTGTGGTGGTTTCTGATCATCAAGATCAATGTCTATCAATAAGTATCCGACCGGCAGATAGGTCCTATTTTAATGGCAATTTTCATTGGGACTAATCTCTGTCTGATCAACTCCTCTAAATGGCATGGATTGCATTGTATAGTGATCCCTGGTCCCCCTAGAATCAGCGGTTAGTATAGCTTTATTAGAATGTTTTTGGTAGACACTGTTTTGTGCAACCCCATTTTCTGGGGCATTATTGGGTTGTGGTGGAATACCGCGCACCCTGTTTACTTGCATGGTCTTCAAAAAGCTTGGGCAGGATTGAAATCACAATCCTTAAGGTTTGGACAGCCCAGATCAGCAGGATCACTGATGTCGGGAGGACGGATGGTCTCTCATTTTCTTTGTTGTTAATCTTGTGCAGATATTTTCTCGGATGGCACAGCCATCGCAAATCTGCCTTCCTTGATCGAGAATCCTAAGTTTTCTAGTAATGAAAGTGAGCTATGTCCAATGGACAGTTTGGATCATCCATTTGGATGATGATGATGATCCACTGTTCATCACAGCGGTCAATTGGCTGTCCTTGGCGAAAACGAGAGAAGGATTTGCAAACAAAAGCCTGCTTGGCCATTTGATCAGATGTGGTATAGAAGGCCAGGGTTTGGTCGAATTCATCTCCTGAATAAGAAGAACGGTTTAGATCTTCCAACAAGATCGTGATGAAGGCCATGTGAACTGCGCTTAGGTGAGAAATCATGTAGAAAGAGGGGATTTCCTCTTTCGGGCGAGAGGTGTCAGGTCAAACCTAGTTTGACCTGATTGCCAATTTAGTGCATCACTAGTGCATGTGTATTATGCACACTTAGGCGTAATTGTGGGGCTTATAGTGATTTTTTGAGAAATCTGCTCCATCCATTCATTTTTCAGCCCATATTAAGGTCTAAATGTGGCCCCTAGTCAGAGATAAGGTAGGTCTAAAGTTCAAGTAGGCCACCCTCAGGTGAATATTCATTTTAACCATCGATCTTGCTAATCTCAGGGTTGAAATTTAGCATGTACAGTTAATTTATGATACATAAGCATGGTGTAAAGTTTCTCGTCGAATAGATCGTGAGAACCTTGTGATTTAGAATTCAGGGGTATAGGTTAATGACATTTTTGTAATTATTATTGATCTAAGAGTTTTGTGAAATCAAATATTTTACATGGTTGTAGGTGCATTTCTAAGTAATTCTTATAAAAGAACATATATCTAAATCATTATGGATAATAAATTTTTCACCAAATTAATCAAGGGAATATACATGTATCAAACCACATGATAGATGGTTAGATAACATGTTCAAAATAAGAATGCTTGATGGTTAGTAATCTAGTCATGTACGTTGGTGGGTGTAAGGTCAGTTTTGTAAGCAGATGATCGTAGTAGGTTTATTTGGACATATGATGTTCTTGTCCTAAAATCAATGGTCGGATGGCTTGATTTATGGATGAAGATTATTTTCAAGGGTTACATTCATGTCAGGGAAATATATATAAGTTTTGGATAGATAGATTTGTATCATACACCCATACATATTATGTTACTTTTCATGGTAACACTCAAGAACTTTCAATACTCGGGTATTGAAATGTTCAGGGTGTTATACTACGTTCACATGTCCTAATCTACTATGCTATAATGAAAAAGACTCAACAATATAAGCATAAATGGATGACATATTATTATTATCATAAGAAACATTTACAACAAATAATCCATCATTATAGTAACCATTTCCAACGAAGGTTTGATTCTTGGCCATTAGAAGCCTATTAGAATCGAATACTAGTTTAACTCCAGCCTTATTAAGGAGCGAACGAGATCAAGTTACAACGAATGTCAGGCACATGTAGTATGTTGTTTAGCATTAAAGTCTTTCCCGATGTGAGCTTTAGAACAACATTTCATTTTTCAACAACTGGAGAGGATCGAGCATTTCCCCTAAACAATTGTTCCTCATCTCCTCTCACTTGACAGGAGGTAAACATGTTATGATCCTTACATACATATCAACTTGTCCTGATGTCTAATATTCATTCCATGTTGTTTACTAGGAATACTTTGAACACTACAACGACAAACATGTCCGAATTTTCTTCAGCTTCAACGAGATTGATTTGAAATTTTATATTCTTTTTCTTAAGCCTATATCCATTCTCATAATGTTCAGGCTTCTTATAGTAATTATAGGGCCTCTTCTTCTTTAATTTTTCATTTATTTTATTTTTTAACCTACACTCCTTAGAGTGATTTTTAGGATTTTCACAATTATAACAATTCCCTTTCTTTTTGCCATTTTGTGCCTAACTTGTTTCTACTAGGTTAGCTTTTTAAACTCACCCATTTACATTTTAAATTTGGTCTTTATTTCTATTAGCCTCCTCTATTCTTATGTGTATGATTATATTTTCTATAAAAAAAAATGTCATTTTTTTTATATTTCATTCTATTTTTGTGTTTTTTTCAAGAAGGAGGTAGCTTTTCAATTAATGCTCTTGATAAGAATAATTCATCCATTTTTCATTCCCCCAACAATCAACTCATGTACCAAATTCTGATAATTATGAATCGAGTTTGTGATAGGTTTATCATTTTTCATTTCATAATGAAGGAATTTTATGATAGCATGTTTCTTAGATCCTACATCTTTAAGGACATATTTCTTTTCTAGTGTTGTCCAAATGTCCTAAATAGATTCATAAGAAACATAGATGTCATATAATTCACTGGACAATGTATTCAGGATGTAATGTTTACAATTATTAGCATCTGTAAATTTATTTTTATTGGTTGGATTAACTATATATGAATAAAAAAGAATGTAAAAAAATAATAAAAATAAATAAATTAATTAAAAAAACCTTTAATATTTCCAGTGCAAAACTAATTTTTTTTATTTCATTCTTTTAAAATTCTATCTAAAGAACGATTCGATTTTGGATAGTTTAGTCATAGGGATGACCGTGATGGTGGTCATGGAATACAATAGAGTTATACTTGTAACTCAATTTTCAACCAATTAGAGAAATTGTCAAATACTGGTTACTAAAAATAAAAGAAGAAGAGAACTTTTCTCTTTCTAAATATCGAATAAGATATCTACTATTTCCAACAATTGAATATTTAGTTTTAAGATGATTGGATATAATGTGTTGAAAACAGTAGATAATATTTAGAAACATTAAATTAAAAATACATATATAAAGTTTTTTTTTTTTTTTAAAAAGATGACTTATTTGTTAGAGTCGAGGCATGGCTGGGTCACTTGGCTTGAAATGAAATTTGCCCTCCTTGGACTACATCCCAAGTGCAATAAGAATCTTGAATAGTTAACTTCCAAGATATAACGACTATGACCCGGTCCCAATAGTGTACTCAGTGTACATGGGGTTGAACTAGCATGCAAAACTTAAACTCGAAGTAAGTTGACGTGGCGGCGATTTCAGTTAGGAAAATATCAAACTATAGACTTCTTTGAAAGAGCCAGAGAGAAATTGTTAGTTTTTAATGATTTTTTCAAAAAAAGTAGGTCTATATGTTGACCACGATTGGGTGCTTAACGCACCATTTCAAACGGGCTAGGTTTGTTGGGTTCGAACCCAACTGGTCTGATCACCCGAGCATATGTGTCCTTGGTTTGAAATTCACACAAAACCGACAAGTGAGATTATACTTGAGGAGTGGGGAACAAAAACCATTAGCGCGAGTGTACTCTCAATCCACACATAGACCCAGATCCAGACACAGGCACGGCCCGGTGTGTGCGCATGCACACGTGACATGGAAATGGCCATGGCTCGGCTTGGTGTGCTCTTTGTAGAGAGATGGTCTAACCCAAATGCCTATTCCTCCCTAGTGGGTCAAGTCGTATACAAACCACATCTCTTTTATACGTGAGATTTCTTTAGTTCTTTCCCATATGGGACAAGAGAGCTACACTAAAAACAAAAACACTTTCAAAAAAGAAACATGGAGGGATAAATTTAAATTTTAAAATAAAATTATTGTTAAAATACAACAAAGATCACCACATAGGAGAATCTACCATTAGAGCATTCATCTTCCTCGCCATGAAAAGAGTAGCCATATGATTTTAAGAACCTCTTAAAATCCATATCCGAATCAATAATCTAATGGACCATTTGATCACATCTTATCAGTATTGTCTAATTCGAAACCCCTTTAACAAATAAAAGTGGCAAACTAAATCAACAAGCATCGAAAACATGTTGTTAGAACTGACGCTAGGTTTGGTGTACAACCTTAGACCAGAATGCTCTTAGAGAATTCATTAAACCCCTTAACTAAGAGTAAGGCATTGCAAATCCCAACAATAAAAGATGTAAACAAGAGAGAAATCAGAATTGAAGAGAGAGAGAGAGAGAGAGAGAGAGAGAGAGAGTGCATTGTCGAGTCGACTCAATGACTTGAACTGAGTTAACTTGATTCTAGGCCTTTCTAATGTTTTGAAATATTTAAAATTGAAGAAAAGAAAAAAAAAAAAAAAAAAAAAAAAAAGGAAAAAAAAGAAAGAAAAGAAAGAGAAGCATGAGGAAAGAAGAATAGAAGAAGGAAGAATAAAGAGAAAAGAGACTCGTCCAAGTTGACTAACCAAATTAACCCACTAATATGACCATCTGAGTTGATTCTAGGCTTAAGTCAAATTCTGAAAACCCTAGAGTGATAGATGTATAATTAGGACATGCATTTCCATATAGAGGACCCCAGTACTAATTCTCTTGAAAACTAACCAAGTCACACCGAGTTGCGCTATGTTGACCTAAGTTGAACTATCTGTTAGAGGAATTAACCTGAATCTAGTGCACATGCTTTCAATGTTATACTCAAACCCTTGCAATCATACCAGGTGGGTGATCTTCCCGCCTTCCGAATAACTATGATATGTAATGTTCGATAGTTTCAACTATCTTTACAAGCTTAGATTTGTTTTATGTTATGATTTATATGTTACATTATGGCTTATTTGAATATATTGTAGCATAGATTAGTTGGTCATATCTTGAGAAACTGCATTCATTATATGTGCATACAAGCATTTGACTTGATTTTGACATTGAGATTAGGCGCGCAACCTTGGTTTTCCTACAATGGTCTTGGTTAGTGCACTGTCATGGAATCCCTAGAAGATGTGATACCCCGGGGGCTATAAAAATCTTTTGCTCATTGCATTGCCTTGGGTTTCCATTGATGTGATTGTTGTGGAGTCCCTAAAACTGTCTTAGTTCGGTACACTGCCATGAGATCTCTTTGTTGTGTTGTTCAGATTCCCTAAAACTGTCTTGATCGGTGCGCCATGGGATATCCTTGTTGAATGTAATGCAGCTACTAAAACTGTCTTGGTCAATGCATTGTCATGGATGCTTTGGAATCGTCCTAATATGTCTTGGTCAGTGCACTACCTTGGACGTTTCCCCAATAGTATGTATGGACATGAGATTTATAAGTGATTTCGAAAGTAGTGATTTGGAAAAACACTACATGCATTGCATCTCTTACATTAAAATTAATGATATTTTCTCATTTGCTTCATTTCCTACTTTATTAACTGTATGAAGTTAACATTTTTAGAAGTTGGTTGGATATGATCCCATGAGCTATTATGCCCACCCTACCCCTACTTAGATAGTTTTGTAGGTGCAGAATTGAGGTATTTTGAGCCAGCTGGATGTTACTGTTGGTTTCTATTTCTATTATTATTAGGTTTATTTCAAATTTCAAATTTATTTTTAGTTAGTTTGAATTTGAATTTAAATGTAATAGGGAGAATTAGTGAAAATTTGATAATAGAGTAATGGACATTGTATTATTAAGAATAATTTTAATATTGTTTTTCCTTATAGTTGTCTCTGAACATCTTTTGGAATGGATGAAATTTATGAATTGTAATGTATATTAAATTAAATAATTCTCATGGGCTTGGTATTCAGGTCTTGAGTAACCGTACTCGAGTACCCAGATTTTGAAAAGTGATGCTTGCAAGCCTAATGCACTATAATGTGGGAGATTCATAAAGTGGCAAAAAGTGTGTGCGATGTTCATCACAACAATCTATCTTACAAGTGATCCTAAGGGATCGTTCGGTATCAATAACTACCTTTTCATATTCGAGTGTGTTATCCTTATAAGGTTGTAAATTGCATAGGGATTCTAACCATTCAAAATCTAGACTTACAGATACTCTCGATGCACACATGCCAATCACAACGTGAAATGCTTATGATTTGATTTTGTGTAAGGCCTAAAAAAACGTAGGAACATATCGCAACATTTTCTCCAACCCTCATGAGGCGTCCGAGTTATTTTTTAAACCGGGTGAACCTTTTGATAATGACACTTCGGTTGGAATAGACCGAACTACATCAACATCTAACTAGGAAGGTGGGTTGTCCACTTGCTTTGGCATTCAGTTGCCTAAAAACTCTATCAAAGAGGGGCATCTATAGGTAGCGCATCCAAAATGAGACTAAATTACTCTTCAAACTTTGACTATGTTTTGATAAAGTTATCCCTAGGCGATTTTAGGACTTTTAATAATCTACTTGATTAAAGGCGCAAGAAGTTTTGCATTTTCCGAGAGCAATCAACGAACTTAATCAAAAAATCCAAAACCTCAACCAAATCCTAATCAATCGTCCAGACAATCCTGAAAAACCATGTTTACTTCTTATTTCATTAAAAGTTATCTCTATTCGACCCGTAAAGTTTTGCAAATCTAAACGATATATTAAGGGTTCCTAGCATATCTCAGAAAAAAACAATAGACTCGATTGACGAAATGAAATGGTAGGCTCGCAGTGAGCTGAGGTGGCGCCATCAACCCTACTTTCGTTTTTAAATCCAATAGGTGTCAAGGAACCCATTTTGCTAAACAAAATGGTGGCAAGTGGACCATCGGCTTGCCGCAAGCCAATGACCACTTGTCACGTTTTTCACCTAACCGATGTTTCTATTCGGACCCTCCAGATGCTATGCTGAAATCTCAAAATAGGACAGATGTCACATCATCAGTCCATCATGAGTTGATGGTCTCATTCTATAAATCTAGTGCCACTGTTGCCATTTCGGGGGCTCAGTATATATATATATATATATATATATATATATATATATATATATATATATATATATATATATATATATATATATATTTACATACAAACATACACACACACACACACACACACACACACACACACACACACACACATATATATATATAGAGAGAGAGAGAGACGTGGGGTGGGTCCTCGTCTCTCAAGACCTTAAAAATCCCTACTCGACATTGAGGCCCTAACCAACTTAAGAGGCGAGATCTAATGAAAACAATCCACTAAAGAAGGCAGTAAAGTCAAGAGTAGAATTGGATTTGGGAATGTCCAATCATCCCTTTTTGAGCAAAAAGAGTGTTTCGTCTCCTTTCTTCTTTCTCACATCTCAATTTGGCATTTATATTGCATTTTACTCCATACATTTCTAATATGTATCTATTTTCAACTATTACTTCAAGTTATTTTATTTCTTTTTACATTATCAACTCACACTTTTATTTTCTTTTTATCCCTTTCTTTTTCTTTAATACATTTTCTACCCAAAGTCGTTTGGCTCTGCGAAGTAATGTTAGGATATTTTTATTTTTGCTTGCTCAATCCCTTGTGGATTATCGGAAGCATGGCTAGATAAATAATGCTAAAATTTTAATAAATCTCTCTAAAAATTATAAAACCCCATGGAGTAGAAATTACATGTTGTGCAGGTAGAAAATGATGCATAACCTCTTCCTCTTCTGTCACTGAGACCCTAACTCAAAATCCATGGTCGCAAATCAGCCATAAGAGTTACTTGAGTATATGGATTTTGCAATTCCCCAACCCATTAGTGATTCTACTGTTTCTTGCTAGCTGTAGATATGAAGCTTTACTTGGCTAATGGTGACACTAAAAAAAAATGCATTTTTTTTTATACATTTGAGTCAATCCTACACCCCATCTCAATAATTGAAAGCAAAAGTGAAAGAAATGGGTTGTAATTAGAGCATTCACATATGAGAAATAAATATCACCATAATCTTCAATGTGGCATCATTACCACCACAGCTTCTAGTGATGTGGCTCATGTGAGCCTTGGATCAGCCTCCTTTCAGGGTTCATGTCTTAAATGATACATTAAAATGGATGAACGTTGATGAGCCCTACAAAGACCCTGTTAGGACACATCTACTTCCATTGTGATAATGATCAATTAGTGGCCATGAATGTCATCTTTAGGTCATAGAAAATAGTTTTTATCCATATGTATTGACACATTTCTTCTGGCGACAGCCTTGAGCTTCACGATATTCTCTTGCCAATCGCATCGATTGGATCTTGTCTTGATCTTCCATACGGTGGTGCTGCCACGAGTCGGCTTACTAGAAGTTGGATCTGACATAGACAAATAGGTGTAAATACAATGATCTCTAGAACTAAATTCAAAATTACTAGGAATGTTCTCTAGAAAATATCCTCAGGACATAGTACTCCATTTATGGTGTGACCACGATACCAATGGTCTGGATCACTAAACTATAGGCCATGCTTTTCCAACTAAATACTTGAATGTGGACATCTTTGCATCCAAGGTAAAGAACTATTCTTCAACAAAAGGATATAGTCACAGGACAAGAGAGAAAGACAAGCTGCACAAACCACCACATGAATTTCAAATCAAAGAAAATCAAAACACATCTACTTATCTACTTTTACTGTATATAAGGATGAATAGCTCGTGACATTTTCTCCCCAGAATTGACTACACAGAGAGAACTTTCCATATTTTATGGGCATGGGATGGCATTTTAAATGAAATCAAGGCTATTTTGGGAATTATAAATTATAGCTATGTACCTTTGACAATTCACTCCACCGGCAAAAACAAGGGCTGTCAATGGGATGTGTTGGCCATCGGGCTTCCAGGCCTAGCCCATCTTGGGCTGGGCTTGGCCTGGAGTACAGGCCTTAGGGTCAGGCTTGGAATTAGATTTTAAAAATCCCGCCAACCTGGCCATTAGGGTTTGCAAACTCCTCTCTCTGCCAACCCAGCCTTTAGGGTTTACAAACTTCTTTAGCATCTATGCAATCTCTCCCTCTTCAAGCCCTTAACCCTAGAAAAACATTTCTTCTCCTCATTTTTTGATCTCAACTTTATAAATTCCTTATCTTTCCATCCTCTCTACACCCCCTGCAAAATCTCTACGAAGCCCGAAGCCCCACATGGACCTAATCAGATCTCTCCCCTCATACTGCTGACCCGAAGGAGATCCTTCATTCATCAGACACCCTTTAGGTTTGAGATGGACCCCTGCATAAAGATCCCAGGATAGGCTTGGGCTGGACTTTTTTGGCAGATGCCCACGCTGGCTTTGGGCATAGGTTAAACAATGCGGGGCGCCTTGGACAGCTTGGCCTGGCCCCAACCCATTGACACCCTTAGAAAAAACTTAGTAAATGACAATTTTACATCCAACAGTTATTTTTAGCTGTTAAAATTACTGGATGTGGGAAAGATTTTTACCAAAAGAAAAGGCATTTATGTAATTTAACATGAAATCCTTGTAGGTAACCCCCACCTCTTCCCCTTCATGTTGCTTATTTGTAACTCATGCATCCAAGGCTTCTATGGGACCATGATGCATGTGTAACATCCAATCTGCACATCTATTGCATCAGCTCATGTTCCGACACGAGATAAAAAAAAAATGGAAATCTGAATCTAGAATGGGCCACAAAATATGAAAAAAGTTAGGGTGGGTTATCCACTGCCAAACCCTTCATCCTCTACATGCATGCATACACTGTTCCTGTCGCCTCACCCTTTCCTCTGCATTTCACTCTCCTTTTTCGAAATCATATTGCGTATTGAGTTACTTAGTACGCTCTTATCGTACTAAGTTACTTAGAGTAAAATCTATTGGGCCCACCATGAATTTATGTGGTTTATCCACGCTGTCCATCTATTTTCCTAGCTCATTTAAAGGGTTGAGACCAAAATCGAAGCATATCCAAAGCTAAAGTTGACCTTCCTACATGAAAAAGTGGGAATAATGATTTCCACTGTTGAAACCTTGCTAGGCTCCATAGTGATGTTTAATTGTCATCCAACCTGTTCATAAGATTTAAAATTTAAAATAATAATAATAAAAATTAAATTTTTTTTTTTAAAAAAAAGAGGATGAAAGATAAAGCACAAATATTACCTTGATCCAAAACTTCAGTGGCCCTCAAGAATTTTTCAATTGTAGACTTTCAATTCACACTGTTTCACGTGGTGTGGTCCATTTGAGCTTTGGATATGCTTTAATTTTGGGCTCAGGCCCTAAAATTATCTATTGAAGTGGAGAGGAGTGGATAAAATATATAAATCATGGTGAACCCCATAGAGGTTTACTCAGTATGCGGAGCTAAGCGTATTGAGTTACTCACTACCCAATTGGCGTCCTCCTTTTTCCTCTTACCTACTGTCTCTCTCCTTTTTCCTATCTCTACATGCCACACCTCTCTCTATAAAACTCCATGAAGCCCAAGAATCTGAATGCTTCCATCTGAAAATGATATTCAAAGCAGAAGGTACAAAATCTCAAAGATAAGAATCGTAAATAAACGATTGAAAGAGAGGTAGATGACCATTTAGACAATTTGCTAAGAGTTACTTAGCCACTTTCCATATTCTTTCTTTTGTTTCTTGCATCATGTTTGAATTGCATTGAATGGAACATTTGGACGCAAACCCCCCTACTTGCACTTTTATTGACAAATTGAGTACATATAGTTGTACATATGAAAATAAGACAGCAGTAAATGTGGACTAATGGGATTTTGATCAAAGGTGATTGATTGTGAGCCCCGAAAGGTCATCAAGGATCGCCATGTCCTGCAATGTCATCATCATTTGATGCTATGCTTTGGCTGTCGCTAATGTCTTCATCACTACTGTCTTCTGCAGGAGCATTACCGATGTTTGCCTACTTCGCATAACGCTCACAGTACTCTGTTGTTTCCATTAGGACAATTACGTAAAATGCATTAAAATTCAGCAAATTCCCAAGCACTTGCACCCTGTATGTAAGTAAAAGGTCCCAACATGCCCTCGGCTTGGTTTAGATAGATACAATACGTGGACCACACTTGGATGTCTGTCCACCATTTATGTGAACCAATCAAAGGAATTGCTGGCATATTTTCATCAAAGGCACATGTAAGATTAGTATTAGTTTCCAATACATCAACGTATGAAAAAAAGGCAAGCAATTCTTCATTTGTAGACCATTTGATGTGACCCAAGCAATAGGCCTTCCAAAGAAAACAATAGTGACTGATGCCAGAATATTGGAGGGTCTAAAGGTAAAAAATCAAGAGCATAAATGGAAATTCCAACAAACTGGTATGAGGCATAGAGATCCAAAATCTTCAAATCATTAATATACCTAAGAAAATAACCTTCCAAGAGGCATAACATTGGCCTCATGTCTGCTTCGAGTGACCTTTAGCTTTGAGATATCTATGACAACCATTTCTACAAGTTTTGCAAACATGTTGAAGTCGTGAGAAATCAATTCCATTTCTATAGATATGGTGTTTTTCACTATTTGTCATTGTTGTCAAATGCGATCACACATGTGCATCTGTGGATTGAATCGCATATGCCATGATGGCATATGCAATCCTGGCAAGTATGTTGTGGCATAATTTTATATGTGACCAATATGCGATCGTATATTGCATACGTGATTGCATATTTCCCAATGGCCAGAGTGGAAGCAATTTTTTTATTTTTTCAATTTGGAAAAATTTTGCCTATAAATAGGCACTCATATCCCCTCCATTTCCCTATTCTTTACTCTAAGCTCTAAATCTCTTAGTCTCTCTCTTACACCTCTTTCTCTCTTACTCTAATCTCTCTACAGTTATTTCAAGTATGTTTATTTTTTGTATTTTATAAGTTGTGCTTACTTTTTGTAAATTAAATTGTAAGTTATAACTTGTAAGTTGTTTCAAGTTATTCATTTATTAGTAAAATTTCTTTGTTCAAAGTTTTTTAATAATTAATTCTCTTTTAATGTAGCTTGTTGACTGTTTTGTTAAATCTTATATAATATAATATAAGTAATTAAATATATAACTTAATGAAACACTAAAACTATAATGAAATAAGTTAAGTAACCCAATCCAATCATGTGTACTAATTAGGCAAGTTTTTCCTTTTTTTAAACAATTTTTTCAATTTTTTTTCCTTTTTTCAATTTTTTATTATTAAAAAAAATATACAATGGCATATGCGATTGTGTGATCGCATATGCTGATCACATGCGATACATATGTGATTTGACAACATTGCTATTTGTATTGTAAAAAGTTGTAGAAATTGACTGTCATTATTACACTTTTCCATGAAAATGAGTAAATCAATTTCGCACTATTGAATATTGGCCTTTCAGCATTTCCATGATAATGTGTGATGCCTCTCATTGTTAAATATTGACCTTTTAGTATTTTCATAAGGAAAAAAAAAAACACCTACAAGATTTCTCGACCACTAACCTTTCAGTATTTCCACCATCCTTGACCATTTCGAAAAATATCGAACGAACGGTTAAATCATAAACCTTTTTTTTTTAATGTATTCGTACGTAGTGGGGCTTAATCCAACAAATCATTCTTGATTTTTGTTCAATTAGGATTATATCGTTTGACTTTTATTAGGTCAAGTTGGCAAACAACATTCTCATCAAAGTATGGTCTGATACACCATTGAACGCAACGCATGTTACACACACACACACACACACACACACACAAAAGCAAACAAAAGATTATGATGCTACACAATTTCTCTTATTGTGGCAGTAGGAATATTGACATGTATAAGTATGGGCTTAGTGGATACAATGAAATGAAGGAGAGTTAACATAGCTTGCCTACAAGAGATTAAGTAGAAAGGGGTAAAAAAAACTAGAGAAATTAATGGATATAAACTTTAGTATATAGAAACAAACAAGAATATAAATGGGTCAGGATAGTGGTAGGCAAGGAATAAAGCTTATGCCTTGAGAGGATATAATCAATATCATCAGTGCATATGTGCACAAGTGGTGTTAGAGGATAGAATCGAAAGGCAAATTGGGAGGAAATGGATGGACCATGCAAGAAAATTCCAAAAGGAGAAGATTTTTATATGAGGAGACTTAAATGGTCATGTAGGAAAAGAGACTAAAGGATATGAGAGGGGTGCATAAGAGAATGGTTTTGTTAGAAGGAATGAGATGGGGGATGCTAACCTTGATTTTGCTATGATATGTAATAGTTCTAGCTAGTTTTTGCATTATCAATAGTATTCACCAATATATCGATTGATACTATCAGTATCAGCTAGTGTATCCATTGATGCTATTGGTATTAACCATGGCTGATACGAAACTTCCCGGAAGCCTATGGACTTTTAGGTATCAGTTGAAATTTCATGAGATATCTCATTGTATCAGCAATATGTCGTTACAATGCAATATTTTCAAAATCTATTCTTTATAATATTTGGTATCGATGAAACTTTCAATGACATCATCAACAACCCCTTTTATTTTTTTTCTTCTAAAAAGAAATCCCCCAAAACCTTTAAAATTTTCATGTTTTTCAATTTTTTTGTTTATTACTTATTCTTGAGGTAATTTCGATCAACCCACTTCATTAGAGAAACAACTGGATTTTCATGCAAAAATCGAGATCGAACAACAGGTGGCCCAATTTTCCTTTTTTTTTTTTGGCCTTCAAATCATTTGAATCAGTAGAACCAACATGAAAATCCATGATTTTGCATTCTCAATCAATGATTTAAACCTACGATCTGCAGATTTGGGCAAATTAGGAAACTCTAAAATTCCCCCCATTTTCACCCTTTTAAATTGCAATTAGAGTTTGAAAAAAATGATATCGCACATGTTGGAGGCTGCTCTATGGATTAATATAGTTTTTTAGATTTTTCAAACAATTTTTTAAAAATTAAAAATATAAAAATTAATAAAATAATTATTTTTTTCAAAACATTCCATGTTGCTTAGTGGTTATTTAGCGTTAATCCGCAATTGTTTATGAGTGCTGGTCGATCTTAATATCAGTTACACTCTAATTTACGAATTTGGAAAAAAGGGAGAAATTGGAGCAAAACCAAAATTTCCCCAAGTTTTATTGCAATTAGAGTATGGAAAAATCATATTAGACATGTTGGAGGTTGATCTATAGGGTAAGGGAAGTTTGTTGCAGTGTTTTTTTTTTTTTTTTGAAATGGCTATTTGCCAACTAATGCATTAGCAAACCCACACTTTAAGAATATGATAACCAAAGTGTAGTGTAAGGTCGAGGGTATTGTGTCACCTAGGCCACGTGAGATTATAGGATAACAAGTAGATGACGAGGTTACTAACATGCATAGCTATATGGACAAGTTGAGATCGTCATGGGAGACATGCACCTTGTTGTGTGATAGATGGACAAGACCAACGAAGATGTCCATTATAAATTTTATGGTCTACCATAAAGGGAGGATTGCATTCCTAAAGTCCATTAATCTAGCAAATGAGATATTAAAAATAAAAATAAAAAAAAAAACTCAAGTTATATCCATGAGTTGATGGAGGTTGGCGGAAAGAATGTTGTACAATTTTTCACAGACAATGGGAGCACATTTGTGAAGACGGGGAATGAGTTGATGAAAGAGTACGACCAATATCGAACCCATCTACTGCATATTACATTGATTTGATGATTGACGCATAGGTTAGAGGCATGCAGTCAAGAGTGATTGTCGATACCCGAACATTACAAATTTCATCTACAATTACCTTGATTATTTGTGAAGATGTGAAAGAGTTGCAGTGGTGATTTAGTGTGGTGTAGGACGACACAGTTCCCCACAAATTTCATCGCCTCAAAAAGCCTCCTAAAATACAAGCACAGGCTGAGAGAGCACTTTAGCTCTAGGGAGTATTCACAATGGATTCAAAGCGACAAAAGAGTGGAATAGATGATTGAGGAGATTATTTTAAGCACCTCCTTCTTACTATGTGTGTGGTGTGGTGGATATCCCAGTGCCCATATATTGTTAATAACGAGACATCCGTTGATGGGTTCCATGTACGAGCCCATGCGGGAGGCCATCAAGGCTCCAAATTCATATCAATGGGTGCACAAAATAATTGATGACCGATGGAAAAGGACTTTCAAGCACCCAGTACTTCACAAGGCCAATAAGTAATTAGATTTATTTTTTATAGATTTCAATACTTTGCTAGTTGCTTGCATAATATGAATTTGTATAGTTCTTTTTGTGACACTAATATGTGAATAGGTGCACTATTTTGGGTTTCGACATACATCATGAACCCCAAGTTCCACTATACCCACAGACCCGATGATAATAACAACTCAAAGAGGGCATTGCACCAGGTCTACAAGGAGTCATTACCCATGGAAAAACCCATTTTGTGAATGAGGTAAATGTTTTTTGCATTTAATTCTTATCTAAGTTCCCACGACACTTTATATTGACAATTACTATTAAATGCCATCAACAAATTGTCAACTTCTAGGATGAAGAGGACATATTTGGTTGCAAGGCTATGAGAAAGTCGAGGAAGATTATGAGGGAAAAAAAAAGAAACAACACTTCATGACATAAATACGATTATTTTTTGAAGCACTCCTGGGGATAAGTATGGCAAAGCTACAACGATCATTTCAAAGCTTCAAAAGACATTTCATCATCCATCCGAATCACTATTTCAATCATGAGGAAAGGAAAAAACATTTTTGAAAATTTTCATGTTCTTAGGATGTGTTTGGATGCTCAAATGAACATAATTGGAACAATATGGTTCAATATAGAAGAAATGACCTCTAGTTGGATTGCCACCTCGACCCCCTCATTTTAATTCCCTGCATTTTGAGACAATGATAATTGCAATTTGGGGCATATGTATGGAGTGTCCCACTTTTGCCATTTACACTTTAAACTGAATTACTGTTGAAGTTGAAATAAACTTGTACAGATGCTTTTACCTTTAACTTTTTGTTCATATTGTTGTTTGTCCTTCATCAACTGTGATGCCGCATCACCATTCAATGGGTCTATAGGATTTGGGTAAAGTAATAGCTGTGGAAAGAAAACTTCAAAGACATTCAAGAGATCTGCAACCCACAGCAACCGTGGTAAAATATATCAGAACTCCAAAGACGAGGAATGGACCAATGCACAAAGTCACATATAGATATAATATAAACACATACATTATTTCACTGGTGTGTGCAGACGCAAGAGCTAACGAATAGGAACTCACACTACACAATGGGCAATAAATTAAGAAAATGACATACAAAAATATGCCTAACTAATTCATCCGCTAACCCATGCTTGCACATGCATTAGGCAATGCATGAGTGCGCATGTTTTTCCCTCCTCCCCTGAGGTTACATGTTTGCTTGTGTACGCATGAGCGTGCATGTGTGTGGGTATGTATTTTGAGAATATTTATTTCGGTTTTACCAAACATTGGACTCCAAGATTGATTAATAACATCCAAGCAAACAGAGCCAGACCTGCATTTCACAATAGAATTAGAGATTGACAGCAAGGAGAGAACCTTCTTTTTTTTTTTTGGTTGAATTAGCTTCCCAAGACAAATCATCAGTTAGAGCTCGGGGGAAGTACCAAATTAAAAATATGAAAAGAGACTAGAGAAAGCAATGAAGGCTCACAGTTCATCAACATTTGGGTGGAATATTTTGTTCATAAAACCAATGGAAGGGGACTTGTATGGTTAGGCATCTGGCAGCTCGACACGGATATTCCACACTCCACCTTCATAAAGGCCTACAGATAAGCATCCAGAGCACTCACATCAAGCACATAAATCCTCAATTTAATCTTCAAAAACTTCTTTTGCTTTTTGTAAGCCATCCGATACTGTTCAAAATAAGATTATCTGATGGTTTACTGGTGGTCTAAAGCTCGTAAAGATACAAATTAAAGTGTCAACATTGCACATACAGTCCATGTATCTCAACTGCACTAATAGTTGTCACATCCTATTTTTCTATCATTACCAGAAACAGCAACTTCCATAGCTTAAGGAAAGAGCAAATGTCCTGATAGAGGTTGAATATTAAGGAGAAATGCACATTGGAAATTTACACCAATAGAAATGTTGAACCATCCTCGTTCACTGCAAAAGCTTTCAGACGTGATTGGGTCATCTTCATGTGGTTTACCATGTTGGGATTTCGTTGTGTTGGTTGGAACTGGGAGGAAAAGGTCCCAAAGATGGAGCAAGATTTTAGAACAGGATAGATGATTATTTTTCAATACTGCACTATAAATGATAAATATGCTGCCTTCTTTGTTGAGTTGATCTGGTTCTAAATCAGGTTATTTTAAATTTGTTTCCACCTAAAATTTGAAATAATGAATATAATAAAACAACTCAAAAATTCGCAATTCATCAACTTGTGTGCACAAATGCAGCTTAAAGTGAAGAAATCTAATATCAGGCAAAAAGCTATGGAGATGGGGAATTTAGTTCAATGCTACAAAGGCAACTGATGGTGAACCCTCTTGAAAGGGTGCGAGAATCAACATGGATTTGACTTGAATAGCCACATTTTCTGAAGATTCTTACACATTATAATGAACTGTGCGAAGGATATATGAATGCTTAGAGCTTGTTAAATGCATGGTGTAGGGATATTGCATGTTGGTGGCAGTCCTTTTCTGTAATTTTGTAGGCATCACATCAGCGAGAGTTGTTCCTAATAACTACAACACAGAATATATGTTTACAAATTATATTGATCTGATCATTTTAACTGAATTTTTCTTCAGATTGATTTGAGATGCCTCCAAATAGGTTTCTCCCAAGTCAGGATGGTACAAGTAAATCCTAGGCTTGCTGTTTTGTAGAATGATTTCATGAGACATGAAACCCTGACATTTACACCAACAAAATATTGAACTATTCTTGTTAACTTTACATGCGTTTATTTTGCCGGTTACATTGTGCAAATCTTAGGGGCTAATGATGAGCAATAGAAAGTAACAAAAGGAGAAACTTGAAGAAGAGAGGAGAGGGAGGGAGAGGGGGAGAGAGAGAGAGAGAGAGAGAGAGAGAGAGAGAGATGCTAGAGAATGTGAGATACTAGGGTGAATGAAACCACCTCTTTATTTATAATGCCCATAACGTGTCTACATCATGTGGAGGCTATTGGGCCATTTCATATGGTTTGGGCCCAAGCCCATTTACACTTATTCAAATCTATTTTGAATGTACTCTTTAACACTCCCCCTCAAGCTGGAGCATCCCAATGATACCTGACTTGCGACAATGGCTAACATAAACATAATAAATCAAGACATTCTCTAACACATAATAAACCATGAAATTTTCTAACATCCCCCCTCAAACTCAAGATGCTCTGAAAAGGAGAACATAATTTTGGATGGGCACATAAAACACGTGAAAAGTATAAAATAAGTAAAATTAGTAATGCTATGGAGATGAATAACATTGGACAATGCTCTAATTGTCAATGCATTGATTCTCACTATGGGTGTTGTGTGCAAGCTTGACTTAGAGAAGGCATATGATGACATGGACTACGAGTTTTTGGACTACATGCTAGGGAGGATTAGGTGTAGCAAGAAATAGAGGGAATGGATTCAAGCATGAGTAAGATCGTCAAAGTTCTCGATTCTAATTAATGGGGGTCGTCGAAAGGGTTCTTCAAATCATTGAGAGGGCTTAGGGGAGGGGATCCTTTACCATCATTTTTCCTTGTGATGATGGTAGAAGTATAAAAAAATTGTTGGTGAAAGAGGTCTTAGAGGGCCTTATTTGTGGCTTTAAGGTGGACAGGGGTAACTTCAGGTATCCCACCTCAAATTTGCAGATGATATAATCATCTTCTGTGATGCGAAGGCATCAATGGTTGACAATCTAAGGAAGATCATTTGTTAATTTGAGGTGGTGTTCGATTTAACAGTTAATTCTCAAGAATGTGAGATGTTGGGAATAGGCAATTTCGTAGGAGGTTTTGGAGCTCGCCAAGGTCAAGTCTTTCCCCTCTACATATTTGGGACTTCTGCATGTATTGAGATGCTAGCAAAGCACTTATGGGACAAGGTGATATAGAAGGGTGAAACGCTGTTATCCTCATGGAAATGCGAGATGTTGGGTATTTGCATTTTGAAGGAGGAGGTTTTGGAGCTTGCCAAGGTCTTTAGATGCTGGGTCAGGTCTTTCCCCTCTACATATTTCGGACTTCCGCGATGTATCAAAAAGCTAGCTAAGTATCTATGGGACAAGGTGATAGAGGTGGTGGAAAGGAAGCTATCCTCGTAGAAATGCCAACAACAATCCTTAAGGTGAAGGCTAACTCTAATTAAAGTGGCACTATCGAATCTACCTACATATTTCTTATCTCTATTTAAGTGCCTAAAAGGGGTGTTGAATAAGTTGAAGAGGCTTCAATGCAACTTCTTATGCTAGGGTGTAGTGGAAAAAAAACAATTCCACATTATGAAGTGGGATGAGGTGTGCAGACCGATTAGAGAAGGGGGAGTAGGGTTACAAAAGTTGAAAGCCATGGATCTCATTCATATGGACAAACGCCACTAGAGGTTCAATAGGGAGGATGGTAGCCTTTGGAAGGAAGTGGTGGTAAAGAAGTACAGAATAAAAGATGGGGAATGGTGGATGGAGGAGTCTTCTGCTTATAGGCTACAAGGATATAGAAAGAGATATACATCATAAGGAGGTGGTTAAAGGAGGTTGGTTTTTCTTTGGGTGACGGGAAAAGGGTTAGATTTTGGAAGGATGTTGGGGTGTGATATAGACAACTCTGTCAAATCTATCCGAGGGTGTCTAATATATCCCTAAATGAGGATGTGATTATTGCCAAATTCTTTATAGGATTTGGATATGGGATAGATTGGACCCCACTATGTAGGAGGAATCTGGAGGAAGAAGAGATTGAGGAGTTCATCAGTTTGCTTGTGTGGATCTTTCCATCTTTGTTAGACATGGAATCATTGGCCTGGCTTAAAGACAAATCAGGAAAATTCTCAATCCGATCATTTTATAACATGATCATTGGGTTCTCCCAACTGAAGGATTAGGCGCACACTTCACTCATTGGGACTTATGGGAACCCTTCCAAGGTTGTGGCGCTAGCATGGGTGGTAGGGTGGGGCAAGGTTCTCACAATTGACAGCCTTCATAAAAGGGGAATGGTGTTAACCAATATATGCTTATTGTGCATGAGACGAGAGGAGTCCATTGATTACATATTCATCCATTGCACTTTTGCAAGGGAGGTGTGGCGTAGAACCTTGGGTGTTTTCGGCATGACATGGGTAATGTTGAAGTCTAATGGGTTCATTCAATGTTGAGCTCGCTCTCGAGCTCAACATTGAAGCTTGGCTTGTTTGCCAAAGCTTTCGAGTCGAGCTAGTGGTTCGAGTCGAGTCGAGCTTGTTCTTATGCCAACCTAACACTCATCCCAACCCAAACCAACACCTAACTCAACCTGGTGCCCAACCTGACCCAACCTAACCCAACGCCCACCTCGACCCAAACCCCAACCCGACTCAATCTAGTGCAGCCGGGTAGGGTTTTTTAGTAAAAACTTTTAAGTTTTTAACTCTTTTAAAATGTTAAACATATTTAATATTAATATAACTATAATATTAAAATATATTACTCAAGCCGAGTCAAACTCAAGCTGGAGCTTTGAGTCAATTTGAGTTTAAATGTACCATGGTTGAACTCGAATCGAACTCAACTCGAGCTTTAGAAAACAAGCTTGACTCACCTCAAGTCGGCCTTTCAAGCCGAGTCAATCCGAGTTGACTCGAGTTGAGTTGAGAGAGCTTTTTGAGCTAGCTCGACTCTTGTACAGCCTTAGCCATCTTAGATGGAATCTGAGCATTATTGGGAGAGGTAGAACTGGTGTTTCCGCAATTGGTGTAGGGTTACATCAAAGGTCACTAGGTTTCAATTTCAATCACTTCTATAGATTGCAATCTTTCTTGTATATGATAGGCTTTGTTGTATTCTTCTGGACTTTGGGCCATATCTAATAAAATCGTTACTTCTCAAAAAAAAAAAAAAACTCATCTATCAACCATTTCCCATACTATGCCCTAAGAAAGGTAATACATATCATGATAAAGGATTCATGTCTTTCCTTTATTTTTTGTCTTTCAATAAATTTGCCTTAAAAACCCTAGAAGAATCCTCAATAATTTATGTCCTTTTCGCCTTTCTTAAGTGTAGAATCCTATTGGATAGAGAAACATCCTCTCTCTCTCTCTCTCTCTCTCTCTCTCTCTCTCTCTCTCTCTCTCTCTCTCTCTCTCTCTAAGGGAGGGTAACATTATAAAAAGTGAAAAAAATGTTTTTTTTAATGTAATTTTGGGACCCATTTTCGTAGTCCACAATTATCGTACAATTTGATAACATAAAATGGAAGAAAAATAAAATTTGAAAAAGAAGAGAACAAGTACAATTTGAATCGTAGGATTCACCTAAAAAGGGATACAAAATGGAATTCAAATAATCGTCTTGCCTATGACTCAAATTAAATTGTAAATCGTCGGATTTTGATAACTATGATAGAATTAGTAATGAATTCACTCAAGGAAACTTAGGAGTAGCACCAATATGTAAATGTAATAAGATGACTAAAAGTAGACTGAGATGATTTAGCTATGTGCAACGAAGACCAAGAACTGCACTAGTTAGGAGTGAGTTGGTTCAAGTCGAGGGCTCTAAAAGGATAAGGGAAAGGCCTAAAAGGGCATGGTTGGAGGTACTAAGAAAAGATTCAATGGCACGTGGTTTACATGAGAATATGGTAATGGTATTAAAAAATGGTTATGCGATGGTAATGGTGGGAGCCGTTATGCAATATGGGGCTATAAGCCTATAATGCCCATTTTTGAAAAATAATGATCCATAATGGCTTTGTAACAATCATAATGGTCCTTGATGAGCACGTTATATTTTCTTCCTTTAAAAAAAATGAACATTCTAGAGCTGTTATGGCCCATGTCATAACAGCCATAAGTATGGCCCTTACAACCATCGTTACTGTTATTGAAAACCATGGATATGGTCCTTAATAGAGTGCAATGGTAGAACAAGATTGTGTAGACAATCCTAATTAGTTGGGAATGGAATAGGGCTTAGATAACAATGGTGATTCATCTAAAATTTAAAATAATGAATGTCATGAAACAACTCAAAAGTTCATAATTCATTTACTTATTTTCCCAAATGCCACTCAAAGTGAAGAAATCTAATATGATGCAAAAAACTTTGGACATGGGGTATTTAACTCAATGCTACAAAGGTGATTCATGGAGAACCCTCTTAATGGGAGCGAGAATCAATCGAGGTTCACTTTGATACCCACGTTTTCTGAAGATCTAACACATGGTTGGAAACCCATCTTACACAATATCTGAACTCATTGAAGGATATATGAATATTTTGAGCTTTGTCAAATGCATGGTGTTATGGGGAGATCCGAGCCGGTGGTAGGACATCAATCTGGCTGTATGTCGGAGCCGAGGCATCCGATGCATGACCCATCTAACCAGACTTCAGCATCGCAACGAGAATGCGAGCATCTTTAGGTGAGGGTCAGCTCAGAGGGGTCCTAGCAATCCGATCGGATAACTTATTATTCCCCAACCACGATATGCTTAAGCCGGCTGCGTCGGATGCAACATGACGGGTCGGGACGGATGTCGACTGACCTGGAGAATGTTCTTTGCTATGGTCTGGTGAGTCGAGCCAAGCAGACCTTCAGAGGCGTATATCCCACTCGCTAAACATGGAAACTGCCATAACCAAACGTGGCTAGTAACTTCGCTCGCAGATGCGCACGATCCACCAGATACGTTGCGCAATCAGTAGATTGCGGGGAGTATCTCCATGATCCTAGAATCCTTCTGATCGTGCCGAGGTTATCAGACTCAGACCACCCCACAGGCAAGTATAAATAGTATACAGCGCCATGTCTACAGGTACGCAAAATCCACACTCTACTTCACCCAGATTCCCTTGTCCTGACTTAGGCATCGGAGGGTCCCCCGGCTTAGCCAGGGTCACCTTTGCTCATTTTCTTGGTGCAGGTTTTAGGGACGACACGTGGAGGGTGACGTGGAGAGGGGGCTGACCAGATTTTATAATCAACATTTTTTGGCACCGTCTGTGGGAACCTAAAACTAGAAGTCAGGTTCTCATTTTCCCAAGCAATGGTGTGGAAGAAGAAAGCTGCAGTGGTGCAGCTAGAACCTAATGAGCAGACTCGGTCGTCATCACCGCTTCATGCCAAGTCCGCACCAGGGCCTTCCCAGCGTTCGCGCAATCGGTCGAGTAGGTATCGCGCCATGCAAAATAAGATCCAGGCCCTGCGTGACGAAATAAATCGAATGAAATAACAGAGAGATCCAGAGCTACGCCCGGCTCAGGAACAACTCGTTCTCGAGCCAGTGGGGTTGTTCGTAGAAACTCACTCTGTATCGAGGAGTGCAAGACCTGAAGCCCCCCAACACTCGGGGGTGCCGCATTCAAGTCAAAACCCTCCTACGATACACGCCGAAGTATCCACGCGAAACGCCACCACTCGGGCTTCGTCAATTATTCATTCAGCCACATCCGCCCTGCCGCCCACAGACCTCCGTCATCAGTTAGAATGGAGGAGAGAAAGGAGAATGCCGGAGGTCGAGGATGCCTCAGAGGTTGTTGTGGAAAATAGGGACCCATGGGAGGCACAATTTGCGGAGCTGAAAGACAAGTTCCTGACATTCTAGAAAAAGCAGCAGCAATCAACAGTTACAGCCACGATCCAAACAATGATGGAAGAGACTGAGCCTCCTTTCACTCTGGCCATCATGGCTGAAGTGATGCCGCAGAGGTTTCGGATGCCTCCTGTCATCAAGTATTCAGGATCCGAGGACCCATCTGAGCACCTAGAGTCCTACCGATCGTGGATGCAGATACAGACTGCAACCGACGCAATGATGTGTAGGGGATTCTCTATCACCCTCACAGGGTCCACTCGGATTTGGTATCGCCAGATCAAATCCAATTCTATGGGCTCTTTCGCGGAGCTGAGTCGACTATTCCTTACGCAGTTTATAAGCGGTAAGAGAAGTCGGAAGCCCAACACTCACCTGCTTACCATTAAGCAGGCCTTGAAAGAGTCGTTGAAAGATTACATCGCTCGCTTTAACGAATAAGCGCTGCATGTCAAGGACTACGATGATAAGATGGCCCTCACTGCCATTCTGAGCAGACTGAAAGAAGGAAAGTTCACCTTTTCTATCGGGAAGAATCCACCAAAGATGCTAACGAACTTCATGGCGAAAGCCCATAAATATACTAATGCCAAGGAGTTCACTAACACTCGAAAAGGCACACAGGTGTCTGACTCGATGAACAAAGGGAAGAGACATCGGAATGAAGACTCCCAGCCGACTGGCAAAGAAACGGATGACCGTACTTCTCGCGATCGTCGACCGAGCCACAGGCCGAAAGGGAAATTCCATTCTTATACCCCGCTCAATACATCCGCCGAGCAAATTCTGCTGGATATCCGAGGAGACAGACTGCTTAATTGGCCGGTCTGCATGAGGACTAACCCAGAGTACCGGGACAAGCGAAAATTCTACCATTTTCACCGGGACCATGCTCACAACATGGACGACTGTGTGGATTTGAAAGACGAGATTGAGTCTCTCATCCGCAAGGGACACCTACGTCGTTACACCAAAAAAGAGAAGTCCGCTCAGAGAGAGGAATGGCCGCTAGAACAGCCGAACAACCTCCAAAGGAACCCGTCAAAATTCGTACCATCTTCGGAGGTTCGGCTGGGGGAGGGGATTTAAACAGGGGTCGAAAAGCCCATTCCCGGAGATCCGAGCTGGCACACGTTCACCTGACAGAAGTCCCAACAAGGAACTTCAAGCCGCTCCGTGCAGCCTGACTTTCATAGAAGATGACGCACGCAGGATCCAGCATCCGCTCGATGACGCGCTAGTGGTTACCATGACCATAGCAAATCAAAAAGTGTACTGCATCTTAGTCGACACCGGAGTTTGGCTAATGTTATGTATTCTGAAGCATTCAAAAAGATAGAAATTTCACGGTCTCGGCTCCGACCCGTGAAGACTCCCTTACACGGCTTTGCCGGAGAGAGAGTCATCTCCGAAGGAGTCATCTCCCTCCCAGTAAAGCAGGAGAAGGGCAACATCAAGTCATACTTTTAGTAGACTTTTTAGTTGTCAATGTTCCATCTATCCACAATATGATCCTGGGCCGACCCTCCCTCAACACAATGAAAGCAGTCGTCTCAACTTACCATCTATTAATGAAGTTTCCAGCTAAAGGTGGGATTGGTTATCTCCGAGGTGATCAACGCGAGGCCCGAAAATGTTATGCGATAGCCGTGAGAAAAGGAGATGCCAAACAAACGCTCGTAGTGGACGCCTTGGATCCTCGAGGACCAACGGAAAGCTCCTCCGTTGAAGATCTGGTAAAAGTACCGCTCTATGAATTAGACCCGATCAAAACTATTCAGATCGGATCATCACTGAATCCCGAGCGAAAGAATGAGTTATTGGCCTTCTTGAAGCAACACCGAGACATCTTCGCATGGTCGCACGCAGATATGTCAGGGATCTCACCTGATGTGCTGGTCCACAGGATGAACGTGGACCTAGATCACCGGCCAGTTAAGAAAAAAAGAATACCGTTCGATGACGAACGATATGAAGCCATTGTCGAGGAGGTCTCAGTCCTGCTCGATGCGAGTTTTATAGAAGAAGTGTACTATCCTGATTGGATAGTAAATGTTGTGCTCGTCAGGAAGTCCAACGGGAAGTGACAGGTCTGTGTAGACTATTCTGATCTGAATAAGGCATATCCCAAAGACAAATTTTTGTCACCACGGATCGACCAACTAGTGGACAGCACGGCCGGACATGAGTTACTCTCGTTTCTGGACGCTTATTCCGGGTACAACTAGATCGCTATGCATCCCCCAGATAGGCAGAAGACTACCTTTGTCACGGACAGAGGGCTCTACTGTTACCGGGTCATGCCATTTGGCCTGAAAAATGTAGGGACAACATATCAGAGGCAGGTGAATCAGATGTTTGCCAGCCAGATTGGACGCACCATGGAGGTTTATGTGGATGACATGTTGGTGAAAAGTACCCAAGCCTCCAACCACCTTGCTGACCTTGGAGAAACATTCAGCGTCCTCCGAAAATATCAGATGAAATTGAATCCCGCTAAGTGTGCATTCGGGGTTAAGTCAGGGAAGTTTCTTGCTTTTCAAGTTAGCCAGCGAGGTATTGAGGCCAATCCAGATAAGATCAAGGCCCTCCTCGACATGAACTCGCCTCAAACTTTTAAGGAGATACAGTGTCTCACGGGAAGGGTCACCTTTGCCCATTTTCTTGGTGCAGGTTTCAGGGACGACACGTGGAGGGTGACGTGGAGAGGGGGCCGACCAGATTTTTCCATCAACACATGGTTTACACGCTAAGTAAAATAAGCATTGTAGAACTTTTGACCTGGGTAAGACTCCTTGAACTATTTCTGCATGTTTTTGTGTTGTGGAGAGAGAGAGAGAGAGAGAGAGAGAGAGAGAGAGAGAGAGAGAGAGCAATTAGGGATTAACTGATACTCTACTTGCATATGATGCTCCATTTGCAAGCATTAAGAAATTGTAAAGCACACATATAATAACTCAAATTAAACCAACTAAAGTGTAGTACTTAGTAAACAAAATTGTAGTACTTACTGTTGCTAAGTCAGTCCAAATATTGGGTTTTTTGAACAATCATAACCTCTGTTTCGAGAACATTAGCTTCTTGAAGTAGGACCATCTGATACTTTCATTTCTTACCATCTAATAGATGTCCACTAATTGGATAGTAACGTAATCAAATAAGCCTAATTGCAGTTCATGATACATACAAAATGTGACCCACAATTTTTATTTTTATTCCTTGTGCAAATTTTAAGTAATTAAGAAGTGCCTGCACATCATTCATCATACCCTTCCAAAGTATCATAGCTTTTCTGTTACATTAAGGGACCAGAATCCTCTATATAAGACTTGTTGTATTCAGCTAGTAAAACACCAAGTTTTGTGGGGCTCACCATGTTCTTTATGTGACATCCACTATCCATCAGGTGAACCCATTGTTCAAGCATCAGCAATATTATTGTTAATATCACTGGTATTATCATCAATACCCACTATATTATTGGTATTTATTGCCAGCTCGATGATACTAATAACCTGTTACTATCAGAAATTTTAGGTACTGGTGATATATCACTATATATCTCAAAGTATCGCCAATTTATCACAACAATTTCAACTGTATAAATTTCAGATGTCGCTTGGGTCGCCAATGTATTGGCAATATTATCAATAATATCGCCGATGTATGATATCACCAACTATTTATTAAAAAAAAAAAAAAAAAAGCCATTTCTATTTTTCTATGGGCACATGGTTGTATGATGAAATGCGTGTATGTGTGTGTGTAAATGCATGCATGGATGGAGGGATGGATCATGGATGCATGTATGTATGTATATATGCATGGATGGATGGTTGGATGAATGGATGGATGTATGTATGCATGTTAGTGTGTATGCACGCATGCATGCATGGATGGATGGATGGATGGATGGATGCACGCATGTATGTGTGTGCATATGCATGGATGGATGGATGGATGGATGGATCATGCATGTGTATATATGTGTCATTGTATATATGCATGGATGGTTGGATGGATGGATGTGTTTATATGTATGTATGTGCATGCATTGCATGGATGGATGGTTGGTTGGATCCACCATTTTGTTTTCCTAATACAACAATACATGCTTTTAGGCCCTCCTTAAAGGGAAACTTATTATGTATGCATCTTTTTTGCTATCATTTAATACCTGAATACACAAATATATGTATTTTAGCATTTTCTTAAGTATCATTGAAAATTTCCAACATTTTTTCTCTGTTTCCCTATGTCAATGTTACATTCTTTTAGGCACCCATTAAAGGAAAACTTAAACATGTATGTGTATGTTTTGCAATTATTTGATTCTTAAATATGCAAATGTGTTTTAGCATCTCTTGAAGCTCCATTGAGAAATTCCACCATGTTTCCCCAATATTTCCCTCAATCAACGATGCATTTCGGGGTATCAGCAATAGCATTGACGATACTTATATATATTTCTATATCCTCAACCAGGAATACATGTAACAATTATAACGATACCAATACTACGAACACTGGGTGAGACACCTCAATTTTGTCGTGAATCCCAAAAATCAACTTGATACAAAACTTAGGTGGGCCAATGGATCAAGGGAGTTTTGGATTGTCTATTCATGTTAGTGAGGTATGCCTAATGAACATATTGGATAGAATATACACATGGTTGCATGCCCCAGACAATCTATAGTTGTCCCCCCTCCATTGTTTCCCTTTGTCATGGCCCACCTCGATTGTGGATCAGATTGGATTTTGGCATCGAGACCTAAAATCTAGGTGCACGCTTGATGTCCTAAGAGTGAATGTCACATATACAACATAGTGGGCTATGGAGCTTGATTATTAAACACACATGCACATACACAAACATATGAATAATAATCCTATAGTGTCCACATTACCTCGAGTTAGAGTAGTGTTGACCTATGTGGGGCCCGCCATGATGTGTGCATCAAAGCCAACTCATCCACCAAATGTACCCTTCAATGCAAGGGAAAATTAGCCCACACCACATGATTTTAGAGCTCTTGGGCATGATTTTACACCATTTCCCTTTAGTGTAGCCCACCTGAGTTTTGGATTGACCTGATTTTAGGCTTGATTGGGAACATGATGGGTCAAAAGATGGATGGAATGGATATCAAGCAGACATTATGGTGGAGCACATAGAGGTTGACACCAAGGGAAGCTTGCCATAGTGTCAACACTATGGGTTCATCTCTCCCACACAAAGAGGCACTCACATGTGTCTATGTCTATGGTGTTGGTACTAACGGGACATATTTAAGATTAAATAATAGAGGGCATAAATAAAAAATTGGCAAAAGGTAATAGACCATAGCACAGTTCTTGAGCTTAGGAGGATGACCTCTATAAAATTCCCCCCCCCCCCCCCCCCCCCCAGACAAGCCTGGAATTCTATCAATATAAATTAGGAGGATAGCTAATTCTGCAGCTGCAGATCCTAGCATATTGACATAAGATATATGCACCACGGAATATGTTCATGCAACGTAAGCCATCCATCAGGAAGGCTTCACCACATAGATGTGTTGTCCCAAAGAAGTCATCAGGGGGACCACAATGTAAACTCTCCAAAATGTTCATAGAATCTTGATTCAGAACTTACCAAATGCATCGACAAGAAAAATTAGAACTCACAGAACAATGTTCTATGCTAGTCCACTTTATTTTCTCTCATCTACGTTTGTTTCTTTTTAGTTGTGGTCTTTCCTTATGTTTCCTCCTATTTGTATCTTCTTATTTTACTTTTAATAAATTTATGCATGGTATGCTCTCACCATTCGAGGGAGGGCGGGAACAAAAAAGAAAAAGAAAAATTAGAACTCACAGAACAATGTTGCACACTTGCACTAAATTCTAGTTAAAAGGAAGATAAGGGAAGGAAGTATATACTTTCTTTTGGACCATGAAATTCCACATTGAATTCGTTAATTCCATGATTGATAGTCTCCACTGCATAGTCACTCATCATCCTGAATAGGAAATGAGTAAAGTTAAAGGCATCACAATGAAAGAAACTAATCCCATATCGGTGCAACTAGAGTATGTAAAAATGTAAGAGAACATAATAGGAAACCTCAGGCAAACATTCATTCAAAATGCCAACATAATAAGTAATTATGGACTAGGATTGAAAGGATGTAATGTGATAAAACAAGAGTTGCAGAAATCAAATTACACTGTTCACTTTGGACACTATCCCGAACTGATTTGTTGAAATTTTGAATTCAGTCCCTAATAATCAAGATCAGGGAACATAGCAGAATCGACAACCTACAATTTGGGTTAACCAATTTCCAATTCTATTAAAATCAACAATTAACCCATGGATTCTCAGTTTACAGTTTCTATTTCTTCCCCTCTGGATTGGTATTACTCTAAAGTGTTAGTTAGGGTACATTTGGAAGTACCTTGGAAATGAGGCCAACGGAAAGCTTATCAGGTAACTTGAATGAGAGAATTATTAATTTAGGTTAGGAAAAGAAGATCGAAAACAAACCACCAGGCCCTTTGGGGATTCACTTTCCTAACTTTTTTTTTAAAAGGTCCCTTCGGGTTTCACTTTCATGACACCTCAAATGCATAGTCATTTCAAGCACAAGTCACCACATTGGAATATTCAAGCAAAAGTCCATTTGAGGGCTACTTCCCAACACTACGTGAATAATTGAAGTAATGTATTTTTTTGTCAATAATTCAAGTAATGAACCTTTCTTAACTAGCCATCTAATTCAATCTCCTAAGTTGTGTATTAGAAGTCCCACCATATAGATGTTCTTCAATGAAAAAGTCAAGTCAAAGTGTCCTATCGAAAGAAAATGTAATGTACTTATATAGTGTTAGTGTGTGGGTGTGTACAATGTACACCCACACACTAATACTATCTAAGTACATTGCATTTTCTCTCTCTGTCACACTAGAAGTGGATCAGTAACTTAACCAAACTCTAGTGATAAGCATCCCAGACTCAACTAGTCATTGTCTATGATAGTCCCTCAACCAATAAATACATCACAGTAGCCTGTTTTTCTAGTCATTGCTAGCAATCATCCAGTACTCGTCCAACTCTTTGTTGATCCTCATGAATTTTCATGATTATGTCCCACCCTTCATCTTACCATAACCTGTGACTAGCAAACAAATACAGAACTCTCCCTCCATATGCCTTTTTAGAGGCAGGTCATGCTATCCTCAATGATGGTGGTTTTAGAGCTATACTTGACATTTCTTTGCAAATACATCCGTTACTAGCAAACAAGGATAGAACTCTCCCTCTAGATGCTTTTTTAGATGGAGGTTGTGCTAGCCTCAGTGATAGTGGTTTTAGAGCTATACTTGACATTTTCCTTGCAAATACATTCCTTTAAGATGTCCCTAAGTCAATCTGTTGCATCATTATTCTACTGAGCACCCATATGAAGTGATTCCAATATGGAGATTAGTGGATCATGAAAATTGTATGACATATGTCCTTTGATATAGGTCGTGGGCTTTCTGATCTTCAAGTCTAGTAGAGAATGCATACTCAATGGGATTTTCTAGATCTAAACTTTTCTTCTCTTCTAAGCCATTTCTCTGAAAGTTCCCAAACAGAATCCCTTTCACCTAATGATTTCATCAAGAAGGCTCCACTTAAGAATATTCAAAGATGGAGACCAAAGATTGGGAATGATATATGTAAGCTCCTCATAAGAATATCTTTTGTGCATTCCAGATTTTCTTAGTCATTAGAGTTAGCCTTCTATGTACTAAAAAAAAGTCCCAATGACACAAGATGGCCCTTGTTTGAAAGCCTACCGAGTTAGCCTTCCAATGAGCCCAAGATCATGTGACTGGCATGAGAAGAGTACATATTAACCAATTTATGTAAGACCTATATGGTTATGACAGGATTTTGGGATAGTATTATCCTTTTTATTAGAATAGATTGTCAAGGTTAGATTCAAAAATAGTAAGTGTCCTATTTGGCTTCACCAAGCTGTTCTCCTAATTATTCTAAGCCATTTTCATGTTGGACACAATTCCTAAAGCCCAACGGATGAAGAGTTATAATCAAACTAAAACTTACTATTTATAGTAAAAATGAAATTAAAATAGGGAAACAACGATCGATCAAGCGGTATTTTACAAATATGGCTTGGGTATCCTGGTGTAGTGGGGTTGGTTGGCTAAAGTAGCTTGTTCTACACCAAAATCATATATTTTACACCCGATAACTCATTTTGGATTGTGAGATACACCTGATCTAAGGTCCGACAGTCCGGATCACTTCTGTCATCGACCAGGCCTTTTCTGATCCATCTTGGCCATAAAACTGTTTGCGACCCACTCTACATTAGTCCTCTCTAATTCAAAAGAACTCATCCTCAAGTTCTCGTCCTACTCTGGTTCATGGTACTCGGTCAGGTCTACAACATTGAAATTCCATGAGATCGCCATGTCATCTGGAAAATCAATAATATAAGCGTTGTTATTGATCTTTCGGATGATTGGTATGGGTCCAATCTTCTTATTCTTCAACTTGTTGTACATTTCGGTTGGAAATCTCTTCTTGTGTAGATGAACCATAACATGGTCGCCCACCTCGAACACTTTTTGTCGTTGATGTTTGTCCGCTTGTTCCTTGTATTTCTCGTTCGAGGCATGTAGGTTGGCTTACACCTCCGCATGATCTTGTCTACCATATGTTTTGCTACAATGCTCATGCCAGGGAGCTTGGGAAGAGGGACCAAGTCAAGTGTGTGGTGAAGCACTCGTCCGTAGATATATAGAATGGTGATTTCCCTATTGAGCGATTCACCATGTTGTTGAATGCATGCAAACTTTGCTTGAGATAATGTCAAATCCCACTACTTCAGTTTTTCTCCTTAAATACAGTGAGGGAGGTTTCCCAATGTGTGATTCACAACCTCGGTCTGCTCATAGTCTGTGGATGGTAGGCGCTGCTGAATTGAAATCGTGTGTCGAATCAAGTCCACAAAGTCCACCAACAGTGGTTAATGAACTTTGTGTCACGATCAGAAGTAATGGTCTTGGGGACCCTGTGTAGTCGTATGACCTCCCTAAAGAATAGATTCGTCACGTGTGTTGAATCGAGGGTCTTCTTGCATGGGATAAAGTGCACCATCTTGGAGAAATAATCTACCACCACGAATACCGAATCCATGCCGCGTTGTGTTCATAGGAGACCAAGCATGAAGTCCATAGTTAAATCCTCCCAAGGACCATTAGGCACAGGTAACAGGGTGTAGAGACCCGTATTCTGAGATTACCCTTTAGAGGTCTGACAAACATTACAATGTTGTAACTCTTTTTCCACATCATGTACCAATTGCGGCCAGTAATACCGCTCTTTCACAAGAGTTCACATCATGTCTCACCTAAGGTGTCCATCGAGGCTACCTCCATGTACCTCTTGAATAATCTACTCTATCAGAGAACTTTGGGGGGATGCATAATCGATTCCCCTTGAAGAGAAAACTATCCTGTTTATGAAGATCATTGGGGTGACCTTCTTGGCACTTTATCCAAAAATCAAGTCCTTGTCCTCAGCATAAAGCTCCTTGAGACGGTCAAATCCAGCTACCTCCTTTCTCATCGTAACAAGTAGTGATGCATGATAGCTAAGTGCATTAGTCACCTTATTCTACTGCCCTGATTTGTACTTCAGAATGAACGTGAATTCCTGTAAAAGCGTAACCCATCTAGCATACACATGATTCACATTAGTCTAACTATTAATAAACTTTAATGCTTGATGGACAGTGTATAAAACAAACTCTCTTTGAATCATATAATGTTGCCAATGTCGCAATGCGTGAACAACTGTGTACAACTTAAGCTCATACATTAACCACTTCTTTCGGGCTTCACTGAGCTTATCGTGGTAAAAGGCTACTGGCCTGCCTTTCTATGATAATACTTCTCTAATTCCGATGTATGAAGCGTCACACTCAACTTTAAACAGTTTATCAAAATTAGGAAGCACTAAAACCAGTGTTGTAAACAAATGATGCTTATCACATGAAAGCTCTCGTCAGCTTCATTGGTCCACTGAAATAGTCCTTTTTTCATGCAATCTTTAATAAGCACGACTATTGTACTAAAATTTCATACGAATTGATGATAGAAGGTCGCCAACTGGTGAAAACTCCTGACCTCATAAATGTTTATCGAGATCGGTCATTCCCTAATGGCTCGCATATTTTCATCATCCACATGGATGCTCATGGATGTTACAACCAATCCTAGAAAAAATAGGTTATCCATTAAAAAGCTACATTTCTTCAAGTTAAGGTACAACTTATTAATTTGTAGAACCTACAACACCTACCTTTGATGTTTCCTGTGCTCTGTCTCATCCTGGCTATATATCAGTATGTCATCAAAATATACTACCACAAATTGACCAATGAACGGTTTTAGAACTTAATTCATCAAACATATAAAAGTACTTAGTGCGTTTGATAGACCAAAAGGCATGACTAGCCACTCATACAACCCTTGCTCTTGAATGTCGTTTTCTACTTATCATTGGGTCGGATATGAATTTGATGGTATCCGATCTTCAGGTCTAGTTTAGAGAACACTTTGGCTCCCTTTAGCATATTGAGCATGTCCTCTAACTGCGGGATTGAGAACCGATATTTGATGATAATTTTGTTGATTGCTCGACTGTCGACACACATGCGTCAGCTTCCATCTTTTTTGGCATTAATAATGCAGGTATGGCACATGGGCTCATGCTCTCTCAAGAGACTCTTACGAATCAATTCATTCACTTGCCCCTGAAGTATCTCACACTCCTTCAGACTCATCCGATAATGATGACGGTTGGGCAGGTTAGCCATAGGGACAAGGTCTATGTGATGTTGGATATCTCTCATGGGAGCAATCCATCAGGTAAATCTTCAGACCAACTTCTTTAAATTCATTTAGCAATAGTTTTAAACTTGGAGGAATGTTTAAGGGTTCTGATTCATCGCCCTTCACCACTACGGCGTATACCTCGCCGTTTTCCTTCGATTCCTCCATAAAATCTCTAATGGTCAAAGGGAACTCCCCTCCACTTTAGAGGCTTCAAGGTGGTTCTCTGGTGCCATAGGGGTGAAGATTTTTTTCAACTATCTTTGACGAATACGTAGACATTGTCTTCTCCTCAATGGGTCACATCACGGTCCAACTGTCAAGGTCAACCGAGTAACATATGGCATGCTTCCATGTCAACCACATCGCAAAGTATTTGATTCTTATAATTTTTGCCAATTGAAAACGAGATAATGCATTATTCAGTTACTTTGGTCTGGTTCACCTTCTTTATCCAGCCAATTAATTACGAGGAAGGATGTTTTATCGTTAGTAGCTGTAACTTGTCCACCATCACCCTTGAGATGATTTTCTCACTACTATCCCTGTGTATGATTACATCATAGACCTTTCCATTGATAGTGCTCCGAGTACTGAATATATTGTATTGTTGTGGATGTAATTCCTTTTGTGGGGTATACAGCAATCGCCTCACAACTAGAGATTCACCACGATCCTCTCCTGTCACTTCATCATCATCTGTTATTTCTTTAGTAGCTTATTTATGTTCATCAAAGTCAGGGTCTTCTTTTACGACCTCATATTCAGTGCCCCCTTCGTTTATGATCAAGTGTGTTACAGGACGTTGAGGACAGATGTTTGATAAGTGGCTTGGTTGGTCATAGCGGTAACAATTGTTCGACCTTGGGCAAGCATAGGGATTTGGAACCCTACTCGGGCCCGCTGTTGTGGGTGTTGGACGTTGAGGTCTGAATGAGTCGCTCCCCATATCATGGTTTGCCGATGCAAGAGCTTGAGAATGCTCTCCTCATGCCAACACTGGATCCTGCATTGGACCCATCATGGGGGGTCGAGTTGAAGGATAAGGCCGAGCAAGAACTCTTACAAGTTATGTTTCTGTCATACCTGTTAATTAAACTAGTTCATCCACGCTCTTGATTGTATACATCTAAACTCAGTTCTGAATGTCGGTCGTAAACCACATATAAATCGTGCCACCTTTTGTGACTCATATTCTAATAGATCATTTCGTGTTTTCAACCACTGAAATTCTTTAGTGTAATCTATGATAATTCAATTTTCTTGCCGGTAATTCTGGTATTGCTGGAATAATGTCTGCTTATAATCACTGGGGAAGAATCGTGATTGAAGAAGATGTTTCATCCTTGGCCATGATGAGATGGGCGCCTTGTTTTGGCATACTCGTAAGAGTTATAATTGCTCCAACCATGCAAAAGTACCAGATTTTATTTTAAATGCTACCAATTTTACCCTTTTATGACCTGGCACATCCATATAATCAAAATATTTCTCTACTTCGGCTAACCAATCGAGGAAATCTTGTATGCGTAATAAACCATTAAAACTAGAAAGTTCAGCCTTACCTCGATAGTCTCTTTCAACAAGATTTATATGATCACCTCCATAGATTGGTCGTCGGGTAAAACCTTTATTAAGGTCCTCATCGCTAGAACTTGAATCATTTGGCGTACCCCTACGGTTTGCCACTGGTAGTGTTATATGAAAATCAGGGTTGTGCCATACAACAACCATGAGTGGTAGAGTAACCCTAGGTGGTGGAGCATCGCATAGGGTTCAGGGCAGAAATAGCGCATCCGCAAGACGGTCGAGGGTTGCTGTAACGCTCCGTGTTTTGAGGACCCGAGTATATGACTCGTTTCCCAAAAATCCAAGTGTTAAACTATAGAGAGCCAAATTCCATATATTTTTTTTTAAGAGTTAGCATTTGGTCGGAAGATGGACAAATCATACATAATGAAAAATTTTGCATTACATTTAGAATATACAACAAGCTACCCATAATGACTTATACAAACTAATGTCTCGATATTAACAAATACAAGATTTACATAATTTAATACATGAGAAATATTAAAATTTATTTAAACGTAAGCCACAAGATCACACAGCTTCTCTTGACAGGTACAACCATGCATTCTTGACAATTATACCCAGTTCCTCATCAGTCTAAACCTAAATATCACTTAAGCCACTTGTGCTACCTGTACAGTTATATATTTGATGGATGAGTAGCCAGCTCAGTGTGAATTTCCCTTAAGATTATACACTACTGCCTCAGACAAGTATAGCATGAAAGCAACTGGACAAAAAAAAACATAACAAAATCACTACACCAAAATAGCAAAAAAGGACGGTCCAAAACCGTCTTAAATGACCAAAAAGGACAATCATGGACCGTCGCATGGGCCGTCAAAATTTGAGGCGTTGTATTACTTAAAGGATGGTTAAAAACTGTCATTCTCATTGACGAAAAAAGGACGGTCATGGACCGTCCTTAAAAAGGACCATTATAAACCGTCTCTTATGAGCTTTCAAAGGATGGCCATGGACCGTCCTTAAAAAAGGACTGCTATGAACCGTCTCTTATGAGCCTTCAAAGGTCCTTAAAAAGGACTGTTATGAACCATCTCTTATGAGCCTTCAAAGGACAGCCATGGACCGTTCTTTAAAAGGACGGTCATGGACCGTCCTTAAAAAGCTGCTATGAACCATCTCTTATGAGCCTTCAAAAAAGGGTCGTGGACCGTCCTTGAAATGGACTGCTATGAACCGTCTCTTATGAGCCTTCAAAGGATGGTTATGGACCGTCCTTTAAAAGGACGGTCATGGACCGTCCTTAAAAACGACTGCTATGAACTGTCTGTTATGACCCTTAAAAGGACATTTTCAAATTTGAGGCGGTCAATATACACCTGTAACAAATATTTTTCATCGTATTTCTTCCTGATATACACCTATTATATAATATATTTCATCATATTCACACTCACATCCATCTAAACCCAAACTATGTAAATTCATCCAAACATAAACTACATTCATCCAAACATAAACTACATCCATCCAAACATAAACAATCTTATTCACATTACATTCATCCACGCATAAATACATTTAAGTTTAACATCAGAAATAAAAAAAGAAAAAAAAAATAGCAACAATTTTCTTTTTGTGTCTTTCATCTAATAAAAAAAATTCAACCAACAAAACATTATAATTCAAAATCATGAAGAATTGCAGAAACTTCTTCCAAAAAAAGTGGGCACTTTTTTAAAATAAAACTAATAATTAAAATAAAACTAATGTAAGCAAATAATGTAAAAAAGTGTTTCAATTCAAGTTAATGGAAATAAGAACAAAAATTAAAGCTTTGTAAATAGGGACATGTGTTAAAAGGGATACATTTTTGTTTGTTGTCATGTGATTAGGCTACATTATTATAGCAATCGGGTTCGGGTTCGGGATCGGGTTTAAGTTTGGGTTTTCAAGTTTAGGTTTACATTTAGGTTAGGGAGTTGATTTGGGGATTTGAGAATACATTTAGGTTTTAGGTTTAGGTTTAGGTTTTAGGTTTTAGGTTTTAGGTTTAGGTTTAGGATTAGGTTTTAGGTTTAGGTTAAGGTTAGGTTATAGGTTATAAGTTTAGGTTATAGGTTATAGGTTAAGGTTTAGTTTATAGGTTTTGGTTTAGGTTTAGGTTAAGGTTTAGGTTTAGATTATAGGTTTAGGTTATAGGTTATAGTATAAAGGTCATAGCTTTAGGGAATTGAGAATAAGTTAAGGTTAAGGTTTAGGTTTAGGAAATTGGGTTCGGGTTCGGGATCGGGTTTAGGTTTGGGTTTTCAAATTTAGGTTAGGGAGTTGAGATTAAGATTAGTTGTATGTTTAGGTTTAAAGATTTGACAATACATTTCTGTTTTAGGTTTAGGTTTAGGTTTTAGGCTTAGGTTTAGGTTATAAATGCAGGTTATAGGTTTAGGTTTCGATTAGGTTATAGGTTAAGGTTTAGGGAATTGAGAATAGGTTTAGGTTTATGAAATCGGGTTCGGGTTCGGGATCGGGTTTAGGTTTGGGTTTTCAAGTTTAGGTTTAGGTTTAGGTTAGGGAGTTGAGATTAGGATTAGGTGTAGGTTTAAGTTAGGGATTTGAGAATATATTTAGGTTTTAGGTTATAGGTTAATGTTTAGGTTTTAGGTTTAGGTTAAGATTAGGTTATAGCTTATAAGTTTAGGTTATAGGTTATAGGTAAAGGTTTTAGGTCATAGGTTTTGGTTTAGGTTAAGTTTATAGGTTCAAGTTTAGGTTTAGGTTTAGGTTTAGGTTATAAGCTATAGGTTTAGGGAATTGAGAATAGGTTAAGGTTTAGTTTTAGGAAATCTGGTTCGGGTTTAGGATCGGGTTTAGGTTTGGGTTTTCAAGTTTAGGTTTAGGTTTAGGTTAGGGAGTTGAGATTAGGATTAGGTGTACATTTAGGTTTAGGGATTTAAGAATACATTTAGGTTTAAGGTTTAAGATTAGGTTTAGGTTATAAGCTATAGGTTTAGGGAATTAAGAATAGGTTAAAGTTAAGGTTTAGAAAATCGGTTCGGGTTCGGGATCGGGTTTAGGTTTGCGTTTTCAAGTTTAGGTTTAGGTTTATGTTAGGGAGTTGAGATTAGGATTAGGTGTAGGTTTAGGTCTAGGGATTTTAGAATACATTTAGGTTTTAGGTTTAGGTTTAGGTCATAAGTTATAGGTTTAGGTTTAGGTTTAGGTTTAGGTTAAGGTTTAGGTTTAGGTTATAAGCTATAGGTTTAGGGAATTGAGAATAGGTTAAGGTTTAGGTTTAGGAAATCGGGTTCGTGTTCGGGATCGGGTTTAGGTTTGAGTTTTCAAGTTTAGGTTTAGGTTTAGGTTAGGGAGTTGAGATTAGGATTAGGTGTAGGTTTAGGTTTAGCGATTTGAGAATACATTTAGGTTTTAGGTTTAGGTTTAGGTTATAGGTGATAGGTTAAGGTTTAGGTTTTAGGTTTAGGTCAGGGTTAGGTTGTAGGTTATAAGTTTAGGTTAAGGTTATAGGTTAAGGTTTTAGGTCATAGGTTTTGGTTTTGGTTTAGGTTAAGGTTATAGGTTTAGGTTTAGGTTTAGGTTTAGGTTTAGATTATAAGCTATAGGTTCATGGAATTGAGAATAGGTTAAGGTTTAGGTTTACGAAATCGGGTTCGGGTTCATTGGGTTTTCAAGTTTAGGTTTAGGTTTAGGTTTGGGAGTTGAGATTAGGATTAGGTGTAGGTTTAGGTTTAGGGATTTGAGAATACATTTAGGTTATAGGTTTAGGTTTAGGTTTTAGGTTATATGTTAAGGTTTAGGTTTTAGGTTTAGGTTTAGGTTAAGGTTAGATTATAGGTTATAAGTTTAGGTTATATATGTTAAGGCTTTAGGTCATAGGTTTAGGTTTAGGTATAGGTTTAGGTTATAAGCTATAGGTTTAGGGAATTGAGAATAGGTTAAGGTTTAGGTTTAGGAAATTGGGTTCAGGTTCGGGATCGGGTTTAGGTTTGGGTTTTCAAGTTTAGGTTTAGGTTTAGGTTAGGGAGTTGAGATTAGGATTAGGTGTAGGCTTAGGTTTAGGGATTTGAGAATACATTTAGGTTTTCGGTTTAGGTTTATGTTTTAGGTTATAGGTTAAGGTTTAGGTTTTAGGTTTAGGTTAAGATTAGGTTATAAGTTATAAGTTTAGGTTAAGGTTATAGGTTTAGGTTTAGGTTTAGGTTAAGATTTTAGTTTAGGTTTAGGTTGAGGTTTAGGTTTAGGTTATAAGCTATAGGTTTAGGGAATTGAGAATAGGTTAAGGTTTGGGTTTTCAAGTTTAGGAAATCAGGTTCGGGTTTAAGATCGAGTTTAGGTTTGGGTTTTCAATTTTAGGTTTAGGTTATAAGTATAGGTTATAGGTTAAGGTTTAGGGAATTGAGTTTAGGTTATAGGTTATAGGTTTAGGTTAAGGTTTAGGTTATAGGTTTAGGGATTTGCGAATAGGTTTAGATTATAAGTATAGGTTTAAGTTAGGTTGTAGGTTAAAGTTTAGGGAATTGAGTTTAGGTTATAGGTTTAGGTTTTAAGCTCTCAGTTTAGGTTGTAATTATAGGTTTTGGAATTTGAGAATAGTTTTAGGTTATAGGTTAAGGGTGTGGTCCCTGCAAATACAAATATAAACACAGCCTGCTCCAATTGGCCAGGCCCTTCCAATGCTGTCCATAGGAAATGGACAGCTTCATCATGGTCATAATAGCGGTTCTCACCTTCTAAGGACCCCCGCTTAACATCCGGATAGCTCCGATGCACATCTGGGTCTGCTCCATCAATTTCGAGTAAATACAAATATAAACACGACCTGTCCAAATGGTTAAGCCCCCTCTAATGTTGTCCATAGGAAATGGATAACTTTGTCATGGTCATAACAGCGGTTCCCACCTTTCAGGGATTCCTGCTCAACATCCGGATAGCTCCGACGTACATCCGAGTTTGCTCCATCAATTTCAAGTAAATACATAAACACGGCCTGTCCAAATGGCCAAGCCACTCCAATGTTATCCATAGGAAATAAACAGCTACATCATAGTCATAATAGCAGTTCCCACCTTCTAGGGACCCCCGCTCGACATCCGGATAGCTTCGACGCACATCCAGGTCTGTTCATTTAAATAAAATGGATTATCAAGATCATTTAAAAAATCAGGTCCAATCAATAATCTGACCTGGAGGATTCTGTTAGCATTGTTGATAGTACCTCAAATCTTGTTTTAGGGCTTAGAAAGTCAAAATTAGATACAAAAATTAGAAAAACCAAAGAAATTTAAGAAAGATAGTCAAAGTCCATGTGAATGAGCACAAATATGAACCTACATATGAATTCTGAAAAGCTATTGCATATCACAAATAATAATGATAATAATAATAATAATAATAATAATAATAATAATAATAAATAATAAATAATAATAAATAATCCTTGCGTTTGGATATTCAATAAAATGGGTTAGAATGAATTCATTTGCCTAATTCATGGAAACCTTGCGTTTGGATATTTAACAAAATTGAATTGTAATAATTCAATTTGATTCAATAAAACTTTGATTTCTGAGAAGGATTTAATGGTTTTAAATCCATGATTTTCTGGAAAAGGTCCATTTCCTGAACGTCAAATTCAACGGGGAAAGTAAGATGGTTAATATTACTTTTCATAGTGCAAAGTTTCAATTATGTCTCTTCTTTACCTTCCATTTTCCTCTTAACAAGAAAATCCATATTTACTAATATTCCTATTTTTATATTTTTCAAAAGAATGAGTACAGACTCCGAAAGTGTTGGCTCCAGCACTCGTACTTTTAGCCCAAACCCTAACCAAGGACTCCAAAATTACCAAGTACTCATAAACATTCATTACAAGTATATTCTGTCTATGTGCATGACGACCATACTGTTAAGATCAATCCTCTTATTTTCATTTACAGAAACTAGTGGATGACAAAATTATATGTAACATATAGAGATGGTTCAGCCACTTGTGCAGTTAGGGAAGGGCCAAATTTCCACATCAAGCATCACATTACAAGAAAAATAGGCATTACCGGTGACCAAAGTCACCCCTAAAGTCCTAAAAACTGCCGGTATAAGCCCATGCAACAAGCCAAGTGTCACCCATATATCTTCAAAGGGAACCCATATATCTTTGAATTATGCAAATGTCTGTTTTAGAGGATTGATCTCAGCATGCAAAAGAGAGTCAACTCTTAGATTCTTTTGTGCGTCTAACACATAAATATAACTTGACCTAAAGAAAAAAAAAAGGACCAACTATTCAGTGATGGTGAACTGCAGAAAGAAACGGATACTTGTCTTCCAGACAGTATCTTTTGATAAAATGAGTTTTGATGAACTACAGTTTCACATAACGTGATTTTTAGAACTAATTTCTGGTTTGTCATCCAAACGAGATCTAAGCATTAACTTCTACAGAAAAGTACAAGCAGCGAGTACGTACCACACCCTTAAGTACGATATCTGTTTCAGTGTCCTTGTTGTGATAAACAACTCCAGGTCAGTCGATTAAAAAGATACACTTCGTTAGTGTTATGCACTGCCACACCTTGGTCTCACCTAGAATGGGAGCCACTTTGCAGACCTTGAAAAATAGAAGGCAAAATAACTCTGTCAAATTGGACACTAAATAAACAAGCAGCATTATCTAAATCATGAAATGATATACTTCACATAAATAATATGAGAAATATCTAATAATCTATCTGAACATTCTCATTTCAGCTATGTAATCATCCTAGATATTTACACAGTTGTGTCATTTTTTTAAATGATGGAATTTTATTAATAATCCAAAAAACCACACATATACCAGCAGTTATAAACAAATTACTGTTGTAAGCTTACCTATACGATGAATCGAACCAACAACAATGTAAGGTAATAATGCAAGGTTTCCCAAATTACTCAACGCATGAGGAATCAGACCAGTCAGATTGTTTTGTAGCAACGTCAACTCAACCAAATTCTTGAGATTCCCTAATTCTGTAGGAATTGTACCTGAAATCTGATTTATAGAAAAATACAAAATTTTGAGCATGGTCACATTACCCAAAGCAGGAGGAATTGCACCGGTCAGAGAGAAGTTGAAGTTCCTTTTCTTTCGCAAGTAATGAAGCAACAAGGGAGCACTTCTTACTATTGTATTATACCGATGTTAAGCAAATGTGGGAATTCCTTACTTCACTATCTCATAATATGATACAAATACATATTTTTTACAACTGGAATGGTCATCTTCATTGTAAAACTAATTAAGAATGACTCATGAGTTTAGCAATGTAAGAAATCATTGAATAGAGGATGATGCATAACCACCTAGTGACGGCACCTATTGATCGTCCCCAAAGCCCTATGCATGAAATTTTTTGGTTGCTCCGTAGAAAAGAAACCACTATATTCAGATCAGGTTTCTAACAGGCAGACAAATAATAAGAATAAACACTAAAGAAAATCAATTGAGCATTGAAACTAGAGAATCATTAAAGAAATCACAAGGGCCATTATACCTCATGCCAACTAGGGCTGACATAATCTCCACCAAATAAGCCTGATCCAGAAAAATCAAGAGTAAATACAGTAATATTAGAAGGAAGTAGGATTGCAACTGCATCATTTGCAGGTCATTCAGTTGTAAAATAAACTTACTCTATAAGGACTTAGAATGAACAACTGGCCTCTTTCTGTACCAAGAATATGTTGTTCATGTTAACTCTGCAATTTTCTTGGATTAATACAGTAGCTGAGTGGGTCGAATCAGAGAAATGCATAACATTCAAGGCATATATGTATATTTGTCTCACATGAACAACATTGTACATGGAACAGTTTCCACAACTTATTATATGATCTATTCACACGCATTAGCATACATAAATGAGAAAATATACATCCAGTATGTACTGCAACATATTTGTCAACAACTTCTCTTGATCCTTTCTAAATATATGATTTCCAACAAAATTTTATCATCAAGGACCCGTATTGACCTTTACAATCATATGTACATAGAGGTATTGAATGTATGACTCCTTGAGGATGCCTTCAAATGTAGTTGATTCCTATTGTCATACTTTGTAATCTGTAATTGTTGAAAAATGGGAATCCATTTATTAAAACAAGCAAGATTGTCCCTTATAAAGGTTAAAGAACTGTCATAAATCTAATCAGGTAAATAAGTACAAGGAGTGCATTTGCAGTTCGTTTTGTACAAGGGAGCAAATGAAGATAGCTTGGTGTTTGTTCATGTGAGAAGAAAATTCTGTTCAATCTGTTATTGAAGGCCCATCTAACCATCTTATATCTATTAGAAATAGAGAATCCAGGTGAAGATAACAGGGATGCTATCCATCATTCGGGAAATGAGGCACTTCGTGGACTTGAACATCCGGCAGTCATGGAAATTGTAGTCCTTTTTTCTACATTTGGATTTTGATGTCCATCTACTGACCATTAATACCTTGGATTGTAAATGTTGGGACTGATGTTCTTGCCATTTCTTTTGGTAACTCCAACAGGAATGTTGCCACACATTTTAAAAGTCACACTTTACAATTCAGAATGAGATCCAAGTAGTGAATCAGGTGGACCTTTTCATGTTGCTACACATTTTAAAAGTCACATGATTAGTTAGAACAGTCAACTAATGAACACCCATGGATAGAAATAAGCTATAGGCCGCATTCAACTAGAACAATCCTCATTAAATGGCTTGAACGGTCTGACCATGGTTCTCCATTAGCAAAACTAATTGTTAGGGCAAACATGTCTAAGACCTGCTGGCATAATATATCATCATCATCATTATCATCTAAGCTACCACAGTCCTTACCTGATTCCATTTCTAATGCAGGTCAGTCCAAGCAACATCTTCTTGCAACTGGATGGAGTGTGTAAGTGCAAAGAGGCTTGTTACAGGTGATTCGGTCCTTTTTCATCTGGTATGCTCGTTTAGATCCTTATGCCACCTATCTTATGAATGCAGCATTTCAACCTGCCATGTCATATATAATTTGCATCTAACACTAAAATATATTGGTTTCATCATCAGGAATGAAAGAATCAGTTAATCCTGGGAATCTAGCATGCTAATCAGCCACAAACAGTCATGCCTTTGTCACTATATATTAACTTCTTGAATTGTCTTTCATAAAAAGAAAAAAGAAAAAAGAAAGAGATAGTTACTGACCATATGCACTAGTGGATTTCATGCATGAGGGTTTGTATGTGGATTTCACAGGGTTTGTACTCTCAAGGCAAGGAGTGATGATGTACTCTCCTCCATCTCTGAGTGTCCTTAACAGTTGCATCACAATCAAATTTTCACTGGTACAATTTGGAATGTTCAAAATAATGGAAAGTAGATTATTGAATCACAATTTCATGTAAAATCTTTCTACCACCTCCAGATTCCTGAGGTATTTCAGATCTGCCCTATGATTAGAAGCTAGATTTGAAGCAAAGATCATTATGGAATCAAGTCGCAATGTGCACAATGAAAATAACTTAGAAAAGGATGAAGCTTGTGGAGAAAGTTTTTGCAGCTCTAGCAAACCCATTTATAAGTATTAGATCATTCAAGTGCAAAATATTAAGAAAGTTTTTTAGTGTAGTACACGTGAATTAAAACTGCACTAACAGTAAACTGTTAACTATAAGAGGAACTAAGCTAATGGTAATTAAACGATCAACAAAAAATAACAAAAAAAAAAAGATAGATCTTATCCAAATAAGTGTGTTGGCATGTGTGACAAGCAAGCATATTTGGTTGAAACAGAATATAGGAGTTTTTGTAACATTGCTAGACAGGTCACAGATTCTAATAAGGTTGCAAGTACAAAGGAACATACCAGCAAAAAAGTAAGATTAAGATATATATTTAAATAAAGTGGGTGGACATAATCATCAACAACTTTTAGTTCACCTAACTGCCATAGCAAGGTGTCTAGTTCTATGTATTGTAGGACTTTGGTGGTACACTCAAGTTCAATTAACAATTATGTTTTTGAACATGAGTTCTTGTTACTTAACAACTAAAAAAATTATTTTTGAACTAAAGCCTATTTGTAAAGCAATAAATAAATGTGGAAATAGAAATTGGAAATATTTGCTATAGTAGGGCCCCAAATCTCAATGATTCAGACAGTATGATGGACCCCACTTCTAAAAACTGAAAATAGTCTTGGCATTGCATGATAAATTGTATAATACATGAAGATGTAAGGGACGATAAAAAAAATCAAGCCATGTTAAGAAGCATAAGAAGAAAAAGAAATCCTAGGAGCCCTTAGGCTCTAATACCATGTTAAGAAGTAGGAGAGAATTTGAGAGAAAAAGAGCATATGGGATTGGAATGTCCAGCCCACTCTTATTTATAATATTAGAACAAAATGAAAAATTACATATTATGCCTTATATTAAGGAAAAACTAAAGGGTAAGAGGCAAATGAAGAAAGCATGAAACAAAGACAAAAGGCTGAAAAATTGGGGATAAAGGTCCATAACATATGTAAAACCCAGGTGTATTTACCTGTGGACCCAGTCATCCTTCTAAAAAACTTTCCTCTTTTTCTCTCTCAATATTCCATAATGGATAACAGATGGTCGATTAAAAAAGCACAACTATCTATATTCAACTAATCTAGGACCTCTTTTATATTCATGAATCTAGGACCTCACAACTTGGAATGATTTTTGATAATGATCCATCCACAGTGGTATAGTTCAAACCAATGGTATGGATTAGTCACCATTTGATATAAAGTAAGGTCTAAAGTGTCAATTTCGTATGAAATTTGGAAACATCATTGGAAAATGTTTGCAACACTCCTATGTTAGTTTTGCATCATTTAGAACATGGTGGTGACTCTTCACCAATTGCAACATAAAATGTCCCAACCTGAAGAAACAATTTCGCTCTGCTTACTTCCAGCCTCCTTGAGCTGAAAACCACCAAAATAAAAATCTTCATAGGTAAAAATACTACTGACATCCACAATGACATAATGAACATTTGACTTGCCGATTTGTCAACCACATAAATTTTTAGAAAGCTACTTCAATCATGCATAGGTGCAACATGCCTTTTGTGTTTGTTTGCAAACTATTACAATAATCCCAAATCATGTGCGTGTGATCATGTAGATGTTAGCTGATAAAAAAATCAGATCATGGTAATAAATGAACCTTTTTTGTACGTATCATGCTATGAGGTAGCACCACCAAAAAGAAAAGTCATATTGAACCCCTTAGCTATTGAACTGATCGAGGTGCTCATGTGTGTTTATGTATATGTGAAAGTTCACATGCAGCCCCATCTTTCTCACCAATTGTGTCACGTGTGTTGGACATCTGACCCATGCAAAAGGTCAAACACAGGTCACCTGATGACAAAATAACGTTGGACAACTCACTAGGCAAGCCACACCAGAAAAATCAATGATTTGACTTAATGTACAGGTTTAACAAAGTTCCCATTAACATTTCCATTGAGTTACTTTTCAAAAAGCATAAATAAAAATGTAACAATGGAAATGTCAATGGGAACTTCGAAAACTCCCATATTGTCTTCTATTCTACTTGAAAATCTCTATTTTCTCATGGAAAATTGTTAATGCAACAGCCCCTTTGGCCACTATTTAAATATATGGGACTGTTTAGCACCACAACCATACATTTGGCCATTGAGTTAAAAATCCACTCATCAGGCAAGTCACCGTATGAGAACAACAGGCAATTCAATATGGCCATTGAGTTGTCCCATTTGGTTAACAGATGGTCGATTTAAAAAGCACAACTTTCTATATTCAACTAATCAAGGACCTCTTTTATATTCATGGATCTAGGACCTCACAACCTAAAATGATTTTTGATAATGATCCATCCACAGTGGTGTAGTTCAGACCAACGGTATGGATTAGTCACCATTTGATATAAAGTAAGGCCTAAGCAAGCAAAATGATCATGTGCCCAATGACCAAACAGTCCTCACATTAACAACAAAGCATAAGAATGAATGATCCCTGTGATAGGTAAATCACAAAGATAAGTAGCAACCTAACACAAAATCCAGCAGCAACATACTCCACCTATAGCAAAAATGACAACAAAAGAAAAGAAAAATGCAGGTTATAAAAAAGAAACATCCAAAAATCCCATCTTCAAAAGATTGCTCCTGCAGGGGCAGGCGGCATAATGCTATCACAACAGCATATGATGACAACATTGAAGCATAAAGTAGCATATGACCATCATTATCTCCCCCAAATGACTCATAGAAGGGGGGGGGGGGGGGGGGGGAAGAATCATAGATTTAGCAGAAAACTGCTACTTAGCATAACAAAATATTTATTAACTTCAAGACCAAACAGACCCTAAGAGCTCCACCAGACCTTTTTTATCTAGAAAAAGATATGCCCCCATCAATTCTTAGGGAAGTAACACCACGAAAATTCTAAGTGATGTCTAGCAGCTACTAAATTTCAAGTTTTCAATTCAATATAGGCTTAGAGCAAGGCAATGAGCCTGGAAGAATGAATATCATGTTAAAACAATGAGATATGCACTTGGTCAAAAATAAAAAATAAAAAAAGTTGAAAGCCTGCCACCATAATGCATTTGAAAACAGTTGCACACAACGTTAACCAACAATTGGACACTACCAAAATGGTTGCGTGATAGTGTTCCCCAGTGGAGGTCAACAAAAAGCATCTTAGGAATTAAGGTACCATACATAACTGAATGTCTAATAGCTACTATGTACAAGCATGTACGAGAGTAAGATTGCCATGTGGATACACAGGATGCCAACCCAACCTGCCCTGAATATATAGCTCTTAAATTATTGAGAAAACTAACAAAATGGCTTTCCACATGGAAATATAGAGTTGACAACAACAGATTCAACAATGCCAACAGTCAAGCAGCTAAAAGGTAGCAACAAAGTGACATGCGCAAAATTAAAGACATGCATGAGATAAATGCGTCCTACAAATCCCGTATAAAATGAAAAGAAAAATTTTATATATATATATATATATATATAACTGAAAAATACACTTAAAACCCGTATAAAATGAAAAGAAAAAAAAAATTCCAAAAAACCCAACAAATCTCACGTCAGATTTAACAAGACCCATATCCCCAAATCCAACAAAAATCAAAACTTATGTACCAAAATCCCACAAAAACCCTTCCAGACCCTAAAAACCCCAATCTGGACAAAAAATGGGGAGGGAGAGAGAGTACCATTCTGCAAACCGATGTTGGATTCATCGGTGTTGATGTTGTAGAGGATGCCTTCATATCTGATTTCGCATTTGGATGTCAAGCTAATCATGCTGCCAATGTAGGAATCTGCGGATCCTCCTCCACCGCTAGATCCTGAAGAAGCTTCTACTGCTGCCATGGCTTTTCACAGCAGAGAGAGAGAGGGGGTTTCTCGTCGATGGAAGATGAGGAAAAGAGGGAAAATTGGAAAAGAGGAGCGGGCGTCGGATGGTTTTCGTCTTTTAAAGAAAAAAAATTTAAAATCCGTATATTGTGAGTTAACCATTATTTATAACACCAACTCTATTAACGGTCGTACATGCATTGGACCATTTTCTGGATGGTTAAGGTTGTTTTGTAAAATAAAATTATAAATATTTTCTATTTACAACTAGACCGATTATTTCAATGGTCTGGATAACTCTATATCTTAGCCACTATTGTTATGGACGAGTCAATACCATTTTACATAAAATGCAAGACTAACAATGAAAAACAGTAGATTGAAAATGTCAACTTGAACTTTGGACCTGGTATCGCTCTATGGGCCCCACCATGATCGATTTGTTTCATCCACGCCGTCCATACATTTCATAACATAATTTTGTGTATGATCTCAAAAAATGAGCCTGAAATAAATCTTGGGTGGACCACACAATCAGAAAACACTATTGAGCGTCGACCATTAAAAATATTTTGGGGGCCATAGAAGTTTTAGATCAAGCTGATTTTTGTTTTTTCCCTTAATCTAGGCCTATATGACCTTATCAACAGATTGGATGTTAAATAAACAGTACAATGCACCTTAGGAGGAATTTAATGGTGGATATCTAATCACTATTGTTTTCATGGGGTGTGGTCCACCTGAGATTTCTATCCCTCTAATTTTTTGGATCAAGCCCTAAATTATCAGTAAAAATGGATGAACAGAATGGATGAAATACATACATCATGGTGGGGCCCAAAGATGGCTGGTGGTTGGGGGAGTAGCCAATCTGTTTTCTATGCTGGGGTCCACTGGAACTTTGGATTTAACTCGTTCTTTGGACATTTCCCTAAAATGATCTCTCCAAATGGATGGAAGGTGTGGATACAAAACATACATCATGGTGGGGCCCAAAAATGAGAGGTATATAAATCTCAGGTGCCCACTGTAATATTTATTTTTACTCTGACCTGTTAATTAGGTCAAACATAAAGGGAAAAATAATAATAATAATAAAACAAATATGAACTTCATCCAAAATGTGGTGTGGTCCTAAATTGAGAGGTATATAAAGATCATTTTATAACTTGATCTCAAAATTGAGAAGTATATAAATCGATATCTCAGGTGCACCACACCACATGAAAACAATAGTGATTGGATATCCATCATTAAAATCATCCTAAGGCCCACTGTACTGTTTATTTGACATCCAATATGTTGATTAGGTCATACATGGCCAAATGAAGGGGAAAAACAAAAATCAGCTTGATCCAAAACTTTTATGGCCCCAAAATGTTTTTTAATGGTTGACACTCATTCAACACTGTTTCTTAGAATGTGGTCTACTTACGATTTTGATATATCTCATTTTTGGTCTCATACCATGAGATGATCTTTAAAAATAGATAGACAACATGGATTAAACACATACACTATAGTAGGGCTCACAGAGCACCAACCACCATCCAAGAGCACCAACCACCAGCCATTGGATGGTGTCTGGGAGAGTAGTTAATCCGTTCCCCTTATTTGTGGTGTGGTCCATTTAATCTTTGAATATGATTCAATTTTTGGATAATTCTCTAAAATTATCTCGAAAAATGGATGAACGGTGTGGGTTGATCCCAAATTTTCGGTAAATCCAAAACTCAAGTGTACCATGCCATGCCAAACAGTATGGAATAATGATTTCCATCGTTGATACCTTCCTTGGGCCCATAGTAATGTTTATTTGACATCCAACATGTTCATAATATCAAAAAGATATCAAAAAAATATAAATGAAGAGATATCTCATAACCTAAAGGGGACACTTCAAATCCACGGTGTTAATGTTCGACACACATCATGATGGGGCCCACAAAACTTACTAACATCAATTCTTTGGTTCTCACGAGGTCAGTACGTTGTGTCACAATTTTGACCAGAATATTTGGCCCATTTTACATGTCTGGTCCATTCACTTTATTTTACTGATCATTACCCTCAATTTGACTAATTACTCGCCCCGATCATGCTACACATGAGAAAGATATTGGGTGGGCCACACCACATACTATAGTTGAGAGGGTTACCCTCCCATTAAAACATTCATAATCATTTATAGGGCCCACCTAGATGTGGTTCATAGATCCAGCCCATTCATTATGTGTGTCCCACTTGGATGAGGAGTCAAACCAAGTTTCATACACATTCAAAACTCACGTGGGCCCCACCAAATACTAATATATATTTTAGGGATGTCTTCACATAGTTTTAGATGCTATGGCCCACCTGAGTTTCGTATACAACTGATTTTTGGACTTAAAGGGGACACATCAAATGCATGGTGTTGATGTTCTACACACATCATGGTGGGGCGCACATAGATTAACCTCATGGGAAGTTCCCATGAGGTGACCTTATAGTACCATTTCACTATTTAGGTAACTCCTTCATGGCTGTTACTCTAACCGTGTAGGGCCCACCTTCATATATTTTATGTATATCGACACTATCCATATATTTTTTCATCATATTTTAGGATGTGATTTTAAATCACAAGAACTAAATAATCTCAGGTGAGTCACACCAATCAAAACAATGATGAATAACTATTAAAAACCTTTTAAAGGCCACAAAAGTTTTGGATCAATTTGATCTTTGTAGTTTACCTTCATGTAGATCTTCTTTACATTATCAACAAGTTAGATTGCAAATAAACATTACTAAAACCTTACGATGGGCTCTTTATAATTTTTAATGGCGAGGTTATATTATCATTCTTTCCAATGGTGTGGTCCACTTAAGATTTAAATCTACACAATTTTTTATAACCGATACAAAAATGGATTGGTGAAACATAGGGGCGGCAAGGATATACAACACATCATAAAAATCTCACTTTTGTTATCTAACTTTTTAATTTTTCTTGTCAAAATACAAAATCTAGTTTTCTTTTGTAAAATATATATTTTTTTACAATTTGTCATTTTTTTTTTCACAATTTTGTTTAATTTCTTAAATTTTCTTTTTTAAAATATCATTTTTTTAATCTCACTTTTGTTATATAACTTTTCAATTTTTGTTGTCAAAATACAAAATCAAGTTTTCTTTTTTAAAAAATATATTTTTTTACATTTAATAAATTTTTTCAAAATTTTGTTTAATTTTTAAATTTTTCTTTTTCAAAATATTATTTTTTTTATCGAAATCTTGTTATATAATTTTTTAATTTTTCTTGTCAAAATACAAAATCTAGTTTTCTTTTTTTAAAAAAATATATTTTTTTTTTTACAATTTGTCAATTTTTTCACAATTTTGTTTAATTTTTTATATTTTCTTTTTCAAAATATCATTTTTTTATCAAAATCTATTTTTTTTCAAAATTATTAACATTATTCAAAGTTCTTAATTTCATTTTTTTTTCATAATCTAGATTTTTATAAAATCATAGTTTTTTTTTTTTTCAAAATCTAAAATTTTCTTAAACATTATCGATTACTTTTTCTAAGCTTCTCAATTATTATTTTTTTAAAAATCATAATCTTTTTTGCTGTGAGGGAATGACCTAAGCATTAGAGATGATTTAGGACCATCTCTAATGCAGACGGTCTTTGACCGTCTCATATGAGTGTTATAAGATGGCCAAAGACCGTCTCTAATTAAGATGGTCTTTGACAGTCTCCAATTAAGACGGCCAATACCCGTCTCTAATTAAGACGATCTTTGATAGTCTCAAATTAAGATGGCCAATGACCATCTCTAATACAGATGGTCATTAATAGTCATAGATTCCTGTAAAAGACAGCCAATGACCATTTCTAATGTAGACGGTCATTGACAGTATCAGATTACCAGTAAAAGACGGCCAATGACCATCTCTAATGCGGACGGTCTTTGACCGTCTCAGATGACCAAATATAAGATGGTTAAAGACCATCTCTTATTACAGACGGTCTATAGCTGTCTTTTATCCGCAGTTAACGGTGAATTTTGACCGTCTTAAATGATTTATGGAAGTTCAAATTTTTAAGACAGTATTAAGGACGGTCAAGGGCCGTCTAAAATTTTAAAGACAATTTACAGTCGTCTCTAAAGTGTCTTTAAACCAAATAATTTTAGAGACAGTGTTGAAATCTATCCTTTTTTTCCATTTTTCACGTAGTGAATGCAGTCTTATTATATGCATAGATGTGTGAATGTATCATCGACCCGGAGATGCATATTCAATCGGGAGTTGGGCTTGTTACCTATACAAAGGCTGGCCATTAATGAATCACATCACGTGCACACAGCACATACCGTATAATGACTTTCCATCGTACATCATGTACATAAATCGATATTCGATGGTCTGACAGCTAGCGAAAAGATACCCCTAATAACCCGGAGGGTACATGTTACAACATCTAAAAATATCCACCCATCATGATCAATATGCCATGTATGCATGATTAGCCAACTCATTATTAGTCTAGTTACAATCAACCAGTTTAATAAAACTCACGGTCACTACATGGGGCTCGTCACCCAGCATAAGCTAACGGCCCAGGCATAGTGTCCCATTTCCACCATCCTCGACCCATAAGTCTACCGCCTTAGGGTATGAGTAGAACCCATCAACATATGGCCAATCAATTCTCAATGTATGGGAGACTACCATCATATGTTGAATATGAATGAAATGTTGAAGATACAAAATACAGCGATTAAAATGAATCGGTATGTATGATTCAAATGCAAATAAACATCAATGATAAAAATGTTGAATGGTTCATTCCATAGTCAAATAGGTGGAATCACCCCATAAATGGTAAATCCCATGAATTAAATTGTCACTAACATAACCTCTATGTTAAGGGTCTATTTCTAGCATAATCAATTTCGTTACACCCTAAGCACGCACTCTCTTTCTTAAATAGAGGTTCCCCTCCTTAACTAGAGAGATTTTGATTCATATGTGTCTTGCAAACAATACAATAGTATAGAGATCAAGTAACAAACTATCTTAAATGACTAAGGTATGATTCAATAATAAAAGTAAAACTTAAGTATTCATGTAAATATAATTCAAGAGTCACTTAAAGAATCAGTTCTAACATTTGTATTAGATATGTATGATCATGGATTATCGATTCTAAAACATGTATTCAAGTAAGCTAATTAAATGACTAATCAAACTCTAAGACATCATTCATAGTTAATGTAAAAGCTATCCTTGATCTAATTTAAAGATGGGAAGCTCGAGGGGAGAAATCATCATCTGAATGGTCATAATCGGGTCCTTGATTTAAATTCCTGTGAGTGACTTGCAGCCCAATATCACACAAGTGATTTCCTAGAGTCATTCCCAATATGATAAATTTATATTAGAAGGCTTTTAAAACATTTAAGTCATTGAAATGAATGGGGTTTGTAAGCTCCCGATAATCAAAGATTTTTGAGCCTGTATTAGGGTGACCATGCCCACCCAATTTTGTCCCAACAAGTGGCCCAAATTGGGCCTAGAATTGTCCATAACTAAGGGCCAAACTAGGCCTGGTTTGGCCTGACTTGTTAGGTCCAATAAGTGCCTAGAAATTGGGCTGGGCTAGGCCATCCTTGGCCTAGCAAGAGACATGTGCAACTAGCCCATGGGTTAGGCTGGGCTGTCCTGGCCCAATATCACTCCACGACAAAGTGGGCCTGCTAGGCAGCATTCGGCCCAATAGCATTGCTCTTCTGAGAGGGACCGACTAAGCAACCCTCGACCCAGCACCAATACCAGCCACATAATGAGCTGGCTGGGTTGTTTCTGGCCCAGCGTTCACTGAGTAGAGGCTAGCTGGGCCCTCCATTTCTGGCCGAGCAATAAGATGCCCACCTAGTACGAGATGGGCTGGCCCATTAGTCACCATTCCCTGTCTTCCCAGGCTAGTTGGGCTGCCACTAGCCCAACATCTAATGTCGACTGGACTGGGCTCACCCTAGCCCAGTTAGCCATAAGTCATCTGCTACATCCACCCAGCAGAATGGGCTAGATTCACTAGCCCAATGGTGCATTCACACCCATTCCACATAAGGAGTTGGGTTCAACACTACTTCGACCCAGGCCCAAAACTTCCAAAACAGGTGAGATAAGAGTTTGGGCTTCTTACAACTCCACAGTGGTCTTAATAGTGTTGTTGCAAAGGGTCTGAGCCCATTACATTAGATGGGGTGTGGCTTACTATGATGTGTCGTGTGGCCCACTGAGATTTACCTCAGGTGGGGCTTATTATGGACATGGTGTGGCCTACTGAGCTACTTCTCAGGTGCGGCCCACCGTGTCATGTGGTGTGGCCCACTGAGTGTATAACTCGGTGAGGCCCACTGTGATATGTGGTATGGCCCACTAAGTGTCTAACTCGGTGAGCCCACTGTGATATGTGGTGTGGGCCACTGAGTTTGCCTAAGTACTGAGTTACTAAGTTGGGAGAGAGGACTCGAATACAGGCCTACCTCGCAGATGGCGATGGTTGGGCACATCCGATGGCTCTGATAGGATCTGGTTTGTACTAGGCTTGGAGAATCTGTAAGAAGGCCCTCACTGACCGAACTCAACCCAAGATAGCTGGGTTGACTCAGTGTAGTGCGGCACTGAGCCACGCGGCCACTCCCTTCTCTCTCTCTTTCACTCTTTCTCCCTCCTTTCTCTCCTTCTCTCTCTCTCCCTCCCTCTTAGCTCTGGTGTGAATCCCGAGGGAAGGTAATGGCTTTTATAGACAAGGGAGGAGGTCATCCAACGGTTAGGAAGAGTAGCCCTTCCCACGGTCGATCCAAGATCTTTGGATGCATGGGACCTATCTGACCCTGGGGATATGATCCAGATGCTCTAGCCCATTAGAAAAGTAGGTTTTTACTTATTGAGGGGCCCATCTTGTCATGGTGGGTCAGGTGAGTTAACGGTAAAGATGATATGGCCAACAATGGCCAATTTTTCTCTATAGTGTTTCAATGTGATCTGGTCTGCGCAGCGGATTAGTGGGATCGCTGATCACTACGGGGCCCACTTTTCAGGCCGCTCATTGGCGTTTCACACATCTCACGAGATTTCCCATGCCTCCACGATTCTCTCGCGAGATGAGAGGCTTTTCTGAGAGAGTCGTTGCAACCCTACAATGGATGGTGGAGATTACTCTGTATGACCTAGTGGAGGGTTTGGATTGTGCCAGCATATCCTACCTAAAGTAGAAATGTTCCCCCACACCGTTTCTTGGTGCAGACGAGTGGCTGCCCATTTCGAGCACTGAAAGGAGCACTGAGAAGCATCCTATATGAGCTACTGAGATTGAGGGAATGAGGCAGATGTGGATCTCCCTCATGGTAATCCCCTGACGCTCTCTATTTCTAGAAAGAAATGGAGTTCTACTGTACGTTGTCATCTACCCCATGCGCGAGTACATGTAGGTCTGCATGGGGTGGTCCGAACAATGTGGTCCTAGTCATTCAGAGCCCTCTCACCCAGTGGACAGTTCAGATCTCTCGGATGGTGGCCTAAGGTGGGCCATGAATCATCCAAAATGGACGTTGTCCGTTCAATGCGTCTGAAAAAAAAATGGAGGGGTTTTCCTCTCCTTTTTGGCAATTTCACGGGTCAGCGTGGGTTTGACCATTTGAGCGGTCTAGTGAACATCCTGCACGCTTAATGTGGTGCACACGCACCCCTTTGAGGGGTCCACCGTGATGCTTGTGATAAATCCACTCCCACCATTCCCTTTGGAGGTCCCAATAAGGGCCTCTGACCAAAGATCAGTCAGATCCAAAGCTTAGGTGGGCATTATTTGATGGTTTTGCATTCCATATGGTGATACCCGTCTACTCAACGGTCAAATTATGTCCATATTTGATCATTAGTGATCCTTGGGGCTCCCCACCTAGTTTAGAGGAAGTATGATGGTTTACTCGCCTGTTTAGGATATAATTAACTCATATCATAGGTCCTCGGCCTTGTAGCCTAATGGACGGTGAATTTGATGATACAGAGTCTGATATTGAAAGTGGATGGTTAGGTTTGTCTACCAAGGTGATTGAAATCCTAAAATGGGAGCCTTTGAAGTTGTGTTGGATTATTTGAAGATCAATCGGATGGATAGCTTGTTATATGAATGGAGGTTGTGCTAGATGAATGGATTTGGTGAACTGGGTCTTAATTTTAAGATGATTTATGGTCAAGGCCTTCCATGGTCCACCTTGAACGGTTTTAATGGTTTAGAGGGCTATCTAGTTACAACCTAAAATTTGATTTCATAACCCGTTAGTTGAATTAGGGAAAATCAAGTGTTAGGTTAATCGACAAAACGTTGTGGACTTAATGAACGATGGATCTCGTGATTCAGACTTCTAATTCTAAGATGAATGTTTAGGTTAGTTTGTCCAGCAAATGAAAATCTTGAAAATAGATTTCTTCTTTAACATAGAGGTCCATCTAGAGAATAAATCGATTGGATGACTTGAACTATGGATGAAAAGTGTTACTGATGGTTAAATTGATTCATGGTAGAATTTATAGGCTGGTCTTGACGTAGATCGCATGAATGGTCTTATTTCATGGTCACGCGAAGATTACTCCCCGTGGAGGGATTCTTGCAGTCGATTAAGTAATTGTCTAATCTATTGTTGGGTCAAGGGATCATACACATTAGCTTAGGACAAAAATCAGGGTTTGATCTAAGCTTATGATCATATGAATTCGAAGTGTATAAGCATGATATCGCAACCACAACTTCTAGTTAAGATGATCGTTCATGGAGAAATCCCTTCTATGAGAAATCAAGGGTTAATTCAAAATGGCTTGGCTATAGACCTTACAGATACGTTGTGAATTGTCATATCCCAACTCAAATGGTTACGATGAACAGTTTGTGAAGGATGATGTGTGAGGTGAGTCACTCGTGACCCAATGCGTGTGTAATTAATTTAGATCTTCAAGGTAACACCCAAGTACTGAAAAGTATGAGATGTTACAGTTGCCTACAGCCCTTGCATGGTCAACTGAATCTCCCAATGGAAAGCTTCTATTCTTTCCAAAAGATCATGAACCCTAGATTACCGTCCATAGGATTTTGGCTCATACCTTTGTTATTTGCCATCGGCCTGAGGGGAATCCTCACTCTGACACCAATTGATACAGGGATGAACGTGATGAGGTCGAGCACCATCTTCATCAAGGATAATTATTCCGAATCTGTGGAACTTCTTTGGACTCCTCACAAAGGCTTCTCGAATCCATAAGAAAGAAAGCAAGCAAAAGAGAAAATAAATTCTATAAAATTTGAAATTGATCAATGAATGAAATAAATTGATTAACACCCCTTTAAATAGGGGTAACACGCAATGGGAGAGAAATTAAAAGCAAACTACAACTAAAACTCCTAGAATTCGGAAGTTACTATAAATAGTAAACTTACTATTTATAAACAATCGTGATGTTTACTAGTGCGTAAGGTTTTCGACCAAAAATAGTAAGTGTCCTATTTGGCTTCACCAAGTTGTTCTCCTAATTATTCTACGCCCTTTTCATGTTGGACACAACTCTTAAAGCCCAATGGATGAAGAGTTATAATCAAACTAAAACTTATTATTTATAGTAAAAATGAAATTAAAATAGGGAAACGATCGTCGATCTGGCCGTATTTTGCTAATCCAACTTGAGCAACCTGGCATAGCAGGGTTGGTTGGATAAAGTAGCTTGTTCTACCCCAAAATCATATATTTTAAGCCCGATAACTCATTTCGGATTGTGAGATACATCAAATCTAAGGTCCAACGATTCAGATCACTTCTGTCGTCGACCGGGCCTTTTCTGATCCATCTTGGCCATGAAACTATCTGTAACCCACTCTACATCAGCTAAGAATAGCTAACCATACACATGATTGGATCTAAAACCCTAGAAGAAAGCATGAAAAACTAGGAAGAAAAAAGGAAAAATGCTTGGCGATAGCTTTCCACCCTTGTGCTTTGCTCCTCCAAACCCTAGATAGATGCCTAAGGATGCCTTGAGGTCTCCTATTTATAGTTGAGTTGCTCTATGCTTCAAACCGACCTTCCAATTCTGAAAACTGCCTTAAATTTACGCACTTTACATAACTCTGCATAACTTTGCACAAATCGTTTGATATCATCGAACTGCTTTCGATGTCATCAAAGATGCCTTTTATACATGATTTTTCACGCTATTGTAGCTTCATCCGAACTGTGTAACCTTCTATGTCATTGAATTTACCATTGATGTCATCGAATGTATCTTCGATGTCATCGAACGTTGTTCGAGGAATCAATAATGCATCCAAAATAGTCCAGAGAGTTAATCCAATTTCTTTAATAAATTCTATGTCATTGAGTAGGTCTTCGATATCATCGAGGAGGACTTCAAGCAATGAAACATGGTGCCCCATATGTCCAGCGAGTTTTGTCAAAAATTCATAAAAAATTAGATGTTATCGAACTAGCTTCGATGTCATCGAACAAAGCTTCGAGTCATCAAACAAGTTCTTGAGCCATCGAGAAATGTCTTCAATTTTTCCTGCAACCAACTCGATTTTCATTCATAAATTCGATGTCATAGAGACCGGCTTCGATGTCATCGAAAGGTAATCTAGGACACAGTTAATGTGAATTCTACACTTGTTCTTTCGACATTTTCCTTCTCCACTTAGTTTTCTTGAATCTTGGGACCTTGAAATCTTTTATCTTTATCTCCTAAGATCCATTATTTTCCTTGGTGATCTCTAAGTGTCAAATCCATGCTTTTAAGACCTTTTCCAATCCAAGCTCTCAAATTCACCATGCAACACAAACATGAGTAAAGTAGGACATTATGCAGTATCATGTTCATAAAATCAAGATATAAATGGGGTTCAATATGCAATATTTGACCCTCAACAAACACTACACATGATGGACCGCACACACTATGCGAAGCATACTTTCGTGTAGATTGGTTACGCATATCGATACCACTCATAGTGATGGAGTACGAGATGTATCGAAAACCTCACATTATTCATATGAATCTCTTGAATTATTATTAAGATTAAAGGATAACCATCACTATGAGTAGGGCACTGACCCTCTCCAACCATACGGATGTTTTAAGTGAATTATAGGTTAACGATTCAGATGATGATCATTCTGTGGAAGATATATTTGAATAGAGAAGAAGAATGACACTGAAATTTATTTGTTTATATGTTTATTTATTTTTTGCTGCTTGCTTTAAGATGATATAATAAGTTCCCATTAAGATGGCATTTGAAGATTATTTGGACGCTTTTTAGTGTAATAATAAATCCGGTTAATTTACTCTCATGAATGTAACTGGATGTGATCTATATATATATAAACAAAAAAAAAACAACTAACATTTTGAAGCATTCAATTTTTATATTATTAACATCCAGAATTCTCGGGCACAAGTATATACTCGAGCCACGATAATTCTAGGAGTTACAGTTAGTATTAGAGCATGAGAATGAGATTAACTGGCCTGAGGGCATGGTCTATCATAAGCTCTATGCAACAAGAATAGGATTATGAATTAGATACCTATACATAGGGTAATTCCCAAAGAAGTAAGGAAGTTGATAAATTATAAACCCACATTTAGGTTCCCCATTGAAAATGTTAAGTTAGATGTGGAATTTAGAGACTACGAATCCAGGAGCATTCAGAAAAAATTCCAAACTTGAAAATAAACTTATTATGGGCTTAAGTTTCTCCTTAAATGGGTTACAAACAAGAAAAATAAATTTCCCAAATCGGAATTGGGTATTTTCTAATTTTCCCAAAATTTTTTATCGTTTCAATGAGAACTAACACATCAATAAACTTCCAATGATTTCCATGGGTGGGCTTATCGAAAAATTTTGAAAATTTTTTGTAGCTGAATTATATCTCTAGAAACCTTCTTCTAAAATTTTAGCTCAATTAGATTTGTATAAAATTGTTTAAAAATTCGATATTAACAAAAAAATTGTAAAAATTCCTGTTAGACAGCAAGTCTTTTTATACCTTGTAGGTGTGAAATACTCACCAAACTATGGAATCTTACTTCAAAAATTTTTCTAGAGTCTCAGGACTAAGTCATAGAATTATCTTTAAAATATTAGATAATTCAGATATATGGTTTATAAATTAAAATTCTGGAAGTGACAGGCTATCAATATAAAATGATTTTGAAAATTTTTAGCTTTTCATATAAATGATAACACTAAATCTTAGATTCAATAAGGGATGAACTATTTAGGCTTATCCTTTATCAAACCTAGACTACTTTTATGGTGGAATGAAAAAATACATGATATTCTCTAAGGATCTAAAATGATCGAGACAAAGGATTTGCGGAATCCTTGTTCAGTAAGTTATGAGCGGTTCAATCCAGATACCAAATCTCATATGCTTACCAATGAACTCAATGCCTTGATCAAGCAGAAGTTCGAGATTCACCCAGAATAATTGATACTAAAGAACTCACCACCCTGGGCAGGTAAGAGTTCAACATATTAGGATTAGCCCTACAACAACCATTTTTCTGTGTTGCTCTGAAACACTAAGTACAAAAAAATAAAATAAAATAAATAAAAACAAAAACAAAAACAAAACAAAAAAATTAGATAGTGAGGGAGAAATATGTGAAATGTAAATAATAATAATAATAATAATAATAATAATAAAGCTAAAATTAATTTGTAAATAAATAAAATAAATACAAGCATAGAAATCTTGGGCGAGATTTTCGTTTAAGGGGGGTAGATTGCAGCGCCCTACTTTCATGTAGTTAATTGTACGCACAACTAGACACATATGTCAATATTATAAGGAATATAATGAAAATTAAACATGGTGAATCTGTATGTATGGTAGAAGTAAATAAATTTTGGGGATGAAATTTTGTCCAAGTGGGGTAGATTATAATACCCCAAACTTTTCAATACTCGATATTAAAAGTTTTCGAGTGTTAACATGAAATTTAACTTAGCATGTACATGTGTATGATATCAATTTAGCTATCCTAACCTTACATCTATTCTCCAGCATAAATCTGACCGTTGGGAGTAATCTTCATTTGTATATAAAGTCATCTGACTACTGATTTTTAAGAGAGGATCATCAAAAAACCAAGTACTCTCACTTTCCATCATATTCATACCCGGCTAAGGGAACCTGATCCGGGTCTGGTCAATTTAAAACATAGGTAGTAGAGAAAACATTTGTTGCTCTGATAGAGTAGTGATTGATGATACACGGACACTTAACGAATTACTTTAAAAACATGTTCGTGGCATGGAAGTAAGTTAAATTGATATGTCCAAATTATGTATCATAATCTAAAAATTATGCTTGTTGGTTTGGTGGACATTCGTTAGATGGTGAATAATCAAAACCATCCAGTGGTCCTATTTCCATAATCAACCAGTATGATTTTGTGACTATGACTAAATAAAAGTAGGTTTCACACTTTAGTCAGTTTAATTTTAGTTAGGCTATAGCATGTGTACAATTTCTAAAAGCCGATAAGTTAAACATCATATGCTACTTGAGTATTATATAACTCCTGTACATGGTATCGGATCCGAATTCATTTGGAAGTTGGTACCTGCTGACTCTAGTGAGGTTGTGTTTCTTGGAATGGGGTTGAATACCATAATCAGACTGGAAGCGAATCATGCCGAGCCACTGCTTCGATTCATTTATACGGGTGCATGAGAAAGATGTGTACACTATAAGAAAAAGGACTTTTACCGGTGGTCAAAAGTGCTGGTAAAAGGTCCAAAAAATGCCAGATTTTCTTTGCCGAGTGCTAGGCAAGAACCGGTAAATGGGAGTGTCGGCGCTAGCACACTTTTAGCAGCACTTTGTCTAAGCGCCGGCAATTGTGTATCCTTTTCCAACGCTCATGCTGACTTTACTGACACTTTTAGTGGCTACTGGTATTTCTGAAGCAGCGCCGGTAAAAGCCTATCCTAGTGTCAGTAAAAGTATTCCAAAGCAACACTTTTAATCATGGAAAAGCACTAATAAAAATCTATACAAGTGCTGGTAAAAGCCTTCGGAATGGCGGTATAGATTTGAGAGGCCCTAGCATAAGCCAGTAAATATATATATATATATATATATATATATATATATATATATATATATATATATATATATATATATATATATATATATATATATATATATAAATCCTCTATATGGTACTCCCAGTGCGAGTGGCGTCAAAAGGCTGAAGTGCTAGTTTGTAAGCCTAAATTTAGGCACAATTGATTAAAATCCTGCACATAAGGAAAAAAATAAATCAAAAGTAGCATTCAACAAATTGATGCATGGAAAACAATCAATCCTTTGATCCTGTACTTAAAACTCAAAAACTATCCAGGCAACAAATGTTGTAACTTGAATTCCATTACATCTATTGGCCCCACATTGGTGCATGTGTTTTAACCATGCCCATCCATCCATATGCACCCTTCACACGTGGCATTCAAGTGTATAAGTGACCAATACCAGTTGTGTATCTGGTTCATTAATTACAATTCTATGATCTACCAAATACCAGTTTTACTTAATTCAATATTTTTTCATAGGAAGAATATGATCTACATAAAGATTAGATGGTCAAAATTCCATAATATTTCCAGACATGCAATTATTATGCGATTAGAAAGGAAAGAAAGTAAGAAAGATAGATGGATAGAAATTAAGAAAAGAGGTGGTTGTTATATTCATGCCCATCTAGTAAATGGTTGCAATTGGTCCACTCTTGTTAGATTGAATATGATATTCCAATGCAGGAGATGTCATGCCATGCCATCCCACGATGAGGACCACCAGTCAATGAATTAATTACCTAGAAGTTAGGCCTGGAAAGGCCCAGACTAAAACCATCCTGTTAACAGCCCTAAGGTAGATTATTCTTAAGAATTTCGCACTAAAGTTCCATTGATTGTCCAGAATACAGATGTCTACTAAATACTAATGATGTACAAGGGTGAAAATGTTTCTTCTCAAGGCAGACATTCCTGCAAAAGATACATTTTGTATTCCCATAAAACCAGTGCAAGCATTAGAACTAAGATTTAGAAAGACGTAACTACACAAACATCAAACTCACTAGAAAATGAAGGCTCAAGAAAGACATGCTCCATTTGACAGATCTTGTAGAATCTCCAAACATCTAGAGCTAACACAGGGAGTTTCTTGCATTTGCGCACCAATTTACTCATATCCTCAAGCTGTTTTCTCATGAACCTATAAAATCCAAGTATCACTAGGTGCTTTAAGGAAACCCCAAATGCTATGAGAGCCCAAAAAAAATGAAAAAATAAAAAGAAAATAAAAAGATCTTCACATGGATAATGAGCTATCAGTTGGCAACTGTTCACCCAGAGAATGGCTACCTATAGACAAGTTATGTTGAAAGATAAATGATGAGTAAAAACAATTGGGAAATAAAGCTAATTTAGCCAAATTTTATAATATTCTTATTTTGTTTTTATATTTGTGTTGATCTACCATATCCCTTTACCATTGTCCAGAGATATTTTTTAGTAATTATGTGTCTTTCATGTGGTTACAACTGAGAAGTTGAATACCTTTCTACCCCTTCCAAAAATAAAATATGCAACCGTCAATTATGTAGCAGTTCATGCAATCTTCCATATAAGAAGAAATGAATTCTTCTATATACTAAAGGACACTACGTGATGGACAAACCACCATGCTTACTCCACCACCATGGTATTTAAAGCTCACATGGATCTAAGTTGGGTTGGTCGACGTAAAATGATAGTCATGCTATAACATAGTTTTTCATATACTCTAGGAACACACAGTTTTTCATATAATCTCAGAACACTTTTGATAAGAAGTAGAAACCAACTCCATGAGAGTATAAGCACTATTATGGGAAGATCCGAGCCCCTAATAAATCCAAAACTAAGTCAACCCAGAGCATGGACAACTGAGGTGATGCTCGCCTGACCTAATGTGAGCGTCCCTGAAGAAGCCACGCACTATGAAGGAGCTTTTATTTCGAGGTTGCGAATCGAGATGACTTCCACACGTCTGCAGAGTTCATAACTCTCATCAGTAGGAAATGAGCCGATTTCATCAATCGGTCAACGATCACCCAAATGAAATCATGTCCCTTCCTCATCTTCGGTAGCCCTGAAATAAAATTCATAGAGATAAAATCTCACTTCCATTCGACTACAGGCATCGGCTGAAGTAGTCCACGAGGTCGGCCATACTCTGCCTTGACCTGCTGCATGTGAGACAATGGGACACAAAGTCTGCAATGTGAACCTTCATGTTGTCCCACCAGTACAATCTCTTCATGTCTTGATACATCTTCGTGCGACCAAGATGCATTGCAAGCTTCGAACTATGGCTGCCTCGAGAACTTCCTATGTCAAATCATGAACGTCTGGGACGCAGAAGCGGCCACTATAACGTAAGCCCCCATCCGTACTAACACTCCACTTGAGTCCTCATCTGTACTAACTCGCTCTCTAATCTTCGCCAGTAGCTCATCGTCTGATAGAGCCATGATAATCCTGTCGTCAATGAGGGGCTGTACTCGAATATGTGCGATAACCTCATACTGCTCCTCCACCGTGAGTTTTTGCTCAAAGTCTCGCACAAACTCCACCATGTCCCATTCTGCTATCATTAGCAGAGCCGTGAACTCTAGGTCTTCTTGCGGCTCAATGTGTCTGGCACAAGGTTTGCCTTGCTCGGATGGTAGGAGACCTCGAACTTAAAGTCCTTCAAGGTTTCCATCCATCGGCATTGCCTCATATTTAAGTCTCACTAAGAGAATATGTATCTAAGGTTCTTGTGGTTGCAAAAAAGCTCGAACTCTTCTCCGTAGAGGTAATGTCTCTAGAGCTTCAGTGCAAAAATGACAGCTGCCAACTCTAGATTGTTTGTAGGATGATTCTCCTCGTGTTTCCTCAACTGTCTCGAGGCGTAAGCAATCACCCTGTCCTTTTGCATGAGGACACAACCCAGACCAATGTGAGAGGCATTAGTATATATAGTATACTTAACCCCTTGCTCTGACAATACTAGCACAGGGGCGGATGTTAGCTTGTCCTTCTGCTCCTGAAAAGCTGCTTCCACTTTCTCATTCCAGGTGAATTTCAGATCTTTCCATGTCAACTGAGACAGCGGTCTGGCAATCTTGGAAAAGTCCCGAATGAATCGTCAATAGTACCCTACCAGACCAAGAAAACTCCTCACCTCAGTTACTAAACCAGGATGCTTCCAATCTTGAACCGCGGCTACCTTAACAAGGTCGACTGCTATTCCTTCCTTAGACACCACATGTCCCAGGAACTTGACTTCCTCCTTCCAGGAGTCACATTTCTTATACTGCCCAAATAACTGGTTCTTCCTGAAAGTGTCGAAGACTTCTCGCAGATGCTCTTCATGCTCTTCCCGACTCTTTAAATATATCAGGATGTCATTAATAAACACGATGACGAATGGGAACAGAAACGGCCGAAACACTCTATTCATCAGATACATGAATACAACCGGAGCAGTTGTGAATCTAAACGATATCACAAGGAACTCGTAATGACCAAAACTAGTCCTAAAGGCTGTCTTCTACACGTCCTCTTCCCTGACACGTAACTGATGATACCCTGATTGTAAATCTATCTTCGAAAAATATCGTGCCCCCTTCAACTGATAAAAAAGATCATCAATCCTGGGCAAGGGATACTTGTTCTTCACCGTCACCTGGTTCAACCTGCGATAATTAATACATAATCGCAAGGAACTGTCCTTTTTCTTCACAAATAATACAGGCACTCCCTAATGGGACACACTCGGTTGAATGAAGCCTGCCTCTAACAATACATCAATCTGTCTCCTCAGTTCTTCCATCTCACATGGAGGCATACGATACGTCGGCAAGAAAATAGGTGTCGCACTGGGCACAAGATCACTAGTAAAGTAAATCTCGGGCCGAGGAGGAAGTCCCGGGATCTTCTTAAATACGTCCGAAAAGTCCTGAACCACAGGCGTACCTCCTAATGTCGGATCATCAATACTCTCTAACAAGGAAGCATAGCTATTAACTCGACAGGACTAAATGACTGGAACTGAAAATGTAAAGACCGTGCCCTCAGGTCCGTAGGTTGTCACGACTCTGGCCTCGCAATCAATCTTGCTCTCATCCTGGTGAGCCAATCCATCCACGCAGCATTTGCATCTCAACTCAAGGAAACATCATGCATTTTATTTAGAAAAATTGTCACAATACACGTGGTGCAGTATTACATAGATCATGACAGAGAATGCATGTGAGCTAATACAACTAAGGCTTCAAACACTAAAATAACTAGCAAACTACTATGCCTATAAAGGCCACATACAAAACCAGCAACAAAGCAAAACAAGTGACGACTACATATTCGACTATTCGTCAGAATCTGGCGACGGAGGAGGGGCATCCTTATACTGCAGACAGCACAAGATAAACTTCAAAGTGCGAGTCACTTTCTTAAACTTGTGTTTCACGAGGCCCCGCAGATCGATAATATCCTGTTGTAGGGTGGCCTGACCCTCCTCAAGTCTAACTAAATAGGCTTCCCTATCAGCCCGATTAGGATCATGCTCTTGAGTCACCAGAGGAGGGCTCTCATCCGTATCCTGGGCCTCCTCTTCTTCCTCGTCCTGCTCTTCTTCTTCTTCTATTTCACCTTCACCTTCTTTATTGCTCTTTTCCTCTTCACTTTCGGTCTCATCCTCACTTTCCTCAAGTAGGGCTTGTTGTTACCATGGCCTGATATTCATCTGATTGAGAGTAGTCTCGTTGATGAAATGGATTAGCGCCAGCAATTCTGCCCCGGCCGAGTCTGTAGCCAAACTCAAGCGTAATCTTGCATATGAGTCGGCCGAAGGGGAACGAATCAGTCCTTCTATTCAAACGTGCAGTGAGGACTATCTATCGCAGAACATGCATAGGCACACACAACTTCTCTCCATGTCCCACTTAGTACAAGAAGTCCACCATCAGGCGCGTGCACTCACTGCGGTTGCATCACCTAGGGTAGATGTTGAATGTGAAGATGTGGTGAAGTAGGCAGAAGTCGTCCGTTATATTGGTTGCTAAGAGGCTATTGTTTGGCTACCATTGAACCAGACGACCATAAAGGAATCGTGTGCGGCGATCCCTTTCACGTGCACTCCTCAAATTTTTCTCACTTGCATGCACCTCGGCAAGTGGCACATTCATAAGCCAAGATATCAAACCAACGTCAACTGTGGCCTTCCGATCTCTTCTAAATGGAATCTTAAACTGCAAGGGCTCCAAAGTTGGCTCTCGAATGTGGGCATAGAAGGCTCGAACAGTTCTCACAATTGCATGGTACTCACCCTCAAAAAGTGGATCCCACCTAGCCTCCTCCAGGTGCTTGAACAACATATACTCTCCAAATAGCCGTGCATCGACATGAGCTTCAAAAAGGACCTTACGGCCCTCATAAATTCCATGAGACAGCTTCGCCAACAGAGTCCTTCCTAAGGGAGCTCGAGGATCTAGATCCTTCTTGGTCTGTAACTCTCAATTGGTGCTTGAACTAGCGGTGGCACCTCTCGGTCTCCTTGAACGAGCGGGGCGACTAGGCCCGACCTCATCCATGGAAGTTGTCTTCTTTTTCATAAAAGAGAGAATGGTAGAAATTAAAAATATGGCCGTAACAAGCTTGAATAGGGCCATGAAAAATGGAAGAAAATAGAAGAATGGAATGAGATAGCGTGTTCCCATGAATTTGAGACACAAAGGGGATTTGGAATGCTCAAATCGAAGGAAAATGAGAGGGTTGGGAGATAAATGTTGCTGAAAATGGTGAAGGGCTTGCAAAGTTAGAAGAAAATGAGGGAAAAGAGAGAATAGAGGGGAGATTTGAGAGAGAAATGAGAAGTTTTGAAGGAAAAGGAAAGCTTGGAGGGGTGTATTGTGAAGAGCGGATGATTTGGGGGTGCTTAAAATCGACCAGTGGGCCATACAATTCCCTAGAGGCGTCGGCCCGATCGGCCCAGCCCGTCTAGGCCCGCTGTGCGACGAGGCCTCACCAAACCGGCGAGGCCCTCGCCGGCCTCTGGAGGTTCCGGCGAGGACTCACTGATGGGGCGATGTCCTCCCCCCCCCCCCCCCCCCCCTCTTGGGTCTAAAAACATGTGTGTTCCACCTTGGGTCCCCCTGGAAGTGCCCCGATTGGCCCCCTACTTAGTTTTGAGTCCTTTCGGGTCCTTTTTGGTCATTTTTGATGCATATACACTCTTACCAATTTTAAATGGTTGAGATGGGATAAAACATGGTCTAAACCCATCAATTGATGGTCTAGAAGTGGATTGAGGTCATTTTGCATGATCATGGGGGCGAATGGACCCGATCTCGGCGATCGTTTTCAGTAATCTTTCACTAATTGGCGAAACTGGGAAACCTAAACTTATTTTTATATTTTTCTCACACCCTCCTATGTTAAATTGGTGTTAGCGTACGTCGTGTGACCATAACCCAGGTCTAGTTTAATCCAAATCATGCTCTGATACCAACATGTAACGCACTGAAAATCGGGGGTCGAGTATAACCCTTGAGATGGGATAAAACATGGTCTAAACCCATCAATTGATGGTCTAGAAGTGGATTGAGGTCATTTTGCATGATCATGGGGGCGAACGGACCCGATCTCGGCGATCGTTTTCAGTAATCTTTCACTAATTGGCGAAACTGGAAAACCTAAACTTATTTTTATATTTTTCTCACACCCTCCTATGTTAAATTGGTGTCAGCATACGTCGTGTGACCATAACCCAGGTCTAGTTTAATCCAAATCATGCTCTGATACCAACATGTAACGCACTGAAAATCGGGGGTCGAGTATAACCCAACTCCCGAGTTCCAAAACATGTATGTTATCTGCATTGGTGCATAAAACACGAAGTAGATTAAGCCAAATCAGCAAAAAATAATACAGGGACAGTTATAATACGCAAGAAGAAGACTGAAATAAATATATAAACTAGTATAAGTCCCCAAAATATGTGAGCTCTGTCAGGTTAATAGTTACAAGTAAAGTTTCAAAATACAAATGTTAAAATGTGATAGTCCTCTATAAAGCATAAACCCTAAAGTCTCGATGATTCAGAACGGTTTAAGTGAACTCGCCTGAATACTTCATACATGAGAAAGCCTCCTCTTCTTCCTTGAACTCCAGCTCTACCTCATGCGTCACATTATCGTCTGAAACTAAGACAGAGTCTGGTTGGTGTTTAAGTACCGTCCCAGAACGTGGGAGTGAGTGATCAACTAAGTAAAGCTATACAACAAAGGTTAACATGTTATCAATTCAGTCAAGTAGTAATGATAAAGAGTACAATAAACAAGTCTTAAATACTCTGATTAATGCAAGAATGAAATGTAGCAATGATGCATGCCCTCACCTGCACTCCCTCACCGTCTTCATCTTACGGCGTGCATGGCAACCACCCGAAAGTGCTCTTCCTCGCCAAAGCATATGCAATGCGGTGTATAAACGTGATTACTAAGTTCTTATTAGTCCTTTTCATTTAGCAGGATTAGGAAGCTAAGGTACCTCCCTTATATCAATTTCCAAACAATGATTCGTTCTAGGGTCGTCAGTCCTAGTAACTCTCATGTAATGTTACGGTTCTAGGTTGCTATAAAGGGCTCGTCACCAATCAATACAGGCCTAGTCATACCCTGGATACTATGATAAGGCTCGTCGCCTCATTGCAGTTTCAGGATATGCTCGAGGTTACTACAGAGGGCTCGTCATCAATTAGTGTAAGCCGACAGCACGAATACAGTGTCTCATACCACCGTATTCGGCTCACGAGTCTAGGTGCTCACTGGTCACTATAGGGAGGCTTGTCACCCCAACGTAAACCGATAGCTTGACCACGGTGTCTCATACCACCATGTCTAGCTCATGAGTCTTAGCGGATCGAGGTATCATGGTTAACAGGGTTTCACTGGTGAGTTTGGTACCTTAGATTCAAGCAGTAGCCTCCAAACATGGTGAACATACATCGGATCAATCGGGTTAATTGACAAGTTCGACTAGGATGAGCACATGTTGAGTTGATCGACATGAAATGCATAAGCACTCCATGTGGCCTAACCACTGTCGACATCTCAAGTATGACTCGGATTCATCGAACACATCCAACGTGGTGAAAATAACCTCAACCACCAGTTCGAAGACTGTTGACGATTACCTGGACTGTGATATAGTCCAAACCACGTAAAATCACAATGATGAATATTTAAATCAATCCTACAATCATATGAACATATTATAAAATATAACTTAAACATGAATACACAATACATGGAGAAAATCATACACATAGTTAATAAGAATAAGTAGGCTATACAGTTCATGGAGGAAATCATACAGACAGTTAGGGTAGTTGGGATTCATATCCCAATTTCCTTATAAATCACACTTTACTAACTACTAACTCATTCAGACATTTTCACAAACACTTAGGCTACACTTTTCAACATACATCACGTATGTTGGCCATATTACGTATTAGGGCAAATCCTTTTGTCAAGGAGTTGTCGCATACATAACAACCATGTACCTACAACAATTAATCATGGCAATCACAACATCAGATTCCAAATGCATACAAACATTTCAACAAACACAAGAAATACTCTATACACAACATAGTTCATACATATATGTAAAACGAAACAGATATCGCATTTAGCATGTGTAATGGCACCCACATCAGTAATAAATCATTAACTGACATTGAAAGTCTTGAAACCCATAACCTAAACATATATAGTCCGCACCTTAAATCGATAAACGCGTAATAGGTTTGATTTAGACGTTTAGTCTTTGTCAATGGCGGATTAACAACCTAGAACATGAAGTAGGTTAGCTACATCATCACTTAAACTATTTGAAGCCCTAAAATGGATTAGGGTTAGAATTTCTTACCCAATATTAGAATTAAAATCACCAGAATATCGATTCGGTAGCGATGGATAAGCACGTAAAGAGGTATGATAAAATCCCTGGGAGAATCTCCAACTCACTCTCTCTCTCTCTCTTTCTCTCTCTTTTCTTAGCTAGGGTTTTAGAATTAGTATGGATTATGAGAGAGGGTGTTTAAAGCCTTTATATAGGCCCAGAACTGATGGAAACAGCCCCAGGGCTAAGGTATACTTAGGTTATATCCAAATCGGGCTTGTTCCGATCCAACAAAGCATTTCTGGAGGTCCCTTTGTTGAATGCGCTCGGACTTAAGCTCATAGATATTAGATCCTGATCAAGCTAAATTTTTAATCCGATCGGGTTTATAGATCAATCGTGGCAGACCAGTTTCAGTTCAACGGTCACCGATACTCGATCAGGGCCACAAGTATATTGGCACATGTGGGACAACTCCCCAAATCTGAGGGTGTATTTGGGTCACATTCTGATGGTCTAAATGCTTATAATTGGTCAGCAAGCGACATGACTCAGATTACTTAAATTTGAATTTAATTTCTAAAAATATTCACTTTTCTCACACACTTTGCTCCGGACTTAAATTGTTGTGGGATACTATCTGGACTTGATTTCGGAGGTGGTTGTCGAGTCCAACAAGGCGGTAGTATTTGTCTAAGTTTGTCACTATCAGACTTTTGTTGTATGGTCTAGGTCCGATACGGAGTTTCAATGTGCTCCTGAGAGCAACCGGGTTTAGAGATGAATCCTAGGTTTCAGGGTAATGCAGCGTTAACAATTCTATAAGTTTTGGGTCTTATAGATCGTATTTAAAGTGATTGGTGATAATTTCATAGGTAATCTAGTTTAGCGTTAGTTAATTCTCATTAAATTTCTAAAGGATTTGGTCCTAAGTGATTTCTGCTTGAGGTGGTACTCGGGTCTTCATACGGATTTTTCCAGGACGTTACAATCCGAGGAGACAAACGTCTGAATTGACCTGTCTACATGAAGGCCGACCCGGAGCATCGAGACAAGCAAAGGTTCTTCCTCTTTCACTATGATCACAGCCATAACACAGACGACTGTGTGGATCTTAAGGATGAATCGAGTCCCTTATTCCCAAAGGACATCTGCGTCGATATACTAAAAGAGAGAGATCCGCTCGAAAGGAAAAATGGGACCAAGAGCGACTGAATAACCCCACGGAAGAACCCGCTAAAATCTGCACCATTTTCGGGGGCTCCGCCGATAGAGGAGATTCTAACAGGGCTCAAAAAACCTACTCTTGAAAATCTAATCTGGAACACTACGTCCATCTGACCGAGCGGCTTAGTAAGGAGCTCTTAATCAATCCATACAGCTTAACCTTTACGAAGGATGATGCGCGCGGAATCCAGCATCCGTACGATGATGCCCTGGTGGTCAGATGACCATAAAAAATCACAAGGTATACCGCATCTTGGTCGATATCGGAAGCTCAACCGATGTAAACTACTCCAAAGCTTTTGAAAGAATGGGGGTCCCCCGGTTAGCCTCGGACTATAAAGACCCCCCTACACGGCTTTGCCAGAGAGAGATAGTAATCTCTGAAGGATCCATTTTCCTCCCAGTAACTGCGGGAGAAGGATAACATCAAGTCACCCTCATGGTAGACTTTCTTGTTGTCAATGTACAATTAGTGCACAACGTCATCCTGGGCAGACCCTCCCTCAATGCAATGAGGGCGGTCGTCTCTACTTACCACCTGATGAGTTCTCCATCGTAGGCGGGATAGGATACCTCCGGGGTGATCAGCTTGAGGCTCGGAGATGTTACGCAATAGTGGTGAAAAAAGGCTCCGTCAAGCAAGCACTCACAATTAATGTCTTGGATCCCTGATGACTCGTAGGGGACTCATTTGTAGAAAACCTGGAGAAAGTGCCACTTGACAAAGTAGACTTGAGCAAAACCGTTCAGCTCGAAACGTCATTAGGTCTCAAGAAACTGTCTGAAATACTGACCTTTTTAAGGTAAGTCACATGGTCACATACAGATATGCCAAGGATCTCCCCTGATGTTTTGGTCCATTGGCTGAATGTGGACCCAAGTCACAAACCGGTAAAGCAAAAGAGAAGACCATTCGACGTCGAGCGCTATGAAGCCATTGCCGAGGAGGTCTCCATCCTACTCGATGCCAGTTTCATAGAGGAAGTGTATTACCCCGACTAGATTGCAAATGTGGTGCTTGTCAGAAAATCCAACGAGAAGTGACAGGTCTATGCAGATTACTAAGAATTGAACAAGGCATTCCTCAAGGATAACTTCCTATTACCTCAGATCGATCAACTGGTGGATAACAAGGCTGGTCATGAGTTGCTCTCCTTTCTGGACACCTATTCTAGGTACAACCAAATTGTAATGCATCCCTTAGACAGGAAGAAGACTACCTTCATCATGGACAAGGGACTCTACTATTACCAGGTCATGCCATTTAGCCTAAAGAATACCGGGCAACGTATCAGAGGTTAGTAAATCAAATGTTTACCAAACAGATTGGACATACCATGGAAGTATACGTCAATGATATGTTGGTGAAAAGTATTAAGGCGTCCGACCACTTGATGGATCTCAGGGAGTCATTCAGTGTCCTCCGAGAATACCAAATGAAGTTGAACCCTGCAAAGTGTATTTTTAGGGTTGAGTCAGAAAAGTTTCTTAGGTTCTAGGTTAGTCAGCGAGGCATTGAGGCAAACCCCAACAAGATCAAGGCGCTTCTTGACATGAGTTCACCTTAGACCATTAAAGAAATACAATACCTTACGGAAAGAGTCACCGCACTTGGACGTTTCATATCCAGAGCAACAGACAAATGTCTCCTCTTCTTTCAACAATTAAAGGGTCATAAGATGGTAGAATGTGAGTAAGCCTTCCATTAGCTAAAGCAGTACTTGGGCTCGCCCCCCCTCTTCTCCAAGCCTGAAGAAGGTGAACCCTTGCTCTTATACCTCATTGTCTCGGCCTCAACTGTCAGCTCGGCCTTGATCAAAGAAGTTAGGGGTAAGCAATACCCCATGTATTACGTAAGCAAGGCGATGATACCTAAGGAAACAAAGAATCCGTCCTTGGAGAACTAGCACTCAGCCTTTTTGTTTCAACCCGGAGGTTGCGTCCGTACTTTCAAGCTCATTCCATTGTTGTATTGACTAGCTCTCCTCTAAGACAAGTTCTCAGAGACCTGAAGTTTCAGGACGAATGATTAAGTGGGCCATTAAGCTTGGAGAGTTCGACATTCAATTTTACCCGAGGACAGCAATTACGGGATAAACTGTGGTGGACTTTATTACCGAATTCACCACTCCAAATGCAGAAGAGATCGGCACCGAGGTTGAGATGACCCCACTTGTCTCCCTGGGTGACCTAAAGGCAGTATTGGACCTGGGTCCTCTATGTTGACGGGTCATCCAATGCCAAAGGAGCTGGAGCCGGAATCACCCTGGTTGCTCTCGATTCTACGACTATCCAATATATGATCAGACTTGGGTTCAAAGCCTCAAGCAATGAAGCAGAGTATGAAGCCTTACTTTTCGAACTCAGGTTGGCGGCAAGTCTGGGCGTCCAGTCTCTTTAGGTCTGAAGCGATTCACAGCTGGTGGTAAATCACATTTCCACCGAGTTCGAAGCCAAAGAGACAAGGATGATCGTTTATCTCGACGAGGCAAGGAAGTTGATCAAAAGATTCTGGAATTGGACTATCCGGTAAATCCCGAGAGCAAAGAACTCATGGGTCGACGCCCTTGCGAGGCTCGCCTCAGCCACGGAGGGGAAGATCTAGCAATTCATCCCCGTTGAATTCATATAATATCCGAGCATTGGTCAAGCAGCAAAGGTCAATCTAGTGCATGTTACTTCGAGCTGAATGGACCCGATCTTCAACTATCTTATGTCCGGCGAAATCCCCTAGGATAAATTGGAAGCGAGGCAACTAAGAGTCAGAACAGCTCAATACGTCATCCTAGACGGCATGGTATACAAGAAAGGACATTCCTAGCCCTATCTCAGATGCCTCTGACCCGATGAAGCCGACTACATGATTCAAGAAATTCGTGAAGGAATCTGCAGAAACCACTCTAGTAGTCGAGCCCTGGCCCTAAAGATACTTTGTCAAGGGTACTTCTGGCCGACCCTCAAGCAGGACTCAAAGGACTACATTCAAAAATATGACAAATGCCAACGTTATGCCGCTGTGCCGAGGCAACCAGCAGAAGAGATGACTCCCATGAGCGAACTATGGCCATTCGCCTAATGGGGAATCAATATTATCGGCCCCCTACCTACAGGCAATGGACAAGTCAAGTTCACCATCTCGCAGTCAACTATTTTACCAATTGGGCTGAGGCCGAGCCTGTTGCAAAGATCACCAAGCAGAAAGTGATGGACTTTGTCTGGAAAAATATTATCTGCCAGTTTGAAATTTCACGCACCATCATGTTCGACAATGGCCAACATTCGATAACAACAAGTTCTGAAGCATATGTCAAGGGCTCGGCATCATAAATCTATATTCATCGCCTTGGCACCCGCAGTCCAATGGACAGGTGAAAGCGCTTAACAAGGTCATCAAACACCATCTTAAAACAAAATTGAAAAAAGCAAAAAGTAATTGGGCCGAGGAGTTCTATTCGTCCTATGGGCCTATAAAACCACATCTTAGTCCTCAACTGAAGAAGCTCCATTCTAGCTCTCTTATGGATCGGAAGTAATGGTGCCAGTAGAGATCGACCTTCCTACTGCTCGGGTAAAGAATTACCAAGAGGGCCAGAACTTCGATTAGATCGTAGCAAACCTGGATTTGCTTGAGGAAGTCAGAGACATCTCTAGGCTCTGAGTTGCCGCTCGACATCAACAAGTGGCGCGCTTCTAAAATTCTAAGGTCAGGGTTAGGCGGTTCCGCCCATGGGACTTAGTCCTCCGCTGAGTCTTCCAGAACACCTCTAAACAGGGGCTGGAGCACTCGGGCCTAACTGAAAAGGACCATATCGAGTGGTCCGATTAACAAAGTCAGGCACCTACCACTTGGAAGACCTTGAGGGCCACCAACTCCCTCACCCTTGGAACGTCAAACACTTGAAGATCTACTATCCCTAATGTACTGGCCTTTAAGGCCCCTCATAAGTATGCGCCTCCGAGCGGCTAGCCTTTAAGGCTTTCAATAAAATTCATGATTTATCTACTAATTAAAAGTTACCTCTCATATTTAGAGGCGGACTGGATGAGCTGATCCCTTAAAGAAGGGGTCAGAGTGTAATCCTATGAAAACTTGACACGGCATCCCCTCTAGGTCGGGAGAAAAACTGAAAGATGACTCGACTCCCTAGTAGGGTAATCGGCTCATCATCCGACTAATATGGAATAGGAGTTTCTCACCAATCGTGGGATGAGCCGAACCCCAAGGGGTTCGGACTCAACAATAATCATGCCAGGAATACTTAAAGGATCTACTAAATGACATCAGAGGGAGCTGACCCGTCAAAGAATTGGCTCAGCTCAACCATGCATCGAAATAAACCAACATGTCAATGATTCAGTTAGGCAATCAACAATCAGCATCAAACACCCAAAAGTTAATGGATTAACTCAAGAAAAATTGTCATTTGAATGCTCTTTCTAAAGGGTCAAAAATAATTATCCACGTGCCCTCTTCTAAGGGCAAAAAAGATATTATCCATAAAAAATAAGGAAAAAGGTTATGTAGTCGAGGGCGCCTGGGATTCGGGGGCTTGGTCTGGGCAGGCATCTTTGGTAGGCTTCTCTCCAGCATCATCAGGAAATAAGGGCTTAAGGTTAAGGTCCAGGTACAAATCCTAGACCGCGTCAATACAAGCATCAAAGCCACAGTTGTAAAACTTGGTGGCTTTGACATCCCTTTCCTCTAAAGCCTTGAAGGCATCAATCGCAACAGCCACTGCTCCGACCAGGGAAGCCTCATCTTTGGCCCATTGAGCCTCTATTGCTTAAGAAATAGCTCGGCTCCACTCTTCTGTCACCTCGGCCTTAGTCCTTTCCAGGACTTCTCCCAGCCGGGTAATCTCCTTGGCTAGTGAATCCGCGTGAGCCCTAACCTGCATCAGCTCGGCCTTTGTCACCCCACATCAGACCTCGAGGTCACCAACAACATTCTGCAACTGGAGCTCTCTGGCCTTCCCATCTTCAAGCTACCGTCGTAGCTCGCCTAGCTCGAGTTGATGAAGAGTAGTCTCATCCCTACGGACCTCCACCTCGTTCTGGAGCACCTCTACCTCAACATCCATCCTCTCAAGCTCTCGTATCCTCTCCCGAGTTGAAAGGAGGTTCGGGATGGTCTGAATGGAAATGGAAAAATAAGCATGTGGATGAGGAGGAAATGAAAAGAAGCAGAAAAACAACAACTAATACCGTGTAGAAAATGGAAGCCATGTCGTTCAGGAAGGAGCTGTCCAACTTGGTGAGAAGTTTGGCTATCTCCTCTTTTAGGGCATGTTTGACAGCCCAAGGCGTTAGGTAAGACAGGTGGTAGCCTGACTCGAACCTTTTGCCGCTCGTCCTTACCTGAGCCAATCCCACAGCTTTCCCAGTCCTAATCCGGCTGCCTGCTGAAGTCTAAACCTCGGCCCCAACTCATTTCCAGCTTCGGGGGGAGAAAGCATATCATCGACCATCCTAATGGCCTCCTCCCATTCGGAGAAAGAGGGTATGACAATGCAAGGCTAAGGGGCAGCGGGGGAGCCTCTGCGGTGGGGAGAATAGTGATGGGGAATGGAAGGAGTTACGGCTACTGGAGCAAGAGCAATGCTTTCTGGAACCCACGTATCGGCAAGCACTGCAATTGAAGCTGCCCACGTATCAGTAAGCACTACAGTTAGAGCCGCCCGTGTGTCGACAAGCACTGCAGCTAGAGCCACAACACCAGAAGGGCCCTCCCCACAAGGGGTGACCTGCTTTCTCCGAACCATGGTCTTTGTCTGAGGCTTGGCCCTCAACATCTCCTCCGCCATTGGAGCAGCTTTCCTCTTCTGAGAACCAGACGTCTCGGCTATGCCTGCACTAGAAATAACAGATCAACAACCAAGTGAATGAAATTAATCTCACCAAAGATAATAAGATGGTAACTTACTGAAGGAGGTGGGGAGAGGTTGAGACTTGTAAAGTCCGGACCAATAAAGGTTGGCCGCAGTGATCAAATCTGTCCAGGAGTGAAGCTCCCCCGATCGCGCCCTTGCTTTAACAATGCAATTCTTCTAAGCTGAGTCGAGGAGTGGCGAGCCCCTCGGGAAATCTATAAAAAAGAGGGACTCCGATCTGATTGAAGTGAAAGGATGTTTAAGAAAAAAGAGAGAATTTAAAACCCTTCCTGGTTTGGAGAATCGGGTGGGGACCCGAGTCGACAGAGTCCCGAGCTTGGCCGCTAGAGCCTCCCACTCACCTGCAGCCTAAAACCACTTATTCTTTCAATCTTTGTTGGAAGACGGAAGGTTCATTAGTAGCCCTAACCCTTTGCTGCCTCGGGTAACGAAGTAGTACCATGGCTCTTGATTATCATGCTTAACCAGGTGTAAACTCATTAACTCTTTCGATGTCAAGTCCGGATTCCTGACTTGACGTGAGATGATGAAGGAAAAGATTAATACCCTCCAAGCATTGGGGGTGAATTGTCCCGGGCCAGTCCAAGGTAAGCTATTATGACTCGGATGAAATGATGAAGAGGGAGCCGAAGCCCACATTGCAGTGCACAAAGGAAGATTACAACTTCTCCCTGAGCAGGGGCACCATTGGTATTAAGGGGGCCCGGGGCCCTTATCTGAATGGAGCTTGGGATCTGAAACTCTGAAAGAATCCATTCTATTTGAGGCTCCGATAGCACGAAGCCTCCAGGAACTACCTCCAAGGCTCACCCACTCCTAGGCATCTCAGAAGCCTCAGCGGTGGTAATCTGAGGAGCTCGGACGACTTTCTTCTTGCTAGCCCGTTTAGTCCGAGCCCCTACCTCCTTCAGTCTTTGGGACAAAGAGTATAAGGGTACAACTTCAAATGGACCTTCTGAGGCCCCTCTACCACCATCGGAGCTCCCTGGTTCAGAGTCATCATCATACTCCTGAACTATCTCAAGATCGGACGACATTAGGAAAAGCAGTAAAAGGAGAGACGAGAAAGACTCATCGGATGGCCACCGAAAATCGCCTTTACCGGAAATGCTTGATCGGTCGGAATCGCCTATCGAAAACTTCAAAGTCGACTGAAATCACCTTCACCGAAAATCACCTCCTCCGGTACGCGTTCGAACTCTGGATCCAAGTGAGGAGGGCGAATCCGAAGGGGGCTTAAATAAGCCACAGGAAATCTATGCATTAATGGCAATGAGTAATGGCCATAGTCGAATCGTCATAAGCCGATCCCCTGAGCACACGTGGCTATCTGTCGTTGGCCGAGCACCTGCCAGGTAGTACAGCTTTGACATCAAGTAGCGTGCTCTGATATGCAAAACGACACCCGAGTAGGAGAAATCGATGCATGGACTCTTCCTCGGTCTTACATGGTGATCCATCATAGGCTGGGCGATTATTCAGAATCGTAACCGCTGCCACGCGTCTGCCAAAGAATAGCCCATAGGTGCAAAATCCAGGGGATATGACGCTTCAAATTCAAAAATCATAATTACACCTGCATAGGAGGGCAATCTTTTATGTAATTACTCTCCGAGTCCGCAGTCGAACTCAAAGAGTAGGGGGCTTCTGTTATGGGAAGATTCGAGCCCCTAATAAATTCAAAACTAAGTCAACCAAGAGCATGAAAACTGAGGCGATGCTCGCCCGACCTGAAGTGAGTGTCCTTGAAGAAGCCACACACTATGAAGGTGCTCTTATTTTGAGGTTGCAGATCGGGGCGACTTCCACACTCCGATTGGAAGCGATAAGTTATCTACTGAACATCTGACAGAAGATGAACCTGACACCTTGCCTTAGGCCTCAAAGAGAAGAATTCTAGAGCACTGGATAAGATAGAAACTGGACCCGCTAGCTCAGTTAGGAGTTTAGCCCGGACTAAGGAAGTGTTCCTCTTCAGCAAGCTAAATGCCCAAGGCTAGGTGGCGTCTCAACAAGACAAGCTGAGCTGAGGAGATACGTTAAGACGGGAACTCTATCTGCCAAATTTAGAAACTACCATAAGCAAACGTGGCCGACTACTTCGCTCCCAGATACGCATTATCTGCCTAATGCACTACACGATCCATGAATTGCGTATAATATTCCCACAATCTTAGAATCCCGCTGATTGGATAAATCGTGCCAACAATATCGGACTCAGATCGTCCAACAGTCAGGTATAAATACATTGAGACCCCATTGCTACAGCTACGCGATATCTTGCACTCTCTTCTATTCTCCACTTAGACCAGATTCCCTTGACCTGACTCAGGCATCAAAGGGTCCCCCGGCTTAGCCAAGGTAGCCTTTGCCTGTTCTTACTGTGCAGGATCAAAGCGTAGAAGTGAGTTGAGGTTCGAGAAGTCAAGGGGAAGACTGATTAGATTTTAACCTCAACAAGCATAATACTAGAACTTCACATAGGAAAATAAAAGAAGAAAAAATAATGCATGGATTTAAGTATTACCCATAGTTACATATAGTGGAAGACATTTGTTGTCTTCTTGGATGAGCAATATAGAAAAAACTGATACACACTGTAGTGTCATATATAAACTCATAATGATTCCCACTAGATAGGGTGTCACACCCTAAACCCGAATATACGGCTCACAAAATTTTCGATTGTTGAATCCGGTGCCGACAGCCTCTGTAGTACCCCATTCTCGGCTCCCAGTGACCATACACCAGATTCTGATCCTGAGATCCTACAAGGAGGATTTTTAATGTACATTTGTCTCATAAGAAGCATAACCACAAGTTTACCCAAATCACAAAGGCGACATCATTATCACATATACACTAATATGAACATTTGAATACAATGCTGAATGGGAAATACATATATCGAATCAAAGCTCCAGAAGTCAGCTACATGCTCCAAGCTCCATGCTGTTGTAACTTAACGCCACCTGCACTCATCTATCGTGCATAAGTTTAAAAAAAGCTTAGAGGGTGGTGAAAGTGTGTGCGCAAGATAAATGTCAAGCGCACAAATACAATGCCGTAATCATACAATGTCGAAAATACTGGCAAGATCATAAATCATAAGATATCAGAGTAAGCGAAAACATACTGGTAAGTCCACGAGTCATATAATATCAAAGTACGCAATGCAAATCATAATGAGCCAAATATCATATACTGCGGATGCGATCCAATATGCAGATCCTGCTAAGTCTGTCTATGCCATATAAGTGTAGAAACGCAGCAACCCCAAATGTCATACGCCACGAATGTAATGCAATATATGCGATGCAAATGAAATGACCAAGCTGGAGTGTGAAGTCAGGATGATAGTACGTAGTATCACAGGCTATGGGGTCCACCACAAGGGAGTTCTATCCAAACCAGTCTCATACCTAAATTTGGATAGTCAGGCAAAATGTGGTAAACTCCTGATCTTAGGTTAGTCATGCGCTCCAACAGAAATACTGGCTATTGTGAAGGTACACATAATAAATAGTTGCGCACCACCAGCCCAAGTGGATTGTGAATGAATGAATATGCAACTCCAACTCAATAAGTCCACATATCAGTACTGTATATCTTTAGGATCATTATCGGGGTCTATTATACTCTACACTAGCTTGTCGCCCCTATCCGAGCGGATAACTGGGTAAGTGGAAGAGACCATACTATCCTCCTACAAATATCAGGCCCGACTCGTCGATAACGGACCCATTCCTCAATTTATTCAAACTTAATCTATATATTGCCCCCTCACTCAAGTGGGTAAGGTCACACACCCTCCTAACCGACCACGACATTGTGGGAGACGCGGCCTATTGATATATAGCCCTCATGCGCTCATATATATCCACTCGGTTTAGACGTTAGAGGTCCTTTAGTACCAAGAGGGTTTAAGGATTTTCACCAATGGCCATCTATGACAACCCAATGCTAGTAACAGATTTTCGATGTCCCATTTGGTCATTCACAATTTGACTGTGAAGGCTACGACCCTAATATCACCAGGGTGTATGGAGGTCATATTACAAAATGCGAGATGCATGAATCATACCATCTAGTCATGCATCAAAGCTATGCATACCGTGCGCTTATGTGGGATGGCTCCGCCTATCAGGGAGTCCCATAACAACCTGTCTAATGACATATGCAATGGTCAACCACATCTCATAACAAACATGCAGATGATGCGTGTAGGCATGATCATGATGTTATGCTATCACATACTCATAATCGGTATTAATAATCGGCCTCAATAATCCTCCTATACAATCGACCTCAACAATCGAAATCAACCTCGAAATCAGCCTCGACAATCGACCTCAACAATCGAAATTGGTAATCGACCTAACAAAGGGCCTAAGGGAAGGTTACAATGTGGACATTTAACCATCATCACCCATCAATGTGGACATTTAACCAACATTGCTCCTAAGGAGTGGCCCTCATGGAGCCAAAGCCAAACATACAGTGGGCCCATGGACTCACATAAAGGCCTAATATACATCACTATAGGATGCATGACATGGGCCATAAATACACCACAATGGACCTCGAATACAACATAATGGGCCACACCAAAAGGGCCATAAATACACAACAGGTGTGCCCTGCACATGGGCTCAATATACATAACAGGTAGGCCTTGCACATGAGCCTCATACACGACAAGTGGGTGGCATCAATAGGTCGCACCAATGGGCCTCACACACATCAAGTGGGCCTCACACATGGATCTCATACATCAAGTGGGCCACATCACATGGGCCTTATACATCACATCAGGCCTTTTCATATGTGTAAGTGCTATAGTGAATAGCCCTTGTGATTGTCAAATTTGTGGTAACAAAGATACTTCTTTGAAGTTTATGTATGTGATGAACAAAAGATCTATTCAAGACACAAGATTGGCTTCAAGTAGACAAGCACAGCTTTTCAAGTTGAAGACTTTGAAGGTTTAGGTTGATATCAGAAGCTTTCAAGTTCTCAGAAGCTTTTCAAGATGGAGATCTCAGAAGCCTTTAAAATTCAAGTTCTCAGAAGTTTTTACTGAAAATCTTAAGTTCAAGAACTCAAGCTTCATTATACTCAAGGTCACTGGTGTTCAAGTTTTAATATCCTTACTTCTCTTTTGAGATATGACTGACCTTAAGTGGACCTTTAGAGCAGGTCACTTTGGATACATAATCCATATATTTTTTATAAGTAATTTTGATCTATTCTAAGACTAGTCCTAGACCTTGTTCGACTAGTCTTAGCACTGGTTCGACCAGTCCAAGAAATTCCTTGACCAGTCCTAAGTTGTTGAGGATTTTTAAGATTTTCTAAATATTCTTCGACCAGTCTTGGAAACTGTTCGACCAGTCCTGTGAACAGTGTCAACTGGTTCTTTGACCGGTCGTAGTTCTTCGACTCAAAGTACAACGTTAAGATTGGGCATCTTCGACTAGTCGTATGGAACCTACGACCAGTCGAAAGGGACCTTTGACCAGTCATAGGGTACACACGACCGGTCGAGTAACAGAAAATCTTATCGCGCCTGATTTATTTAAAATTCTGTTGGTTCTTTAACCAGTCATAGATGTCTTAAGACCAGTCGAAGACGTGTTTTGCTCAGCTATAAATAGAGCATGAATCTCAGATTAATCATAAGAAATTCAAGCTAATTATTCTGACATTCTGAGAGATTGGTCTGTGCTCCATTTTAAGCTAAGTGTGCTTATTTAATTCTCTCTTTCTTTAGCTTTATTTAATTGATTTTGTTTCTGGTATTCCAATCTAATCTAAAAAGAGGAATTGCTATTTTCTTTTTTTTGGAATCAAAATCAATTAAGGCTAGCCCGAATTTGGTTTAATTTTAAAATCAATTAGAACTAGAACCTTTGTAATTGAGTACTGAACATTGAACTTGGATATTCATTCATCTACTCTGACTTGGTTCTTCCGGGCTGCTACATCGAAGGAGAAAATCAGGTATTTTACTTTTAAGTTTAAATTCCTTTCTGTTTTGGTTTTTTTCGAGATTTGTCAGAAAAATATCCTTATTTTGGTTATCTAAGGAGAACCAGAAAAACTCAGAAGTGGATTTTTTTAATTGTGTAAGCTCACAGACAAAGACACAATTGTAAATATTTTTGGTGAACCTGTGAAAACCTACTTTGTTAGTGAATGCTAATATCCCCAGTGTGAGGATATTAGGAATGGAGTAGCATTCTGTGTGGCTATTGTATAACAGTTGGTGAACACACAGGCGAACCACTATAATCCCTTGTGTTGTGGTTGAATGGTTTTTATTTCATATCTTTATTTATTAATTTGAGGGATGTATATGTGGTTGTGAATGTTGTAATCTATTTTTTCAAGCATTGTGGGGAATGTTGTAATAGTTTAGAATTTATTTCTTGTTATTCATTCATCAGCTTGATATTATTTTGTTCTAGTAAGGTTGCCCTGTCATTCTTATGGTGCATGGTTGTCCTTAGAACAATACATATTTGTGATTACAATTTATACTTCAATGCAATTTGTATTTATTTTTCTATTCCTCTTCAGTTTGAGACTTGATACAAAGACATTTCTAGAAATCAGGTTGTCCTACCATAAACTCTGGTTTTTGGTGTAAGGTTGTCCTTAGAACAACATTTGTATCAACCTCTCAAGATCTGAATTTTGAGGTTTTCTTACTATCTTGCATTGTGGTTTATTTTGTTATCTTGTTGGCTATCATATTTCTTTAATTTTCGCTGTTATAAATTTTTATTTGGCATAGTCCTATTCACCCCCCGTCTAGGACATATAGCTCGGCCTTTTCAAGTGGTATCAGAGCCTAATAGCTCATTTTTTCTTATTTTTTAGATTCAATTCCTGAGCTAACGATTTAAGCTATTTAAGATGTCAAATTTTGATAGCCTATCAGTCACTAGGCCTCCACCCTTTGATGGCTCCAATTATGCCTACTGGAAAGCCAGAATGAGGATCTTCCTCAAATCAATGGATGAGAGTGTGTGGCAAGCCATGGTGATTGAATGGAAACCTCTTACCACTGAAGTGATTGGAGTCGATGGTTCAAAATCAATGAGAGTAACTCCTTCTTTCTCTTAGACCACCCTTCAGAAAAATGAGAGTAGTGTCAATGCAAAGGCATTAAATGCAATCACTTGCGCACTATCACCGGATGAGTTTAAAAGAATTATATCTTGTGATACTGTAAAGCAAGCCTATGATATATTAGAAATGACACACGAGGGTACTACAATTGCCAAAAAATCTAAAGTCCAACTCCTCACAACCAAATTTGAAGAAATTCATATAGAGAAAAATGAAACATTTATGGACTTTTATACAAGACTAGATGATATTGTAAACTCTATGTGGGGTCTTGGCGATACAATCCCAGAAAGTAAAGTGTGTGCAAAGATATTACACTCTCTTCTTAAATGGTTCAACTCCAAAGTAACCACGATCTAGGAACTTCGTGATACGGATAATAGGAGGGTAGAAGAACTTGTTGGTTCTTTACAATCCTATGAGTTAAACTTTAAAGCTCCTAAAAGTAAATCTATCGCTCTAAAATCTTCTAAATGTAATTCTGAAGAAAATTCTGATTCTGAAGATGATATGGCTCTTTTAGCAAAAAAGTTTTACAAAATATTCAAAAGCAAGAAAATAGTAGATTTTTAAAAATTAAATGAGAAGAAAAGAACTAAACCTAAATCTAAAACTTGGAAGTCTTTGAAAGATAGTCAATGTTACAACTGCCAAGAATATGGGCATTTAGCAAACAAATGTCCTAAAAAGGACAAACCCAAGAAGAAGGGTATTTGGCTACATGGGATGAATCATCTGATTCTGAAGCTTCTTCTAAATCAGAAGATTCTGAAACCGAGTCGGTTAATGATCCGAAAGCCCTTATGACTCTAGCCAAGTTCACTTTTTCTGACCATGATGATTTAACTAGTGAGGAAAATCTAAACAGTGATTGTGAAAATGAAGATGATCTTCAAGATGCTTACAATGCCCTATACAAAGAAAGTCGTAAAATTGCTGTCAAACTTAAACTTCAAAAAGAAAAGTTTTTAAACTCAAAGAATATTTTGAGTCACTTGTTTTAGAAAAATCTCAAATTTCAGATTGTTATAAAAAATTAAAATGCGATTTAGAATTTAAAACGTCCCAGATTGAAAATCTGAAATCTGAAGATGAGAAACTTAAAAATGAAGTATCTTCTCTTCTGAGTTTAAAGGACACATGGAGATATGCCCAAGGTGATCCTAAGTTAGAGAAACTATTATTCGGATTAAGAAAATGTGGCGACAGATCTGGGTTGGGCTATGATAAGAACACATCTCTTAAACAGAAGAATACTCCTCCTAAGTTTGTGAAAGGAGAATCCTCAAACTCAAAAGGAAAAAGTATTTATCAAGATTTTTCTAAAAATTCAAAATCTTTTCAAAAACCTAAAAGTAACCATGTTAACTTTAATCAGAAATGAAATTCATTAGTTGAAAAGATATTTGATTTACTCAAGGAGCTCTTAAAATCTAACTCTATAGGTCATTCTTACAATAATAGATATAAGAAGACCAACAATTCTCCTAAACCCAAAATAGTACTGAAATGGGTTCCTAAGGCTCCCTACTTGGTTACCCACACTGCTTTCAAAGCTTCAAACCATTCAAAGTTGTACCTAGATAGTGGATGCTCCAGGCACATGACAAGCAACAAAGCTCTATTCACCAATCTAAAAGATATGACTGATGGTTCAGTCACAACTGGTGATGGGAGTAACTGCAAGATTATGGGTCAAGGTATGGTTCAACTCTATAACCTTCCATTATTTAAGAATGTCTTATATGTTGAAGGTCTAAAACATAACTTAGCATATCTCAAATATGCGATAATAACCATAATGTACGGTTTTCTAATCAAAGCTATGAGATTCTAAACAATAAGGGTTCTGTAATACTAACTGGAAGCAGAACGTCTGAAAACTGCTATATTGTTAGCGAATCTAGCTCATCTAATCAAACATGTTACATGGTCCATACAGACGAGACTGATTTGTGGCACAAACGTCTTAGACATGTACATTACCAAAATTTATATAGATTGAGTAAACGGGAACTTATAAGAGGTCTACCTAAGCTTCAAAAATTAGATAAAATATATGATGAATGCCAGATAGGCAAACAAACAAGAACCTCACACAAAAAGATGAATTCAAATACCACATCAAGACCACTCAAAGTCCTCCATATGGATTTGATAGGACCTACTAGAACGGAGAGTCGAGGTGGCAAAAGGTATATCTTGGTAATAGTGGATGACTTTACCAAATATACATGGGTAGTCTTCTTAAGGGACAAATCAGAAACCCTTGAAGAAGTAAGAAAAGTTCTCAAAAGGATTCAAATGGAAAAAGGTTCTCAAATCAGTAAGTTTCATAGTGATCATGGATCTGAATTTGAGAATAGCGATTTTGAGAAGTTCTGCATCAACCAAGGAATATTACATGAATTCTCAGTGCCCAAAACTCCACAACAAAATGGTATAGTGGAAAGGAAGAATAGAGTGCTTCAAGAAATGGCTAATGTCATGTTAAATAGCATGAAGCTCTCTAAGAATCTTTGGGCTGAAGTGGTCAATACAGCTTGCTATATTATTAACCGAGTCTACACTAGCAAAGATAATAATAAAACGGCTTACGAAATGTGGTTCGATAAAAAGCCTACTGTCAAATACTTTTAAATTTTTGGCAGCAAATGATATATTTTACGAGATCGTGAAAATTTGGAAAAGTTTGATACGAAGAGTGATGAAGGAATTTTCCTAGGATATTCGTTAAACAGTCGAGCTTATAGGGTTCTGAACAAAAGAACCGGTGTGATTCAAGAATCCATCAATGTTGTCATTGATGATCACTTAAACACACCAGTCTCAAGTTTGGATAATGATGAAGTTCTAGTAATTGATAAATCCGATACATCATCTAATCAGAATGATTTTGAGATAAGGACTGTTAAAGATCATCCAACCACACAAATTCTTAGAAACCCTCTCACTGGTGTTCGCACCCGAAGATAACTTGAAGATATATGTAATTATGTGTCTTTTACATCCCAAACAGAACCGTCAATGTAAAAGAAGCTCTTACTGATGAAAAATGGATTGTTGCGATGCAAGAAAAACTTAACCAATTCATAAGAAATGATGTTTGGTATCTCGTACCAAGACATAAGGATAAACACATCATTAGAACTAAATGGATCTTCAAAAATAAGTCTGATGAGTTTAGAAATATAATTAGAAATAAGGCCAGACTAGTGGTATAAGGTTACACTCAAATTGAAGGTATTGATTTTGATGAAACCTTTGCACCAGTAGCATGTCTTAAATCAATCAGATTGTTTATATCCATTGCGTATTTTAGAAAGATTAAGATTTATCAAATGGATGTGAAAAGTGCATTTCTAAATGGTGATTTGCATGAAGAAGTTTATGTGGAACAACCAATGGATTTTAAAGATCCCAAAAATACTGATCATGTTTATAAGCTTAAAAAGGCACTTTATGTATTAAAGCAAGCGCCTAGGGTGTGGTATGAGAAACTAACAAAATTTTTGTTAAGCCATAATTTTTAAATGGAGTCTGTTGACAAAACTCTGTTTGTTAAAAAACATAATGATCATATTTTGATGGTACAGATTTATGTTGATAATATCATTTATGGATCTACTTGTACTGATATGACTACTGAGTTTACAGATTTGATGATATCACAATTTGAAATGAGTATGGTTGGGGAATTAAATTATTTCCTAGGGTTGCAAGTAAAGCAACAACCTAATGGAATATTCATTTCTCAATCTAAATATGCCTTGAATTTAATTAAGAGATTTAGATTTGAGAATGGTTAGAATCTCGATACTCCTATGAGTACTACCTTGAAACTCTCAAAAGACTCTGAAGGTAAAAATGTTGATCCGAAACTTTATCAGAGTATGATTGGTAGTCTATTGTATTTAACTGCTAGTAGACCTGATATCACACTAAGTGTTGGTATTTGCGCAAGATATCAGTCTAGTCCTAAGGAATCGCACTTGATTGTTGTCAAGCGGATCATGTGATATGTCGCAAGAACTTTGAATCTTGGTCTTTGGTATCCTCATGAGACTAGCGTTCAATTAGCTGGGTACTCGGATGCTGACTGGGTTGGTAATCTTGATGATAGAAAGTCAACCAGTGGTGGTTGCTTTTGTATAAGAAATTGTTTAGTTTCTTGGTTTAGCAAGAAACAAAGTTCTATATCACTTTCAACTGCTAAAGCTGAATACATCGCAGCTGGTAATGCGTGTACGCAGCTTGTTTGGATGAAGCGAATGTTAAGTGACTATGGAATTAAACAGGGTTCTATAGTGTTATATTGTGATAATTCCAATGCCATTAATATTTTAAAAAATCTTATTCAACATTTTCGTACTAAGCACATTGACATTAGATTTCATTATATCCGTGAATTAGTAGAAGAAAAGGTTATATCGCTGGAATATATACCTACCAATAATCAACGTGCTGATATTTTCACGAAACCGCTAGACAAAAGTCGGTTTAATCAAATAAAATTTGATCTTGGCATGTGCATTATAAGATGATATTTTATGCATGTTTGTATCATATTGTATATATTTGATAGGTTATATTTTAATTTTTTGCAAAATATTTTGAAAAACTTGAAAAAAAAAAAATTTGGCTGGTACTCGACCGGTCGTGGAAATACACGACCAGTCGAGGAACTCGTGAAACCCTTTTAATTTGGGAAAATCTTTCGTTTTCCTCATATATATTTCTTCCTCCAACCGGCCGAACCTCGACTAGTCGAAGCCAACTCCCAAAATCTTCATTGTAAGTGCTCCATTTGTATTTTTCTTCTAGATTTGAGTATAGAATACTTCTCTTTACTCTTGAAGCTATTTATTTCAAGTTTCATTGTGATTTGGGGTTGTTATTCCAAAAATTCGGATCTTAGAAAAACCCATTTTCTTTTCTTTACAACTCCTTTTATTCTTGAACTCCTTGTTGCAAATGGCTTCTAGAGGAAGAAAATCAACTTCTCGTGGTCCATCATTGTCACGACCCAAACTCGGTAACCAGAATCACAAGGGACCCGATGGCCGATTTTGGTCGTAACAGCCTCCATAGTACCCCATTCTCGGGTCCTGAGGCAGGTTCCGATCCTGGGATCCTATAAGGAGGATTTTCATAACAGTATAATCATTACCAATATGAGCATACCCAAGATCACAGCAAATACATCTGAGAATAACAAAGGCACACATCACAAAATCCACTAAGAATTTAAACTTTTACAATCATCCATAAGGTCCAAAAGGACATACATGAGATAAAAGGAGAAGAGGGAAAGGTCGGAAACACTGGAGTCCTCAAAAGCTCCGCTCTACTCCACGCGCTGCTGCTACGATGCCTGCCTAGAATCTCCTGCACGCATCAATCGTGCATAAGCTTATAGAAGCTTAGAGGGTGGTGAAAGTGTGTGACAATGGTGCACAGAAGAATAGTAGGAGATGCAAGAAGGGAAATGTGCTCAATGAAAAAATCGATAACCTTACCAAGGCTTATCATGAATATGATGCAATGAGTACTGGATGTTAAACCAAGGCAATGCATGAAGGGGGCTCGTACAACCAATGCTAATGCGATGCAAGTAATACCAGTGCTCATATCCAAATCATAAGTCAAGTACATTTCCAATCATAAGGAAATCACCGGGGTCCATTACACTGCCGAATGACTGTCGCTCTACAGACCCCGCACAGTCAAACGAGCATAAGAGACCTCACTACCCGCCTGTGGACAGCCAATCACCAACAAGGCCTGACAGTAGCGGACCCATTTACGAGATGGTCAGACTCAGCCTAGCAATGCCCACTACACACCAGGCAGGTAAGGCCACACCCCTATCCAACCGACTACACGACAGTGGGAGTCACAGCCTAACGGTATAAGGCCCTCGTACGCTCATGTATTCCACCCGATCACGGCGTTGGAGCAGATCCTTGGTACCAAGGAAGTTTTGGGAATTTCACCCATGGGCATCCTATGCACCCGGTATGCTCAACTAATATTTCCGGTGTCCACGCATACGATCATCCACGAATATCCCTGTGGAGGTAAGGCCCTGATGAAGTAAGAGCAGATATCCACATGCTATGCAATGCCAGATGCATGAATCACACAATCACCCATGCATCAATCCCAAGCATTCATCTCTCAGGGAGATACCAACATGTCCTACACAATGCCACAACCATGACCAATCATTCCTCAACCAAGCATGCATATGATGTGTATGGGAGTGGGCCATGAAGATGAATAAGGGTGCCAATATGGTGGAGATGAACTCTCTACCTAACCATGAAGGGTCTAAGTACTTAACTAATTCCTCATAAGGAATACAACCTCTAGTGGGGGCCCATATACCTGGGGTAGCCCACAAGACTAAGGAGAACAATGGTATGGGCCTAAATAGTGAGATGGCTTAGCAAGGTTCTATGGTGGGCCTTTAACCACCCATAGAAGCCCATGGGTCTACCTTAAGGCTACCAACGTGGACATCCAACCACAATTGGTCCCTAAGGGGTAGCCCATCTCTAATTGATCATGAATCAAGGACCAAGGCCCATGCAACATCAAAAATAAGAAATGAGTAGCCATAATTATACCACAGCACTCATGTTGGGCTTCAGAAAGGGCGGCCCAAGGCCTACCCAAAATATGGGTTCAAGGAGAACACACATAACCCAACTCATATATAACACTATGGGCCCATAAGGGAAAGGTTAGGGCCCAACATAAAAGTCACTAATCCCATATATTATGGTGGCCTAGTGGGCGGCCCATTGCTCAAACCACATGGGCAATGTCATGCTCTTAGTCAAGTGAGTTGGGCCTACAACTCGGCCCAAGTATAAAGTTGATTTGATGGGCAATCAAGGGCCCATCTACTTGTGTAATCTGGCCCACTAACCCAACATAATAATATAGTAAAATGACCCAATAGTTCAATGGGTCTATCTGGAAAGTTCCAACTCAATTGGGCCTAAGGAGTTCAACAACTAGCTACATTCATGGACCCAATTAAATTTAACTGTGGTGGGCCTCAAAAGTACATTTATTAAGCCCAAAATTTAAGAAACTAAAGGTATCAATTATCTCCTCTAATACCTTCATAAATGTGGTGGGCCTCACTCCTCAAAATTTCAGCCCAAGTCCAAGCATAATTATAACATGTTGTTGTCCTAAATTTGGGCACTCCATTGGAGTGGGCACAAGGCCTCTAAAACTCTGAAAATTGAGGGCCATGGCCCCTCATCATTCATACAATGAGAGGAAACCCAAAAATATGGCCCACCATCAAAAGAAATATTTTTAAATTTTGGTTTTTATCAAGCATATTGTTGGACTGCACAACAGAAAAATTGAGAGTCCAGCCATCTTGGACCATTTTTTTGGATGCCCTAAAGGGGTCATTTGAGGCTGAAATTTTATAGACTGATACTTCCATATGTGGGCCACACCCCAAAAAAATTTCATAATTTTTAGATATTTATAGGTATTTTAATTAGTTTAAACAAAACAGACTATCCATGAAATCGGACAGACCTGAACGTCCCAACGTGGTGGGCCAGTCCGGCCCTTGCCACGGTGTGTACAGGGGTCCATTGGCCTTGAAATTTGGTAGGTGGGTCCTATCATGAGTAGATCACATCCCTAAAAAATTTTAGAATTTTTAGACACCTGTAAATATTTTAATTCATTTAAATAAATCAGTCTGTCCTAAAAATCGGACTGATCTGGACACTATATTATAGTGGGTCAGTCCAGCCACCACTATGGTACGTACAGGTGTCCATTGGTCTCCAAATTTTGTAGGTGGGTCCTACCTTGAGTAGGACACCCCTGAATAAATTTTTATAATTTTTAAACACCTATAGATATTTTAATAAATTTCAGAAATCTAACTGTCCATGGTGGGATGTTGCTGGAATAGTGTAGAAAATCCAGACTGTCCACCTCACTTGGACCATACCTTTGGGACCTCAATCAAGGTCAGATGGAGCTGAAATTTGGGGAACATCAAGATGAGATCCCCACCTTTCAGAAAAGTATATTTGATGGGTATGAATAGTCCCCCAAACAGTCCCAAAATCTGGTCCAAAAACAACCAGAAATTGTCCAGAAAATTCTGGACAGCAACATGTACTTAGATAAAATTTATTATATAGGTTAAATAAAAAGGAAAACACATTAATGGAGGATGGTGTGGCCTTCCTTAGTGGGCCCCACAAATGTCCATGTCATAATCTAAAGCCAACACACCTTGCATGCATCATTAAGGTAGCAAGTAGGACATCCAAAATCAAACAATGGGCAGTTTGGGCATCCCACCTTGCTGAAATTTATGGATGTCCTAGGCCCACCAAATGAGCCACACACATCAGGAAATAAAATGAGAGAAAAGAGAGATAGAAGGACAATCCGGCCATAGGGAAAGGGCTCCGCCACTATTGAGCCTTCCCTAGATCAATCACACCCATAAATCATACATAGATTTACATTTACAACATGAATCTTGCACATGCATGGCCTATAATTAAAATGCATGGTGAGGATGCCATCCCCACCATGGTTATAAGGTCTAGATGACCCAAACATAATATGATATGAAAGAAAATGGTCATGATGGGGCCCAAAGAGAAAGGCCCCATGCATGGATCATGCATGCATAAGATAGGCCATTAGGCCACAACCATGGGATTGTGTGGGATCTCCACCATTGATTGGTGGGTCCTACACTTCCCTCATGAAAAAAAAAAAACCATCTAAGCTATAGAAAATAGATTTTTACAACTAAAGGGGCACCCACCTCAAAGATGACCACCAAACTTTCACACTAAGGTCCTTTAGCACCAAGGGAGATGGATCAATGGTGGAGATGAGGTTTCAAGGGTTAGATGGTGGGGGATTAAGGAGGAAGGTGGCTGGAAAAATGGAGGAAAATGGGCTGGAGAAATGGAGGAAAATTGCTAGAGAAGAAGAGAAGAGAGAGAGAAATGAGAGGGAAAGAGAGGAAAAATCTTTTTAAAGAAAGTAATCATTAACCTATGGTGATACAAACAATGTTGCTAGGGTAGGTTAGGTGTGGGTGGTGTGTGAGGTCTTGGTAGTGTGAGTTATGGAGATTTAGGTGGTGTGTGTAGTGTGTGTTGGAACTTGTGCAAAAGAGGGAGTGTGGGCCACATACACCACTCCAAGGTGGGCCACATGATCGAAATCAAGGGCCATAGAATGAAACGTACACAACTTATGATCCACATATCGGATGGACGCACAAGACGCGGCGTTGGAACCGCGGCAACAATGCGGTCGCAATGGCATAGGTCTCAGCTCGATCCGAGTCGGGTCTACTTGATTGGACTCTAGGATGACCGCAGCACTATCTGAGGGTCGCAGGTCGCCAGAGTTCGACCGGTAGGACCGCGAGACCACAAGAAATGAAATGCACACTCTCACACACACATGCACATATGTGAACTTGGGTCGGGTCTCACAATCATCTTCCTCCAGATCAACCCCTCTCACTAAACATCACCTTAGGGATTTTGAAGATGATCCATCATATGTTCGTGACATCCATATGCAAAATGTAATCGTTGAACACCTTGTTGATCTTAATCATACAGCTCCGTTTGATATCTTTCCCATGCTACAAGCTGTAGGTTGGGATAACTTACTACATTGGGGTGGACCTGTATACCGGTCCATTGCTTAATCCATGTTTACATGTATATGTGATTATTCACTTGAAAATTTGACATTTAAAATTACCACAAGAGAATGACCATTTAATGTTGATCGTCACTTGATATCTGCTCTTATGGAAATTCCAGTTAATGATGAGGGAGTTCCCATTCATACACTATCTGAAAAACCTTCTCAAACTAAAAAATGTATGCTTTCTAAGGATTTATGCAATTTGGATGCTCCATGGACACATAAAGGAAATGCGCTCCCCTTACGGTATCTGTTACCCAAATACAGAGTGTTGCACAAGATTTTTGTGTCTAATCTGTATCCTCGGTTGGGCAATAAGACTGAGTTAACGTCTTTTATGGTTCGTATTCTTCATAATGTAGCCCGAGGTGCTCATCTTTGCCTACCTTCCTTGATTTGTCATTCTATCATTCATTTTCGACTCCATCCTGGTCATAGTGATATTTCCTTTAGATATTTGATGACCGTATTAGCTTCTCATATGTTAGTTGATATGCCGGTCGGAGAAGCCCCTATCCATCACTTGATATTTAATAATTCTAATCTAACAAGATGAAGCTGGAATTTCTTCCTGGCCAAGTTGATGGTGGTGGTGCAGCTGAAGCTGAACATGAGGAAGATGCTGGTGATCTTCCTCCTAATGATATTAATATGGATGATATCTTTAAAGATCTTCATTCTGACTCTGCGAATGATCTAGATTATCCGCCTTCTGCTTTCGATGCACGCTTGGTTGCATTGGAAACTAAGGTTGAATCTTTAAATGCTAGTATGGAAAACATGTCTGTTACCCATGATTTACAATTCAAGTATATGCACAAATATCTTAGGCGCTTAAACAAGGGCATGCACAAACTTGATCCTTCCATCCCTGCTCCTTCATCTGGGTCAGATTAGTTCATTTTCTATTTTCTAGTCTGTAATAACTTTCTTTATATCATGTTCACTTGACTGGATTTGCTATTGTCACTATCACTGTTTATGGCTCAGTTTATCTATTATATGTGTTGCTTATGCTATGATTTCCATTCTTATTTGGTTACCTCCTTGATTATTACTCCTTTCCAATCTACTTTATTCTTCCTTTGTCATATTGTGACAAAAAGGGAGAGTAGATATACTTTTGCTAAGATAAAGTTAGATTTTTTTTTGCTAAAGTAGGATTGGTGAAATATGTTACTCAGGGGGAGTATGTACAGTGATGGACTATATGAGCATGAGTATATGAGTATGGACTGCTTGTTGGTTGAATATTGATTTGGAGGTTCATGAATGTGTGTCGGTTTAACAACTGGTGCATGATTCTTTAATCAAATAATCTGTGATATGTATCCTATCTCGAAAGTGTGTTTTGTCACAAATTTGACAAAGGGGGAGATTGTAGGTGCTATAGTGAATAGCCCTTGTGATTGTCAAATTTTTGGTGATAAAGATATTTCTTTGAAGTTTGTGTATGTGATGAACAAAAGATCTATTCAAGACACAAGATTGGCTTCAAGTAGACAAGCACAACTTTTCAAGTTGAAGACCTTGAAGGTTTAGGTTGATATCAAAAGCTTTCAAGTTCTCAGAAGCTTTTCAAGCTAGAGATCTCAGAAGCCTTTAAAGTTCAAGTTCTCAGAAGTTTTTACTAAAAATCTCAAGTTCAAGAACTCAAGCTTCATTATACTCAAGGTCACTGGTGTTCAAGTTTCAACGTCCTTACTTCTCTTTTAAGATATGACTGACCTTAGGTGGACCTCTAGAGTAGGTCACTTTGGATACATAATCCATATATTTTTTATAAGTAATTTTGATCTATTCTAAGACTAGTCCTGTACCTTATTTGACTAGTCCTAGCACTGGTTCGACCAGTCCAAGAAATTCATCGACCGGTCCTAAGTTGTTGAGGATTTTCAGGATTTTTTAGTTATTCTTCAACCAGTCTTGGAGACTGTTCGACCAGTCCTGTGAACAGTGTCGACTGGTTTTTCGACCGGTCGTGGTTCTTCGACTCAAAGTATAACGTTAAGATTGGGCATTTTCGACAAGTCGTATGGAAACTACGACCAGTCGTAGGGTACCCATGACCTATCGAGCAACAGAAAATCTTATCGCGCCCGATTTATTTAAAATTTTGTTGGTTCTTTAACCAGCCGTAGATGTCTTAAGACCAGTCGAAGACGTGTTTTGCTCAGTTATAAATAGAGCACGAATCTCAGATTAATGATAAGAAATTCAAGCTAATTATTCTGGTATTCTGAGAGATTGGTCTGTGCTCCATTTTAAGCTAAGTGTACTTATTTAATATTCTCTTTCTTTAGCTTTATTTAATTGATTTTATTTTTGGTATTTCAATCTAATCTAAAAAGAGGAATTGTTATTTCCCTTTCTTTGGAATCAAAATCAATTAAGGCTAGCCTGAATTTGGTTTAATTTTAAAATCAATTAGAACTAGAACCTTTGTAATTGAGTACTGAATATTGAACTTGGACATTCATTCATCTACTCTGATTTGGTTCTTTCGGGCTGCTACATCAAAGGAGAAAATCAGGTATTTTACTTTTAAGTATAAATTCCTTTCTGTTTTGGTTTCTTTCGGAATTTGCCAGAAAAATCTCCTTGTTTTGGTTATCTAAGGAGAACCAAGAAAACTCAGAAGTGGAGTTTTATAATTGTGTAAGCCCAGAGACAAAGACACAATTGTAAAGGTTTTTGGTGAACCTATGAAAACCTACTTTGTTAGTGAATGCTAATATCCCCAGTGTGAGGATATTAGGAGTGGAGTAGCATTTTGTGTGGCTGTTGTATAACAGTTGGTGAACACACAGGCGAACCACTATAATCCCTTGTGTTGTGGCTGAATGGTTTTTATTTTATATCTTTATTTATGCATTTGAGAGATGTACATGTGGCTGTGAATGTTGTAATCTTTTGTTTCAAGCATTGTGGAGAATGTTGTAATAGTTTAGAATTTATTTCTTTCTATTCATTTATCAGCTTGATATTTTTTTGTTCTAGTAAGGTTGCCCTGCCATTCTTATAGTGCATGGTTGTCCTTAGAATAATATATATTTGTAATTACAATTTATACTTCAGTGCAATTTGTATTTATTTTTCTATTCCTCTTCGGTTTGATACTTCATACAAAGACATTTCTAGAAATCAGACTGTCCTACCATAGACTCTGGTTTTTGGTGTAAGGTTGTCCTTAGAACAACATTTGTATTAACCTCTCAAGATCTGAATTTTGAGGTTACCTTACTATCTTGCATTGTGGTTTATTTTGTTATCTTGTTGGCTATCATATTTCTTTAATTTCCGTTGTTATAAATTTTTTTTTGGCATAGTCCTATTCACCCCCCCCCCCCCCCCCCCCCCCCCCCCCCCCTCCCTCTAGGACATATAGCTAGGCCTTTTCAATATGAGCCTCATATACAACACATCAGGCCACCTCACATGGGCCTAATACACATCACTATGAGCCTCACTCATGGGCAACATATACATCATAATGGGCCACGACAATGGGCCATAAATACATCACATTGAGTTTCATCATCTAGGCTGCATATACTTCACAATGGGCCTCCGCACATGGTTCATAAATACATTACATCTAGCCTCATCATATGGGCCTCATATACAGCACATCGGGCCGCATCACATGGGCCTAATACACATTACTATGGGCCTTGAATACAACTCAATGGGCCACGCCAAAAAGGGTCATAAATACACAATAGGTGAGCCCTGCACATGGGCTCAATATACATGATAGGTGGGCCTTGCACATGAGCCTCATACACGACAAGTGGGCTACATCAATGGGCCGCACCAATAAGCTCATACACATCAAGTGGGCCTCACACATACATAACGGGACTCTTACCTAGGCCTTAAATGCATCTTGATGAGGTTGGGCCCTACCCATTCCAAATGGGCTCATCAATGGAAAACTTGGATAAAACACGTACATCACGTGGGGGCCACGTGAAGGGATGGTGTGAATACAAAATACATACATCTAGGTGGGCCTCCAATCGTCAAGAAGTCAGATGGACGGCGTGGCTGAAAACACATACATCATGTTGGGTTTCACAAGTACCGTCCAGAGGGATGGTGTAGACAAAAATACATCAACGTGGGTCCCACATGGGGTTGACCACATATATAATAAACACACACACATATATATTATTATAATAATTTCCTTACCCTTTTAAGAGGACAGCAATGTCCCGACATTGTCCATGTAAATCAACATCGTCCGTACATTGTCCATGTAAATCAGCACCGTCCATACATTGTCCATGTAAATCAGCACCGTCCAAACATTATCCATGTAAATCAGCACTATCCAAACATCATCAATGTAAATTTACACTGTCCAAACATCGGACAACACCGTCCAAACACTGTCCAAACATCGGACAGCACCATCCAAACACTGTCCATGTAAATCAGCACTATCCAAACATTAGATAGCACCTTCCAAACACTGTCCATGTAAATCAGCATCGTCCAAACACTATCCAGCACCGTCTAGCACAGTCTAGACGGTGTGGATGAAAAAAATACACCATGGAGGTCCCATGCTGGCAAAATAGATGGACGGCTTGGAGGAATACATGCATCACGGTGGATTTCCACCATCTAGATGTCTGGACAGTGTGAATGCAACATATGCATTGAGGTGGGGTCCCACCATCCTTTAGATGGATGGTGTGGATAGCAGGTGGGACCCCAGAACTTGTTGTTTCAATATAGCAGCTGTATAGCTAGTGCAGGGTACTCCAGCCAACCTACTTTCTCAATAGGTGGGTCCCACGTGGGGCCCACCACTCATGATATATATATATATATATATATATATATATATATATATATTATTTTATATATATAATCAAACACCCAGCCCCTGGACGTTCATTCCATGGACGATCTGGATGTGAGCTCCCACCATGATCTCCACATGTGCATGGGTCCCACAGAGCTTGCTGACGACCAATCAGCAATTAAAATACATAAATCACAGTGGGTCATCACAGATAGATGGCGGTGATGAAACACATGCATCAGTGTGTGACCCACCATCACAGCTAGACGGCTGGATGAAACACATAAATCAGGTGGGCTACACGGCATCACAAAAGGGAGAAAGAAAGAGAGAGAGAGAGAGAGAGAGGTCGGATGGTGGAGGGACCTTACTACTATAAGCCCCTCTATACAATGCATACATCAAGATGGGTCCCACCATATGTGGGCCCCTTAAATCATCAAATTCGAACAAAATCACCCACCTTTGATTTCCTCTTCTTTCTTCCGCCTATAGCCTCTAGAGCTCTAAGGGAACGATTTCAACTGTCGAGATGATCTTTGGATGGTGGAGATGGGAGGTAGGAAGGTGGGCCACACTAGCTTCTCTCATGGAAGTTTGGACATGGGTTGCTTAGAGAAAGAGGGAGAGAGAGATGAGAGAGAGAGGTTGTAAGAGAGAGAGAGATGGGTGAGTGATGGGTGTACTTGGTTGTGTGAGAGAGTTAACTTTGGGGAGGGTGGTTGTATTGGGGATGGGTGTTGTACTTTAGCTAGTGGTGTGATTGATTTGACATGTTTATCTTAGGTTTGCAAATGTGCGGTGTCTTCCTCAAACTGAAAGTGGGCCCACATCTCTTGGCCCGGGTATCGCCTCAGTGCCAAGACGCGGCGTCGAAACCACGGCGATGGTGTTATCACAAGGATACAAGTCTCGGGTGGAGCTGACTCTAGAATAGGGGATATGCCTCAGGGTTGTGCGTAAATGCTATCAATGCATTGCGGGTGACCAAAATTCGATCAGGACTGTGGAAGTCTACGAAATGGTATGGGCTAGGATATGGACCTCACAGCTATTCCCTCCTAATAAAAATTTCATCCTTGAAATTTAAACCATAACACAATCAATAAAGATCTCTTCAAGGGAGGAAAATCCTATCAGAACACAACATACTAATCATAATCAAACACCTAAGAGATGGGGACAATGCCCATGAATCTCAGCCTCTTGCTCCCAAAACACCTTATCAACACTATGATGATCTCACTGGAGCCCGGATCCTACATCAGAAATGATCGAAACTGAAATACTATGCAGCCTCACAATCTCAACAGTAGAAATTTATTATCAGAAAATCTCTAAGTTATTCGAACTCGGGTATCTAATCATTCTAAGTTATCAACAATCATAAAATGCACGATAGTTATCAGCAGATATGTGATGTTATCTTCAAGTATTCTCAAATTATGCTCTAATACCAACTTCTGTCACACCCCAGACCTAAAATCGGGCTCACAAAATTTTCGATTGTTAAATTTGGTTCTAACAGCCTCCGTAGTACCCCATTCTCGGCTCCCACCGCCCATACACCAGATTTCGATCCTGTGATCCAATAAGGAGGATTTTTCAACGTACATTTGTCTCATAAGAAGCATAACCACTAGTTTACCCAAATCACAAAGGTAATATCATCATCACATATCCACTAATATAAATATTTGAATACAATACTAAAAGGAAAATACATATATCGAAATCAAAGATCCAGAAGTCAGTTACATGCTCCAAGCTCCACGCTGCTGCAACCTAATACCACTTGCATACATCTATCGTGCATAAGCTTATAGAACGCTTAGAGGGTGATGAAAGTGTGTGCGCAATATAAGTGACAAGCACACAAATACAATGTTATAATCATACGATGTTAAAAATACTAGCATGATCATGAATTATAAGATATCAGAGTAAGCAGAAACATACTGGTAAGTCCACGAGTCATATAATATCAGAGTACACAATGCAGATCATAATGAGCCAAATATTATATACTACGGATGCAATGCAATATGCAGATCCTGCTAAGTCCGTCTAGGCCATATAAGTGAAGAAATGTAGCAACCCAAAATACCATATGTTGTGGATGTAATGCAATATGCGATGCGAATAAAATGACCAAGCTAGAGTGTGAAATCGAGATGATGGTATCTAGTATTATAGGCTACGGGGTCCACCACAAGGGACTTCTATCTAAACCAGTCCCATACCTAAATTTTGATAGTCAAACTCAGTGTGGTAAACTCCTGATCTCAGGTTAGTTATGCGCCCTAACCGAAATCCTGGCCATTGCGAAGGTACACATAATAAATAGTTACCCACCACCAGCCCAAGTAGACAGTGAATGAATGAATATGCAACTTCTACTCAGTAAGTCCACATATCAGTACTATACATCTCTGGGATCATTACCAGGGTCTATTACACTCTATACCAGCTTGTCGCCCCTATCCGAGCAGATAACTGAGTAAGTGGAAGAGACCTTACTATCCACCTACCAATATTGGGCCCAGCTCATCGATAGTGGACCTATTCCTTAAGCTGGTCAAACTTTACCTAGATATTGTCCCCTCACTCAGGTGGGTAAGGTCACACCCCCTCCCAACTGACCACGACAGAGTGAAAGACGCCGCTTACTGGTATATGGCCCTCATACGCTTATATATATCCACTCGGTCTAGATGTTAGGGCGTCCTCTGGTACCAACAGGGTTTAGGAATTTTTACTTAGGATCATCTATGGCAACCCGATGCTAGTAATAGATTTTTAGTGTCTCATCTGGCCATCCACAATATGCCTATGAAGGCTATGGGCCTGATGTCACGAGGGCATACGGTAGTCATATCACAAAATAAGAGATGCATGAGTCATACCATCGAGTCATGCATCAAACCTACGCATATTATACGTTTATGTGTGATGGCTCCGCCTATCAGGGAGTCCTACAACAACCTACCCAATGACATATACAATGGTCAACCACATCTCATAACAAACATGCAAATGATGCGTATGGGCATGTATCATAATACTATGCTATCACATACTCAATCGATATTGATAATCAGCCTATACAATAGGCCTCGATAATCGGCCTCGACAATCGGAATCGGCCTTAATAATCATCCTCGAAAATTGGCCTTGACAATTGGAATAGGCCTTAATAATCAGCCTCAACAATCAGAATTGGCCTCGACAATTGAAATCGGTAATCGGCTTAACAAAGGGCCTAAGGGAAGGTCACAATGTGGACATTTAACCATCGTCGCCCATCAATGTGGACATTTAACCAACATTGGTCCTAAGGAGTGGCCCACATAGAGCCAAAGCCAAACATATAGTGGGCCCATGGCCTTACACAAAGGCCTAATACACATCACTATGGGCCATATGACATGGGTCATAAATACACCATAATGGGCCTCGAATACAACTCAATGGACCACACCAAAAAGGGCCATAAATAAGCAATAGGTGGGCCCTACACATTGGCTCAATATACATAATAGGTGGGCCCTTCACATGGGCCTCATACATAAAAAAATGGGCTGTATCAATGGGTCGCACCAATGGGCCTCATACACATTAAGTGGGCCTCACACATGGGTCTCATACATCAAGTGGGCCGCATCACATGGGCCTTATACATCACATCGGGCCTCATCATATGAGCCTCATATACAACACATCGGACCACATCATATGGGCCTAATACACATCACTATGGGTCTCACTCACGGGCCACATATACATCACAATAGGCCTCCGCAATGGGCCATAAATACATCACATTGGGTTTCATCATCTGGGCCGCATATACATCACAATGGGCCTCAACACATGGGACATAAATGCATCACATTAGGCCTCATCATATGGGCCTCATATACAGCACATCAGGCCACATCACATGGGCCTAATACACATCACTATAGACCTCGAATACAACTCAATGAACCACACCAAAAAGGGCCATAAATACACAATAGGTGGGCCCCGCACATGGGCTCAATATACATAACAGGTGGGCCCTACACATGGGCCTCATACACGACAAGTGGGCTGCATCAATTGTGGGCCTCATGCACATCAAGTGGGCCTCACACATACATAGGGGCCTCTTACCTGGGCCTCAAATACATCTCGATGGGTTGGGCCCTGCCCATTCCAAATGGGCCCATCAATGGACAACTTGGATAAAACACATACATAATGTGGGAGCCACATGAATAGACGGTGTGAATACAAAATACATACATATAGGTGGGCCCACACCTGTCCAGAAATCAGATGGACGGCGTGGCTGAAAACACATACATCATGTTGGGTTTCACAAGCACCGTCTAGAGGGACGGTGCAAATGAAAATACATTAACGTGGGTCCCACATGGGACCCACCACATATATAATACACATATATATATTATAATAATAATTTATTTACCCTTTTAAGAGGACAGCAACGTCCGGGCATTGTCCATGTAAATCAACACTATCCATACATTGTCCATGTAAATTAGCACAGTCCATACATTGTCCATGTAAATCAGCACTGTCCAAGCATCATTCATGTAAATCAACACTGTCCAAACATCATCCATGTAAATTAACACTATCCAAACATCGGACAGCACCGTCCAAATACTGTCCATGTAAATCAGCACCATCCAAACATTGGATAACACCATCCAAACACTGTTCATGTAAATCAGCATCGTCAAAACATTGTCCAGCACAGTCTGGATGGTGTGGATGAAATAAATACATCATGGCACTCTCATGCTGGCAAAATAGATGGACAACTTGGAGGAATATATGCATCATGATGGACTTCCATCGTCTAGATGTCTGGATGGTGTGAATATAACATATGCATCGAGGTGGGGTCCCACCGTCCTTCAGATGGATGGTGTGGATAACAGGTGGGACCCCAGAACTTGCTGTTTCAATATAGCAGCTATATAGCTAGTATAGGGTACTCCAACCAACCTGCTTTCTCAAGTTGTTGTGCATTGGAAGTTGTTGTGCGTTGGAAGCTATCGTGCACTGGAAGATACTGTGCGTGCTGAAAGCTGCTGTGCGTTGTAAACTATTACGCTCTAGAAGCTGTCGTGCGCTAGAGGTTGTTGCGCACTAAGCTATTGTGCATTGGAAGATACTGTGCACTCAAAGCTATTGTGTGTGGGAAGGTGTTATGCACTAAGCTATTGTGCTTTGGAAGCTGGTGCGCACTGGAAGTTGCTGTGCACTGAAAGTTATTGCGCGCTGGAAGCTACTGTGCACTAGAAGGCATTGCGCGCTATAAGCTATTGTGTGCTAAGCTATTGTGTGCTAAGATGTTGTGCGCTGGAAGCTGCTGTGCCCTGGAAGCTATTGGGCGGTAGAAGCTGCTGTGTGCTGGAAGCTGCTGCGCGTTGGAAGCTGCTCCGCACTAGAAGCTGTTATCCACTAAGCTATTATGCGCTAAGCTATTGTGCGTTGGAAGCTATCGTAAGCTTGAACTTGTTACACGCTAGAAGCTGTTGTGTACTGAAAGTTGTTGCGTGCTGGAAGTTGTTGCCCACTGGAAGTTGTTGTGCACACTCTATTGTGCGCAAATAGCCTTCACACGTGCGAGACACCTATAAATACCCCTCTCTTATCTTCATTTAGATGGACAAAAGTTGAAAAGTCTCAAGGAACTTCCAGAGGAGAGAGGAAAATGGAGCATGATGGAAGATCCGCACAACAAAATTATGACACAATAGAATTATGGCACAACGAAATTATGGCATAACAGAATTATGGCATAACGGAATTATAGCACAACGGAATTATGGCACAACCCAAGTTCATGAAGTTTTCATCTCTTCTTAGATTGTGCACCACTATTCTTACCCAAAATGCCCCTTCCTTGATCAAGTGCGCCAGTTGCTAGATTCATAAAGGGAAAGTAAAGGAAATGTGAAGCACAGAGAAAGAGCTCCAGGAGAAAGAAGAGTATGTCCGTACGACTAGAAGGATAAGTAGAAGAACGACCAATGCCTATCACACAACCAAATCAAGGGCTTTAAGTCTGCATGACTCATTTTCCTTTACGATGAACAATAAAAGCATCGAAATGCTATTGAAATCGCCATCGGGCTATCTTCACCTTTGCTCATTGTGTTGATTGATTGTACTCTATTTTCAGAATCATGGGAATCTAAGGATGTAAATGAACTCAGAATGAATAAATATCTTGTGATCATTGTTCTCTCATTCTTTCTTTGTTATCAATGAATAATTTCTCCAAATCGAATGCATTTGTTTCTTGTTCGAAACAACATGATTTTTCTACTCTAAGCAATATTGTCTCGATAGATGTGGGGAAACTTAAAGAGAGTGCAAAAACAATATGAGCTAGATTTAGAGGTTTTATCTATTTCTTAAGAAGGTTTTTCTTTTTTCTTTTTTCTTTTTATCATTTGGGTTGGATGCTTTCTCTATTTTATTTAATAATTTAAAGGTTTTATCTATAGAGAGGTATGTACATAGCTTTTAAATGACTTTTTTTTTTAAAGGAAAAATGTTATTTCCATTCATACGAAGAAAATTACACAACTGATTATGTGTTTTGGGTTGTCGACAGGTACAAAAAGATCCTGGGGCAACCTATCAAGCTGTTAAATGACTGAACTTCCAGTCATTCGGTCAGGCCAACATCTTGTGTTGTCATATTGTTCAGATATGCTAATACAAGAAGAGCATCTCGTCATAATCACTACAAGTCAAGTAAATACAAAACTCAAGGGGCCATCTGTCAGGTGGATGAACAGTTTGAACTACATACATTGGATTACTAGAGCATGCAAATATACAATATTGAACTCCATGTCACATAATTTATGGAAATAACTGAATGTTAACTTTTGCAAAGGCCCTGTTTCATGGACGCCTAAAAATAAGTTCGTCTCATTTTAGTTAACAGTGATTATTTATGAGAGATCTTGATGTCTAATAATCTTTGATTTTCCTGCTTTGTATCTAAGGTGATTGAGTAACATAGGTTAAGAAACTATGCAAGTTATGGTGTACATGTGTGGACAATAACGACCTCATCTCTATTAGAAACTGAAAGTTGCTGATGCAAGCATATAATAAAATTATTTGGTACTTGATAAAAATTATATATATATATATAAGGACGAACTGTCAGCAATTATGGGTCAAGGGATCATTTCAAAAGTTTTGACTGGGAATCTTTCCAAGGCATATTTTCACTAGAGTTTCACTGGTCTATTATGTGTTAAGGGATCATTTCAAAGCATGTGATTGTAACTTGCTAATTGAAATAGCCTATTTTGACGACCGGTGAGATGTATGCCACATTCTCATGTGTTGGGATCATTTCTTAATAGATAAACTCATTTCTATTATTTAGAAATATAACCACTACATTACTCAAAGTATAAAGGGTTGGGAAGTATAGAAAGCATAGTTTAAAAGCTTAAAAAACCGTCTTTGGCTATTTATTAGACTGATAAAGATAGTGTCATGTGTATAAGTGATTTAGAATTCAATCCTGATTGTCTTACCTTATAAAACTTACTCCCTTTGAAGCACTCAAAGCTAAAGAAAAAAGTAAATAAATAAAAACCTTGAAGAGCTACTTGGTTTCAGATTTCATCGAGACTAATCTGCATAAAAACTTGATTTGATCACAACTCAGTCAAGATGGTGGAAAAACTCTGAAAACTAAATGAAGGCTCCCAAACCTTTGAACAGAAGAGCTTTAACTTCAGCTCCAGGTCACAGTATCACCAGCAAGCTTGCAAGGAACTATGGCTAGCTGCACAAAGATGAACTCAATTAAGAGCTAAAACTTTTCAACCTCTCATTGTGCGGGCATGGTTGTGTGAGATTAGATGAACTCAATTAAGAACCCTACTCCACTGTACCCAACTAGTTGCAGAGGGTATCTTTGTCATTTGGTACAGATTCTTCTAATTCCTAAGAAAGGTCTAAAAGAAAGATTGACCAACTAGAATTCATGCAAGGTCCATGCAAACTCTTCCAATTCCCATCACGAGTAACACATTAGTGTTAAAATTTCAGTCCGTAGGTAGATACATCAAGAGAAAAAGTACAATAGCAATCAAATAGATCTTTGATTTGTAGCGTGGTGTCCCACAACTATGTATGGGTGCATGTGGAGAGTTCATGTAGGCTGAACATAGTTCAGCATATAAAATAACAATAAAACTGCCCCATGTAAAACTAGTAATGATCATAAGAACTGTAAGCCTAAAATTGTCAGGGTAAGAACATATAAGTACAGCTCTAAAATTTACCTTTCTCCATGAGCTTGATTTTGATGAAGTTTGAATCAAAATCCCCATCTGCATTCACAACAACATGAGATTAATTGCAAAAGGATTGCACCTAAAATTCACACAGGTAAAATAGGAGATCAACACATGCACACCCGCCAAGCTTTTGGCATAATTTGTTCCGCCACATACATAGAAAGCCACACTAATGCCAATGCCATCATTAGGCTAATGCTAATGCTGTAAGAATGATAACACATTTAACACTTGTAGAAAAGAGTTGCAGAAGGCAATGGCAATCTAGGATTGGAACAAAGTACATTGCAAAAAGAGACTCACCTCAAGACTACATTTTCAAAAACCCTCCAAAATGGGGGTTTAGATTAGATTAAAATCCAAATACACCAAATTCCAACTACCAAATGCACCTTCAAATTGAAATCCCTTCAAATACACCAAATGTCAAATTGCCAAACACACCATAATAAAACATTTGTATACACCTGACGATGAAATACTTTCTATCTTATCATCCTTCATCTCCATGAAAATAGGCTTAAATTTAAAATGTCTAGAAAATATTACAAATTACCTATGGCAGATTGCAGACACCCAAAGTTCAAATGCTACACATTATGAACCCCACACAGGGGCACAGCCCACTTGCAATTCATATCAAATAAAAAATTTTACAGTCTACAAAATAAACAGCCGATATAACAAATAATTGAAATATTCTTTCCTAATAGCTGAGTCAACATGTACCACTAGTATCCGACACGACACAGGGAAGAACAAGTGTCCTCGTAACATAAAACTTTGCACTTGCCAACTATACCATAGTCAAGACAGCTATCAGCTCAAAGATTATTGAACAAAAAACATGGATTAAAAAAATAAAAATAAAAACTAGAAGTCGATGTTCAACTTGATATAAATAGATATATGGATATAAATTGATCAAGTTGAACATCAACTTGACTTAAGAAACATAAAACATGGATAGAAATTCTAATAAAATCAAGGAAACTGTAAGCATTTTTCATTTCAATAACAAAAATTCCATAGAAAAAAATAATAATAAAACATTGTAATATATCATCATCTAAGCCTTATCCTAACTAATTAGGGCCAACTACACAAATCTTACTCTGACATTCAATTCTAGTAGATTAATTAGGGCTCGTTTGGATGAGTGGATTGAGTGGGACTCAGACGTATTAAGAGGGATTCGTCCATCAAATCCCACAATGTCCTTATGATGTCTCGTTTGCGCGGCGACTGGATAAGAACGAGAGGGTTTTTGTTCGGATTGAATGTTGGATTCACAAATCCACCTGGATCCTCCCCTCCTATGCTAGATTCCATCTCAAGTCCATCCCAAACCCATCCGCAGTCCATCGAACGAACTACGGGATGGGATTGGAGAGTGAGAGACATGGCGGGAGTCATGGTGGGAGTCGTGGCGGGATGTGAGTTTTCACGCGAAAAGGCTTATAAGTAACTCCCAGGAAGGTCGCGATGGCCATATTCATCCATCACCGTTGCCATCGTGATCTGATGGTTGGGCTGAGGTAGGTATTTTTCCTCCCTCCCAGCATTATACAACATGCTCTACTATAGATCCTTCATGCATGCTGGTTTTTCATGTAGTTTTGGTGGTATTTGAGGGACCGAATGGTGTTTTGATTGCATATTTTCAAACCCCCATGTTATCACAAGGCCATGTGCCTCCGAAGTGCATGTGTGTTATCTGGTTTCTACCACGGCTTTCGGTTATTGTGTAATAGGTGTGCATGTTCAATTTCAGTATCACACTTCTAAATACACTCGTATATTTACTGTAAATCTGCTTTAATCTTGTTGTGGTCACTGGTTCGTTTGGGTTTTCCAATATTTCGTTGCTCAGGGTTTCGGTTATTTGGGGGTTTTGGACCAGGTGATTTCTCAATCCATGAAGTACCATGAAAATGGGAGTTTTGGGTTTTCTGAATAGTATTATGGAGATATATTTCAGTTTTCTATGTATTGCCTTGGATTAAAGCCTTACCCCCTATTATATGGGTTCAATGTGACTTCAACCTATACCGTCTTGGGTTATGGTACCATAAAAATAAGGGTTTTGAGAAAGCTGAATAGTTTTCTGGAGATATTATGGGTTTTTTATGTATTTTCTTGGATTGAAGCTAAACACCATACTTTCTGGGTTTAATGCGACTTCAACCTATACCGTCTTGGGCTGTAGAAGGGCCCATTGTTAAATTGCTAATGAATCAGACGATACACTATAGAAAGTATTGGTCTTTTAACCTCTATGGATATCTAGTATGGTTACTTTTATCTATTTTCGTTGGTTTGGAGTACCTTTTCGATTCTAACTACATATGTGCAATTGGATTCCTTCAAAATACTTCAACTATAGTGACTTATTATACCTAATGCTATAAGTTTTTTTTTGTGAAAATCTGTTGGTTACTCGCAACATGGTTTCACTAAATTGAAGGTCATTGATCTCCAACCTTGGATTTGATAAAGATCTCTGGTATGGTCTCTATCATCTATCTTACTTTACTGGTTCTCAGAATGTCATATTGCCTAGGATTTTCTTAGAACTTCCTTGGATTGTTATTCGTGTTTGATTTAGTGGATTTTCTATTCATGTCTGATTCTAATAATGGATATTTGAAGAGGTATTTTGCTGAGCTTTCTCTTTAATTAATTTCTGGTTTTGTTTACAATAGTTGGTGTTTGCTTTTATGTTGGATATGGTCATTTATTACCAATAGAGCCTGTTTAAAAATTCTTAAGTTTGATTCTTCTCAGCACTCTCAATTTATTGTTTATTTTGAGAAAAATCATCATTTTTTTGGGGAAGTCATGAAAATTATGTATATGTTTCTACTTACATGATCCTTTAACTCTTTTTTTGGTCAGCTTTCTTTACAAGTAGATGCTATTATATGATTAACCTATATAACTGGAACATTCAACTGACTGCATGTTTTTTGAATATCAACAGCCTTTTGCATGCAGCCATGGTTTTAGTTCGTGCTTTGATCTTAAAATTGCACCCCAATTTGTATTGCTAGATTGGATTAAACATTAAAACTAATTTGTTGTTCTATCATGGTAAATCAGAGCTTTGATTCTATTAATGGATTATTCTGGAAGTTTGAGCTCTGATTCTATTTATGGATTTTCCTTTGGGGGCTTTACTAATTATGTTAATGGATTATGTTGTTCATGCTCTGATTTAATGGATTATTCTGGTACTGTAAATCAGAGCTCTGATTCTGTTAATGCAATTTTGGGGACATTTGGATTATTCAGTTAATTTTGAGGACTCAGTTGGGTTTGAATTTCTTTACTAGTCTTGGTTTAACATTGGATGCCAGTTATGAACTCTTTGGGTTACAATTGCAATCTGTTTACTTGGCTTGGTGCAACTTGGATGCTGGTTGTGAAATTTGTACCATACATCTCCAATGGCGATAGGATGCTGACCATAGTTTTTTGTGTGGGCCCAACACACCAAACATGTTAATCAGGTGTAACTCACTAGGATGAAGTTAGGATGGAAGAATTAGCTTGATCCAAAACTCAGGTGGCCCACACTGTCTGAACTTAACAGTTTTAAGGAGGAAAAAGTACATTTTTTCTATTTTTTGTGGTCCATTTTAGTTTTATATTATGCTGATATCTTGTATGTACAGTTCAATCAAGGATTCCCAACTATGAAACGAGTGGTTTTGTTATTTCTTGTATGTACAGTTTTCTTATGTCTTTTTATTTTACATTTACAGGAACAAGTGAACGAGGAGGTACATACACAGTCTAACTTAGAGTGAGAGTTAGAGTTAATTGAAATTCAACAACAAGAGTTTAACACCAAACCTTGAAAGATGCTTACATTACTCTATTTCTTAGTTTCTATTTCCTCGGTTGTAATATTACAATATGTTTATTGATTGCATATAATGAAAGTGACCTTTATCTCTCAAACGCCAAGAATTCAATTTTGTTTTGCCCATTCTATGTTATCATTTCTTCTATAACACAGGCACACAGAGCTAGTTAGACAATAAGCTTAAGTCCACTTAGTATAGTACATTGGTATCAACTTGTCAAGTATGTACAACAATCGACAGAGCTTGACTTGATCCAAAGTATATGTGGCCCACCTGATGACTGGATCAGCCATATTTTTACATTAGGTGATTTACTTGATGACCAGCCTTTTGGATAGGTTAGATGTCATACACAGATGACACGTTGACAATTATGTCCTAGTTGAATGGTAACCTTACCATTCAACTAGTTGCATTTGAGGCCTCCTCTATATGTATATAGAAATAGGATCGATTTAGTATTCATTTTCTTTATTCTGCAAACAGTGGATTTAATATGTATATAGAATTATAGACTTCATTATTGCAGGAAATATTTACTTAATTGGTGGGTGTATGTCACTAATTCCTCTGTTTAACCACTTCTTAGGTTCTGCTATGGAAATTATAGAATTCTATGATTGTAGGAGATGGTTTTCGAATTCATTTATCACCTTTAAACTATAATGTCAATAATCTAAGAAAAGGTTGCAAGTCCGTCAAGATTGGTGATGGAGCTTTTACGGTTGCAAGTAATATTGTTGCATATTACCACTCCCATAAACTATAGGCACAACTATCAACCCGATACAAAAAAATAATAAAAAATAATAATAAATAAAAATTTGTCACTCAAACACCAATGTTTCATGTGTATATTGATTGAATATATATATTTACACACTATTATTTGTGATGTATATTTACGAGAAATCCGCATGTGAGAGTGTAGGTTATTAGTTGGTGATGGATGATGAAGATGAGGAAGATATGGAGACGAAATTTGTTATTCGCGTGGTGGCAGCTTGTGTACAAATTGTTAGGGAATAGTGTCACACATACATGTCCAAACAACTGGCGCATCATGGAGATGATGAGCGAGCGAGGTTCATCAATTCTATCATTCAGGCCAGCGACGAAAATTATGTTGATCAATGTAGGATGAATCGAGATATATTGTTTGAACTATGTACAAAACTACGTGAGAAGACATGGCTCCGTGATACTCGTAATATTAGTCTTGAAGTACAAGTAGTTATTTTCCTACATAGGTTAGGGCACAATGTTCAGAATCGGGTCATAGGTTACAAACTTATTCGATCTGGTGAAACCGTTAGTCGGCACTTTCACCATGTTCTAAATGTAATGGTATCAATGTACCCTGATTTCGTTAAATAGGTCGGAACAAAAACGCCATCTGAGATCCAAACAAATGTAAATTGGTCTACTTACTTTCAGGTATTATTTCCAATGTGTCTGTTTTCTAAGTATGTTATTTTCACTTCCCTCCCTTGTTCGGTCCTAAACAATAATTGATTATTCATATTTAGGATTGCATTGGTGCAATTAATGGTGCACATTCCAGTGCATGTGTTGTCAGTTGACCAGGCGAGCTTAAGTAATTAGAAAGGGGTCCTCTCCCAAAATGTACTGGTTGCATGTTCATTTGATATGAATTTTAGATATGTAATGGCCGGTTGGGAGGGTTCTGCTTCAGATGTGAGGATGCTACACAACGCATTGACTCAAAATTCCCATCTTGCTTGTCCCAAATGGTACTGGTTATATGTTCAAAGAGGGCCAATCTATTTCATAACTATGAATTCTTTTAGTTTTCCACTTAATAGAACATTGATTCAAATATGTAGGAAAATATTATGTTGTCAATGCTGGATATGCTCATTCACCTAGTTTTATGGCTCCATTCAAGGGTGTTCGATACCACTTACAAGAGTATCGAACCGGGAGAGTGCCTACTAACATGAAAGAGTTGTTTAATTACAGACATGCACAATTGCACAATGCAATCGAGTGTTGTTTCGATGTTTTGAAAGGCAGATTTTTCATCTTAAAGAGCGCTATGCAGTATGAATTTTAAACACAAGTTAAGATTGTGATAACTTGTTGTGTCCACACAATTTTATACGTACCAGAAATGAGTCTCCTCATAACCGTAAATATGCTAGTATATCTACTGGCGATGGGGAGGGTATCCCTACGCCTCATGGGGTTTCAATGAAAAATGAGCGATAATGGTTGTTGTGAGTAACTTGGCGTGAAGAAGATGCTTGGAATCGAGTGCATGATGACATTACAACCAGAATGTAGGTAGATGCATAGAAGAATAGGAGTAGATAGTCAATTTTATATATTTATTTTTCATTACTTACTTGGTGATATTTAGTTTCAAGAAATATTAAGTTCAAAACAATGGAATTATGGTCACCCATAAGCGGACTGGGTTAATTAATGGTTACTTGATGACCAATAAATTTTTATTGTGTTCTTTTTTAATATTTGTCATTTTCACAATTATGGTTGACATTTGCCAAAAATCATACATACTTCATATTCCAGTGAAATGGCAGACTCTTTGTTCAATGATACATCGACACCGACGCAATCACCGGTAAAAACACCACTGGTGCCCACTCGATGTTCTCCGCATGGGAAGATAGTGAAATCTCTAGCGGAGCCTCAATCCCGAGCCTCAAAAATCAAATGGACCACTGCTATAGATCAAGTTCTATTCGAGACATTTCTCAAATAGGTTGCACTGAGACGTAAAGTTGATAACGGTTTCAAGCGGGAGGCGTACCAAACTATTGTCGAAGAAGTTACGAAGCATACTAACATAGTCATCAAGTGGCAGAACATGTCGAATGGGCTGAGGTATTACAAGAGAGTATAATGTAGTGAATAGCATGCTGGAAGCTAGTGGGTTTGGATGGGACAAGGAGAGGATGGTGGTCACAGCTCCTGGTAAAGTTTAGGAGGAATAGCTTAGGGTAAGATTTACTAATTGTGAAATTTCCATCTTACATTCCTATGTAACACTTACTAACTTACAATTGTCTTATTCCTCTAGCAGTCTCACCTGCGTGCTGAAAGACTCCATGGGAAATTCATCGATAGAATGGATGACCTTGTAGTTATTGTCGAATTCGACCAGGCCACGAGACGCCCTATGCAAGGCAGGAGTATGACTGCATTAACATCATCTTCTTGTCTTTAGTGAGATCTTAATGATGCATGGAGAGAGATTGATGATGATATGGACAATACGATTGATCTCTCAGATGATCATGTAACAGACTCCATAAGGACCATTCCATTTTCGTCGAACAGTCCTTAGATGGGACATCGTGGCTCCCATAGCACTCCTACTCATACTCCTGATTTCGATGCTAGCTGAGGTAAGACCACAACAAGAAAATGATCGCGCCCTCCTCATCCCTGTGATGTACTCGAGACCTCTCTCTAGACCATTGCCGACGCTATGAAGAATTTTGGCCTCAGCAAAGAGATCAATCGCACTAGCAAAGTACTTGATGTGCTGGAAGAGGTGAAAGGCTTGACCAACTCAGAATTTATCAAAATTGGTCAGATCTTGAGTAGGGATGAGAAGCTAGAATCGTTCTTTGTCACTCTTCGACCCGAGCATCGAGTGGAGTGGTTAAAGAGCACATTTTGTGATCACTTCGATGATGGAGGTGTTGGGTCTGTATGACAGGGTGTGGTAACTGGTTCTGTTATTCTGGTTTCTTATTCGGGCAAGTAATAACTTTGTTTGACATGATGCTTATTTTTTTGGATTGATATGTGCTGGTATATATGTGTATTATATACCATTATGACTTATGTGATGATGATTATATCTACTTTTTAACATCTTCGGTATATGTACTCACATGTTTGCATTATGCACATTAAGCTGGAACGGACCACACACTTGATGTACTGGAGGAAGGGTACGTACTTATAACTTTTATATTCTTAAATAATTAGTAAGGTAATAATGGATTTCTTCTATTCGGTAGTAGAATATTGCATGCCAATCTATTTCACGATCCTAATCCATCTCCCAAATGTCATCCCTAATCCCTCCATGTCATTGCAGATGGGAAACGAGAAGTACTATGTTGTCTTAGTGGGACGTCAGCCAAGTATATATATGACATGGGACGATACTTGATTGGAAGTGGAGGAATTTAGTGGGGGGACACACAGGGCCTTCAAGAATTGGAAGGAAGCTGTTGAATGTTGGGATAATTATTTTGGTAAGGCCAGTGCACCATCTGGACCTCTCACTGAATCTCTAAAGCTTCAGGTTGCCACTTTATCTAATGAGGTGGACATCCATCACTCTTCAACTTCGTATTTCCGACAGATGACCCAGACCAGCACGGACATGGTAACAAAGGCCACATCGACTGATGATCTTGCCCAATCGAAGAGCGAGAGAGTTGTGGCAATTCTGGTTGTCGTCTTGGTTATTTTTCTTACCTTGATTGTAATTTTTAAATTATAGATATTACTGGTTTATAACTTGGGGAATATTACTTTTGGATTTTAGGGTTAGTGTGGTGTATGACATTGGATGACATCGGCCATATGAGCCGTGTAGATCATTTAGATTTATGTCTACTTCGGTTAGTCTCATCTAGTCTGGTATCACACCACCGTCATATGGTGTGGTCCAATAGATACATGGACATGTCATACAGGAGATCAACTTTGATTGATGGAACTAGATTTTGGGGTGTGCCCCGCTGCATATTTGGTTGGCAACAAACCAAATAATAGAAAACCATGGCATGTTATCAATGATGGTTTGATCAGCACCTCACAGAACTTTGGTGTAGTCCAGTGGATATATGGACGTGCTTCATCGAATGGAATATATATTTATTTGGATTCCATTGGAGCGATGAACGGCGTGGATGAGACAAGTACATAACATTGGGCCCCACAGAGCTTACCCTACCACCGTAGGTGGGGCATACAATAACATACATTAGCTTCATCCATGCCGTCCATCTATTTTTCCAGATCATTTTATGAAAGAAGGAAAAAATGAGATAGGAAAAAATCTCAAGTGGACCACATTACAGGAAAAAGGGTTGAATAAGCGTCGACCATTAGAACGTTTTTGGGGGCCATAAAAAGGTTTAAGATGAAGCTAATTTATTTTTTTTTCCTTCATCTGGGCCTGTATGACCTAAACACTCCCTTGGATGTCAAATTTAAACAGCACACAATGCCTTTAGAGGATTTTAATGGTGGATATCCTATCTCTATTGTTCTCCAGTGGTGTGGTCCACCAGAGATTCAAATTTCAATATGTATTTTTAGTATGAAGTCCTAAAATGATCTGTAAAAATAAAAATAAATAACGAATGGAATCGATGAAACACATACATCATTGTGCGGCCCACAAATCACCGACCACCATTTTATATGCAAAGACATGCAAGGGGAGGGGTCAATCCGTTTCCACCAACGCCCATGCTTCCCAAACATCACAGCCATTGGAATACATGGGATTGCATGCAATCCCATGCTCGGCCAAACAGGACACCTCAATGGTATCCCTAAATACACTTGCCCATCCAAACGGACAACACTATTGGATGTTGGATTGTGGAAAATAGTGGGATTGGAGACAATCCACCGACTTGGCATTAATGACGTTAGTTTCTGTGCAATCCACCCGAATACGATCCAATATCATTCAATCCCCCTATCCAAACGGGCCCTTAGAGTATACTGTTGGCTACTACCAGATGCATTTGTTTCCATTTCTTTCCTTTCAATAAAGGGTACTGATAAAATAGGTAAAACATTGTGTGAGCACAGGATGCAGTGGCAGTTGGCTGGACATATCTCCCACCATCCAATAATGGTGTGTGGGATTCTTAACTTGCATCTCAAAAGAGGCAAACATCGACCATGGATTGGATGACAAACAGTGGATCCGCATCTTCATCATCATCCAATGGCTTCTTATCACTGTCAGATCGGTGGGGTTGCTGAGGCAGATCTGTAACACCCCGTATTTTCTAAACTCAGGTGTTACTATAGAAATCTAAATAACATTATACATGCATGAGAACACATCTAATTTAGACTACACATGTAACAACTCACACTTTAAATTCCCAAACTCTAGTCTGCCAATAGGATCAACAATACCGATGGTCACCAAAAAATCGATCAAACTAGCCATATAAACCGTAGATCAGACTGATCGTGAACCTGAGAAAGATAAAAAAGGGCTTAGATCACACTTATCACCGCATGAGCTTACCTTTAAAGTCCCGTTGGAACTAAAACGACTATAGAATGTGATGTATTCTACACCTATCGACAAAAACTCTCCCAGAATGACTCACCAAACCTTTAGAACGTACCAAAGGCCATTGGTGGGCCTTCTAAAGATCAATGGATGGCGTTGATTGGCTTGGATCATAGCATGAACCTCACATGTGATTGGTGCGTGTGTACAGGTAACGTGCACACGCCGTGCACCACACCTACCCGATAAAAACCAAAGCTCCAGTGAATTTCAGAGTCCCACCCATTTGAATTTCAAACGGGTTGTCCGTCTGTTACTGATAATGGCCCACCTTCAGACCCTATTCGAGAAATTCAATCCGTCCATCATGTTCAAGATGAAATTCAGACCAAACCACCATCACTACCGCACGTGACCACTCATGTACATGTACACCATCACAGGCGAAAGGAGCGTGTGTGAGAGGGAATTTTTAAAAGTAGAATATAGATCACATCTGCTTTGCTGTCAAACCACGTGCGAGTTCTTACTCTCATCCTAAACCTCCACCTCAGCAAATCTATGCCTTACAATCCACGTAGACGTTAGGGCTTTCTTTACAATAAGAAAATCGCCGCCACACTTGGAAACCTAATCTCCTTAAAAACCCAAGTGACCGTTCGAATGGTGGGTCCCACCGTGTTCTAGGTTGGAATCCACACCATCCACTCACCTCCAATCGTCAAATCAACCATCCAATAATGACCCTCCATTAACAGCCGAGCCATCTTCTCCGATTTGTTTGAAAAACCCATCTCCTCTAAGTGGGCCCCATTCCTTGATCTAAGCCATCCATTTAGTGGCTCATAGTCTTAGATATCCATCCATAACATCCGATCTCAGCCACGCAAACAATTCTTATCGATATCAACAGTGATCTCTCCATGTTAATTGTGATTAATGGACAAAGTGTCACACCCCAAACCCAAGGACGGCAGCTTCCGTGATGCCCCGAATCCGGCACTCAACTTCTATACACCAAGTTCCGAGTTCGATGCACCACAAGGAAGATTTTTGACTATTTTTTTTTTTTTACACATATATAATAATACCAGAACTTAAAGATCCATGATCAAATTACCAAGCGACAATCTCCAATAGAAATCCTGATGGTTACAAGTACAATGCTTTCCAAAAGGTACACAACGTCAACATTGCTAAATCGAAAAATAGATGCAATGCATCAAAAAGGCAAAGTCTTCCAAGCTACTCCAACCCTGAAAGAAAAGGAAAATAGGAAGCTTAGGTAAAAAGCCTAGTGAGTACACACGTGTGTGCAGTGTGTCCTACATGCAAGTAAGATAAATATGTTACAAGAAAATCACATATGTGAAAAACGTGTAACACGTAAAGTATGATGTCAACGCCAATGTAATGCATATGCATCATAGTAATATTCCAAGTCAATGCTACCAGCATCACCAAGTCATATTTTCATTTCTCATATACCACAACAATAACCGCATTACACACATTTGTAATCACATCATCATCATCATATTGTCATGCCATAATTATACAATATCAAAAATACTGACAAGTACATGAGTCAAACAATATCAGAATACGCAATACATAACAACTATACAAATGAGGAGTCATAAAGAGTCAAATATCGGATGCCGTATCTAAACCATGTAAATGCAGAAACAAAAGTAACCTATAATGCCATATGTCGCAGATGTAATCCAATATACGGTGCGAATGGAATGACCATGCTGGAGTGTGAAGTCGGGATGATAATACGTGGTATCGCAGGCTATGGGGTCCATCACAAGGGACTTCTATACAAATCAGTCCCATACTTAAATTTTGATAATTGGACTCAAAGTGGTAAACTCCTGATCTCAGGTTAGTCACATGCCACAACCAAAATCTTGGCCATTGTGAAGGTACATGTACAAATAGTTATGCACCACCAGCCCGAGTGGATAGTGAATGAATATGCAACTCCTGCTCAATAAGTCCACATATCATTATAGTTCCTCTCTGAGATCATCACCGAGGTTTAGTACACTCCAAATGGCACTACCCCTCTCCCAGCAGCACGGTCCAAGTGAGCATAAGAAACCTCACTATCCACTTAGCCAATAGTCTGACAATACCTATCTAACACGTCGATAGCAGACCCATTCATGAGCTGGTCAAAATCAGCCTAGCATTACCCCCTACTCTCAGCCCGGTAAGGACACACCCCCTCCCAACCAATCACGACACAGTGGGAGACACGGCCTCCTGGTATTCGGTACTCGGGCGCTCATGTATCCACTCAGCCTCGACGTTGGGGCATCCTCTGGTACCAAGTGGGTTTAGGGATTTTCACCCAGGGCCATCTATGGCAGCCCGATGCTAGAATAAATTTTTGGTGTCCCGACTGGCCATCCACGATATGCTTGTGGATGCTATGGCCCTGATGTCGCTAGGGCATATAATGCAAGATGCATAAGTCATACAATTCAGTCATAAATCAATCTTGTGCATACTGTGCGCTCATGTGAGATAACCTTCGCCGATCAGTGAACCTCATAACAATATGTACTATGGTATATGCAATGGTCAATCATATCTCATAACAAACATGCAGATGATACGTATGGGCATGTATCGTGATGCGTATGTATCATAATGCTATGCTATCACATACTCATAATCGGTATCAATAACCGTCATCGACAATTAGAATCGGTGAGAATGGGCCTAACAAGGCCTAAGGGAAGGTCACAATGTGAACATTCAACCATCATTGCTCGTCAATGTGGACATTTAACCAACATTGCTCCTAAGGAGTGGCCTATATAAACATCAATACATACATCATGGTGAAATCACACATCACATCGGTCCTCATATATATCGTCTCACACAAGGGCCATACATTCATCGCATTGGGCCTCACTCATGGGCCGCATATACATCGCATTGGGACATATCATATGGGCCTTACATATCGCAATGGGCCTCGGCACATGGGCCATGAATACACTACATTAGGATTCACATCCCATGGGCTTCAAATACACAATAGGTGGGCCCTACACACACTACGTGAAAATTGGAAAAGAAATGACAGATTTAGAGACGGTTCTGGACCGTCTCTAAAATTACTTGGTTTAAAGACGCTTTAGAGACGCCCGTAAATCGTCTCTAAACTTTTAGACAGCCTTTGACCGTCCTTAATATTGTCTTAAAAATTTGAACGTACATAAATCATTTAAGACGGTAAAAAACTGTCACTAACTGCGGATAAAAGACAGCCATTGACCGTCTGGAATAAGAGACGGTCTCTAACCGTCTTATATGTGGCCATTTGAGACCGTCAAAGACCGTCCGTATTAGAGATGGTCATTGGTCGTCTCTTACTGGTAATTTGAGACTATTAAAGACTGTCTCAATTAGAGACGGTCATTGGCCATCTTTTCTTGTAATATGAGACTGTAAAAAAGTCTATATTAAGGACGGTCCTTAGCTTTCTCCATTAGAGACTGTCAAAGACCGTTTCATATGCGGTCATTTGAGACGGTCAAAGACCATCCGTATTAGAAACTGTCATTAACCATCTTTTATTGGTAATATGAGACTGTCAAAGACCGTCTCAATTAGAGACGATCATTGGCCATCTTTTAGTGGTTATCTGAGATCATCAAAAATAGTTTGTATTAGGGACGGTCCTTAACAATCTCCAATTGAGACTGACAAAGACCGTCTCTATTAGAGACGGTCTTTAGCCGTCTTATAGTGGTCATTTGAGACTATCGAAGACCATCTACATTAGAGAAGGTCCTAAACCGTCTTTAATGCTCAGGTCAGAAATTAAGAACAAAAAAATTATGAATTTTGAAAAAAAAAAAAAGTTAAAAAGCATAGAAAAATAATTACCAATGTTGAAGAAAAAAAAATTAGATTTTGAAAAAAAAATGTAATTTTATAAAAATCTAGATTTTTTAAAAAAATAAATTTAAGAACTTTGAATAATGTTGATAATTTTGAAAAAAAAAAAATCGATAAAAAAATGATATTTTGAAAAAGAAAATTTTAAAAATTAAACAAAATTGTGAAAAAATTAACAAATTGTAAAATATATATATTTTTTAAAAAAGAAAACTTGATTTTGTATTTTGACAAGAAAAATTAAAAAGTTATATAACAAAAGTGATTTAAAAAATGATATTTTGAAAAAGAAAATTTAAAAAATTAAACAAAATTGTGAAAAAATTGACAAATTGAAAAAAAATATATACTTTAAAAAAAGGAAAACTAGATTTTGTATTTTGACAAGAAAAGTTTAAAAGTTATATAACAAAAGTGAGATTTAAAAAATGATATTTTGAAAAAGAAAATTTAAAAAATTAAACAAAATTGTGAAAAAATTGACAAATTGTAAAAAAATATATACTTTAAAAAAAAGAAAACTAGATTTTGTATTTTGACAAGAAAAGTTTAAAAGTTATATAACAAAAGTGAGATTTAAAAAATGATATTTTGAAAAAGAAAATTTAAAAAATTAAACAAAATTGTGAAAAAATTGACAAATTGTAAAAAAATATATATTTTTTTTAAAAAAGAAAACTAGATTTTGTATTTTGACAAGAAAAATTAAAAATTTATACAACAAAAGTGAGATTTAAAAAATGATATTTTAAAAAGAAAATTTAAAAAATTAAACAAAATTGTGAAAAAATTAACAAATTGTAAAAAAATATATTTTTTAAAAAAGAAAACTAGATTTTGTATTTTTACAAGAAAAGTTTAAAAGTTATATAACAAAAGTGAGATTTAAAAAATGATATTCTGAAAAAGAAAATTTTAAAAATTAAACAAAATTGTGAAAAAATTGACAAATTGTAAAAAAATATATATTTTTTAAAAAAGAAAACTAGATTTTGTATTTTGACAAGAAAAATTAAAAAGTTATGTAACAAAAGTGAGATTTAAAAAATGATATTTTGAAAAAGAAAATTTAAAAAATTAAAGAAAATTGTGAAAAAAGTGACAAATTGTAAAAAAATATATATTTTTTAAAAAAGAAAATTAAATTTTGTATTTTGAAAAGAAAAATTGAAAATTTAGATAACAAAAGTGAGATTTTAATGATGGGTTGTATATCCTTGTCGCCCCTATATATGTTTCTCCAACCCATTTTTGGGCCGAGTATAAAAAATTATGTAGATTTAAATCTTAAGCAGACCACACCACTGGAAAGAATGATAATATAGTACCTCGCCATTAAAAATTATAAAGAGCCCATCGTAAGGTTTTAGTAATGTTTATTTGCAATCCAACTTGTTGATAATGTAAAGAAGATCTAGATGAAGGTAAACTACAAAGATTAAATTGATCCAAAACTTTTATGGCCTTCAAAAGGTTTTTAATAGTTATTCATCATTGTTTATATTGGTATGACCCACTTGAGATTATTGAGTTATTATGATTTGAAATCACATCCTAAAATATGATAGAAAAATATATAAACGGTGTCGATATACATAAAATATATCAAGGTGGGCCCTACATGGTTAGAGTAATACATATGAAGGAGTTACTTAAATAGTGAAATGGTATGATAAGGTCACCTCATGGGAACTTCCCATGAGGTTAATCTGTGTGCGACCCACCATGATGTATGTAGAACATCAACACCATGCATTTGATGTGTCCCCTTTAAGTCCAAAAATCAGTCATATATGAAACTCAGGTAGGCCATAGCATTTAAAACTATGTCAAGACATCCCTAAAGCATATAAATGCATTTAATTGGTGGGGCTCACATGAGTTTTGGATGTGTATGAAACTTGGGCTGACTCCTCATCCAAGTGGGACACACATAATGAATGGGCTAGATCTATGAACCACATCTAGGTGGGCCCAATAAATGATTATGAATGTTTTAATGGGAGGGTAACCCTCTCAACTATAGTATGTGGTGTGGCCCACCCAAGTTATGGATTGACTTTATTTTTAAGCCCGTGGCCTACCATGGAATGGTGCATTTGACTGACGGGGCAGATCCAAAGTTCAAGTGGACCCACACCATAGAAAAGAGTGGGATAGTGACACCCACTATTGAAACCTTCTTAGGGCTCACCACCATGTTTATTTGAGATCCAACATGTTTATAAGTTAATACAGACATGGATGTGGTTAAAACTTAGTCTGACCCCTCATCCAAGTGGGACACAGGATATATAAATCACATTTAGGTAGGCCCAATATATGATTATGAATGTTTTAAGGAAACCCTTCTCCACTACATTTAGGTGAGTTACTCGTTACCCTTACTAGAGTAATTAAACTCTGTTGGGTCCACTATTATTTATTTATTTTATCCACTCCATTCATCCATGTTAACAGATAATTTAATGTCTAAAGAACAAAAAGGAAGCATATCCAAAGCTCAGGTGGACCACCCCATAGGAAATAGTGTGATCGAACCTATACCATTTAAAATTTCTTGGAGGCTCAAGGAAGGCATCAACGGTGAAAATCATTATTTCATACTGTTTTGTGTGGCATGGTGAAAGGGCCTAGCTATATGCCGTAGGGGGGGTGAATAGGGCAATGCCAAATAAAACTAAAAACAACAGAATAATAAAAGAAATAAAGCACAATACTGAATTAAAAGTAATCTCAATAACCTAGAATTAAGAGAATGATACTATATTAGTTCTAAGGACAACCTTACACCAAAAACCAAAGGTTTAAGGTCGGACAACCTTATTTCTAGAACATTCTTTATATCACAAACCAATGACAAATAAAAAGCAAGGAAACCAAAATAACTTGAAGAAATAAATCCTAAGTTATTACAACATTCCCACACTTGCTTGAAATAAAATGATTACAACATTCATTCACAAATACAATCCACAAAACTAAAAGAATAAAGGAATGAAAGAATAAATCATATCCATAACACAACGATATATAGTGGTTCGCCTGTGTGTACACTAACTGTTATCCAACAGTCACATAGAATGCTACTCCACTCCTAATATCCTCACACAGGGGATATTAGCATGCACTATCAAAATAAGTTTCACAAGTTTACCTAAAACCTTCATAATTGTGTCTTTTTATCTCGGGCTTACACAATCCAAAAACCCACACAATCTGAGTTTTCTGGCTCTCCTCAGATAACCAAAATAATGAGATTTTTCTGACAAATCTCAAACAAAACCAAAGAATGTAAATTACACAAATGTAAAATACTTGAATCTCCTTTTGAAGTAGCCCGGTAGAACCAATCGGAGTAGAAGTTCGATTCAACGTTCAAAGTCCAATACTCACTTTAAGAATGGTTCTAAGTCTAATTGATTTTAAATCAAAAGGGCTAGTTCTATTTGATTTTAAATCCAAGAAGAAGAAATATCAGAAATTCTCCTTTTCAAATAAGATTGGAATGTAGATCAAAATCAAATAATAAACAAGCTAGCAAAAGGAATATTAAATGAGCACAAAGTAGCTTAAAAATAAACACGAACTTATCTCAGAGTATAGCCTAAAGATTGCTTGAATTGAGTTGATTGAATTGAAAAACTCTGAAGTTCGGGCTCTATTTATAGCCTGAAAAATCCCATCTACGACTGGTCTTAGGATCCTAGGACTGGTCGTAACTTCAAAGATTTTCAAAGATTTTCAAAGATTTTCACGGGATAAGGATTAGCTGTTCCACGACTAGTCCTGAGTAGCCTACGACCGGTCGTGAGCCACCTACGACCGATCGTGGGTCATTTACGACTGGTCGTATGACTCCCAGATTAGTTGCTAGAGTTTAAGTCGTAAGGCTAAGACCGGTCGAAGCACAAGTCGTACAGCTCACAGGACTGGTCAAATGATGTACAGGACTGGTCGTAGGATAACCAGAAAAATCTGAAAATCTTCAACAACCTAAGACTGGTCTTGAAAAACTTAAGACTGGTCGTAGCAGAGATAGGACTGGTCTTGAAGTCCCTATGACTTGTCTTAAAACAGCACAAACAAGCATATTAAAATATACAAATTATGTATCCAGAATGACCTACAGTAAAGCCCATCCTAAGGTCAAATAAAACTTAAAAGTGAGATTGTAACACCCTGAAAATCGGAGGTCATGTATAAACTCAACTCCCGAGTTCCAGACCGTCACTTATGCAACAAAAATGGTTATGATTCAATGTTGTCTGATTTAAAGCATTCACATGAGTAAAAGTATACCAAAACTGCAATTCATACTTCAGATCCAGTGATAAAAGCAAGCGGAAGACTAAACAATATATATATCACTGTATGGAAAAACAAAGTAAATCTCATCTGTGTCCAAAGTATGACTACATCTCTGAGTCTCATATACATGTACATAAATAAAAGAATAATGTTCAAAATAGTCCCACTGAAGTCCCCTCGATCCAGGTCACCTACGGGAAGCCGTCATGATACTGCATATACGAGAACTCATCCTGGTCCTCGTCAATCTCTGGCTCCACCTCCTGGATCTCGTCCTCACCTGCATCTACAACAGGGTCTGGTGGGTGTTGCAAACACCATCCCGTAACGTGGGAATGAGTGATCAACTCAGTGGAATCATAGAGCAAAGATTAGCATGTTCACAATTCAATCATGCGATAATAGTAAAGCAGTAAATCAGACAATCCTAATACTGTTGTTAATGCAAGATGATATGACGTGATGTATGCCCTCACCGACGATCACCCTCATGCGGCAACATCTTACGACCGCGGCATGCCACACTCCCTAGAGTGCTCCACATCTTCCAGGCACATGCAATGCTATGGTGATATGATTTCCAAGTTGTTATTAGTCCATTCAAACAGCAGGATTGGGAAACTAAGGTACTTCCCTTGTATCAATCCCAACACAGATCCTGTCTAGGGTCGTCACTCCTAGTAATCTCATACGATTGTGTATTTCGTAGGTCACTACAAGGGCTGCCAGGGCTGTTGCTCGCACTCGTTGCACCGCTCCCCCATCACCTTATCAATACAGGCCTACCGTACTCTACTGCAACGGAAGGGTCGTCGCCTCCCGTGGACTCAGAATACGCTCGCGGTCACTACAAAGGGCTCGTCGCCTGATTAGTGTAGGCCGACAGCTAGAATATAGTGTCCCATACCACCATAATCTGCTCACGAGTCTAGGTGCTCACTGGTCACTACGGGGAGGTTTGTGGCCCCAGCGTAGGCCGACAGCTCGACCACGGTGTCCCATACCACCATGCCCGGCTCATGAGTCTTAGTGGATCAAGGTACCATAGTTAACAGGGTTTACAATGGTAAGTTCAGTACCCTAGGTTCAAGCAGTTATGACACATACAAGGTGAACATACATCGGCCAGTCGGGTTACTTGACGGGCTCGACTAGCGCGATCGCATCTCAAGTCAAACGACATGAAGTGCGTAAAATACTTCGCGTGGCCTAACCACTGCCGCCAACTCTAAACACGAATCACGTTTATCGACGCGTCGTTCGTGGCTATAACCAGTCAGCCACGAATTCGCTCAGTTACCGACTGCCTGGACTAAGTCAAGTCCCACACATCTATGGAATCACATTAGCAACATAAACAAAGGTATTGGAATTGAAATATGATCATATGAGCATGTTAACACATGTTATAATATTCAACTTAAGCAAATCTTCAACCACATACATTCCATGCATGTAATGCAATCATGCATAAGGTCAACATGTAGGAAATCATTTAGGTCAGCATATTAATCAAGAAATCAATCTCAAACTACTACATAACATCATTTAATTCAATACATACTAATACAAGCATTTATACAAACACATACACTACACACTTAAGTCTACATATAGTATGTCGACCCAAAGTGCGCAACTAGGCGAATCTCTTCGCCAAACTGATTATGCAAGCATTCCTAACTCCCTAATGCGACAACAAACCATGTCAATCACGTCAGCAAATTATGCATGTAGACCGTACTTCCTACAAATGACTAAAATACCCTAAATCTCATATTCTTCGTTAATTTACGAAACAGGAAACGGAGAGCATGTTGTACATGTCAAACGGCGATGCCGTCGATAATCTACTATTAAACGACATTGAAAGCGTTGTAAACCGTCAATCAAAGCGTCTAAAATCCTCACCTAGTCTCTTACGGTTGCGGGATTTTGAACGGAGCGTGTACGCTTCGTCTACGGCGGTAGGAGGACCTGATTTATGGAATACGTTAGCTAACATGCCATGAATCTAAGTAAACCCTAAATCAGCAAGTTCTAGGGTTATTTTATACCTGAAAAAGGGGAGAAATCACCAGTCAGGTGATTGGGAAGAAGTGCTGAAGCACTAGCAGTCGGCGGCTCGGAAGCGGGAAAAATCCCTTCCAATCTCTCTCTCAAACTCTCTCTCCTTTTCTCCTAGGGTTTGCTAATTTCGGATGGGAGAGGGAAATGAGGGTTTCAACCCCTTTTATAAGCTAAAAAACGCCGAAAATAGGCTCCGGGACGAAGTTTACTTGGTGCCTATCCATTTCGGGGCTGTTTCGGTCCAAAAACTGCTTTCTGGTGGTCCCCTGGTCGATTGCGATCGGACTTAAGCTCATGTGTACCAGATGTAGCTCGTATTAAGTTTTCAGTCTAGCAGGGTTCGCAGATCGCACGTGGCGGACCAGTTTCAGTTCAGCGGTCACCGCACGTAGATCAGGGCTGAAAGTCTCATGATAATAAATAGAAATTTTTCCTGATCCAAGGGTGTAATCTGGATGAATTCTGACGGTCAGAACGCTTAATACTGACGCGTCAAGTCGTGTGCCAGATTTGAATTTGAAATTCCAAATCCGTCCCTATTCGCGGTCGCTTCAGTCCGGGTTCAACGAAATAGTCTGTGATTATCGGTTTGACTTGATTTTCGAGATGATTGTCAAGTCCAGCTGGGCGGTTCTAACGGTCTAAGATAGGAGGTATCGGACCTTCGACGCGCGGTCTAAATCCAATTCAAGAATTCAATGTGGTCCAGAGAACAAACTTGCTTAGAGTTTGATCCGAGGTTATAGAGTATTGTAGAGTTGTTTGTTCTACTCGATTTGGGTCTTGCAGAACGTATTTAAAGTGATCAGGGACTATTTCCCAGCTACTCTAGCGTTGTGCTAGCTAACTTACGCTTAATTTTCATGGAAATTATTTCTACGCGATTTCGGGTCGAGTTGGTACTCGAGCCCAAGTACGGATTTTTCACGGGCGTTACAATCTACCCCCCTTAAGAAATAATTTCATCCTCGAAATTTGTACCTGTTCGTACTCCTCGAGAAGCTGTGGGTAGTTCTTTTTGATCTCGGCTTCTGTCTCCCAAGTAGCCTCCTCCTCAGAGTGATGCGTCCATAGTACCTTCACAAGGGGAATCACCTTGCTACGCAGTACCTGCTCCTTCCTGTCTAAGATGCGTATCGGTCGCAGGATATAAGTAACATCCTCTCCTAACTGCACCTGCTCCCATCTGATGATATGGGAAGGATCAGCAACGTATTTCTTCAGCATAGAAACATGAAATACGTTGTGGACGCTCCCGAGGGGCTTGGGTAAAGCCAATCGGTAAGCCACTGCTCCCACACGATCGAGGATCTGGAATGGACCAATGAATCGCGGTGCCAGCTTCCCCTTTTTCCCGAACCGAAGGACTCCTTTCATAGGGAAAACTCGCAAAAACACGTGATCCCCAACTGTGAACTCTAGTGGCCTCCGTCTCGTATCGGCGTAGCTCTTCTGTCTGCTCTGCGCTGTAAGAAGCCGACGTCGAATAATATCGATCTTCTCTGACGTCGCCTGCACCAACTCTGGGCCGATCAAGCTACGCTCACCGACCTCTAACCAGCAATGCGGTGCGCGACAAGGTCGCCCATACAGCGCCTCATAAGGTGCCATGCCGATACTCACCTGGAAGCTATTATTGTACGCAAACTCCGCATATGCAAGACAGTCATCCCAACTGTCCTTGAAGTCCAATGCGCAAGCTCGCAACATGTCCTCCAGGATCTGGTTCACTCGCTCCGTCTGTCCGTCCGTCTGTGGGTGGAAGGCAGTACTAAACTTCAACTTCACACCCATAGCCTCCTGAATGCGAGTCCAGAAAATAGAAGTGAACCGCGTGTCTCTGTCCGACACAATCTCTAACGGAACTCCATGCAGACGCACAATCTCTCGGATGTACAATCTAGCCAGCTCGTCTGTAGAGTTCGTAACTCTGATCGGTAGGAAGTGCGCCGACTTCGTCAATCAGTCGACGATCACCCAAATGGAATCATGCCCCTTCCTCATCTTCGGCAACCCAGAAATGAAGTCCATGGAAATGAAATCCCACTTCCACTCTGCAATCGGCATAGGCTGCAAAAGTCCAGGTGGTCGGCGATGCTCTGCCTTCACCTGCTGACAAGTGAGACAACGGGACACGAACTCAGCTATGTGGGTCTTCATACCTTCCCACCAATACGTCCTCTTCACGTCACGATACATCTTCGTACTGCCTGGATGCATCGCGAGTCTAGTAGAATGCGCAGCCTCGAGAATCTCTCGTCTCAAGTCAGGGACATCTGGGACGCATAGGCGGCCACGGTAACGTAAGCCCCCATCCATACCAACTCGCCAGTCGGCGTCAGCATCATCACTGGCCTGCTCTCGAAGCTCAGTAAGATGCGCGTCGTCCCTCTGCGCCTCGATGACTCGGTCATCGATCTGAGATCGCACCTGTACGTGTGCGATGAACTCAAATGGTTCCTCTACAGTGAGTTTCTGCTCAAAGTCTCGCAAAAACTCAACCATATCCCACTCGGCAACCATCAGCGGAGCCGCAAACTCTATCGCCTTCTTGCGGCTCAACGCATCAGCCACAAGGTTCGCCTTCCCAGGATGGTAAGAGACTTCAAACTTGAAGTCCTTCAGCGTCTCCATCCATCGCCGCTGCCTCATATTCAAGTCTCACTGCGTGAATATGTATTTGAGGCTCTTGTGGTCGCAAAAGAGCTCGAACTCCTCTCCGTAGAGGTAATGTCTCCAGAGTCTCAGTGCGAATATAACGGCTGCCAACTCCAGGTCGTGTGTAGGGTAATTTTCCTCGTGCTTCCTTAATTGTCTCGAGGCATACGAAATTACCCTGTCCCTCTGCATAAGGACACAACCCAAACCAACGCTAGACGCGTCAGTGTATATAGTGTATCTAACCCCTTGCTCTGGCAATACTAGCACAGGGGCGGACGTAAGTCTGTCCTTCAGCTCCTGGAAAGCTGACTCCGCCTTATCATTCCAGGCGAACTTCACGTCCTTCCGTGTCAACTGAGATAAGGGTCTCGCGATCTTCGAGAAGTCCTGAATGAAGCGTCGATAGTAGCCAGCGAGTCCCAAGAAACTCCTCACCTCAGTGACAGAACCAGGCTGCTCCCAGTCCTGCACCGCAGCTACCTTAGACAGGTCAACTGCCATGCCATCCTTGGACACCACGTGTCCCAGAAACTTCACCTCCTGCTTCCAGAAGTCGCACTTCTTATACTGTGCGAACAACTGATGCTGTCTGAGCGTATCAAGGACCAAACGCAAGTGCTCCTCATGCTCCTCTCGACTCCTAGAGTACACCAAAATGTCGTCAATGAAGACAACGACGAATCGATAAAGGAAAGGCCGAAATACCCGGTTCATCAGTCCATGAACACGGCCGGTGCATTCGTGAGACCGAACGACATCACGAGGAACTCGTAGTGGCCAAAACTGGTCCTGAATGCTGTCTTCCGCACGTCCTCATCCCTGACGCGCAGCTGATGATATCCTGACTGAAGATCAATCTTCGAGAAGTACTGCGCTCCTCTCAACTGATCAAACAAGTCATCGATCCTGGGCAAAGGGTACTTGTTCTTCACCGTGAGCTGATTCAGCCTGCGATAATCAATACACAATCGCATCGAACCATCCTTCTTCTTCACGAACAAGACCGGTGCTCCCCAAGGAGACACGCTAGGCCGTATAAAGCCAAGCTCTAGCAGACCATCAATCTGCGTCCTCAACTCCTCCATCTCACATGGTGCCATGCGATACGTCGGCAGTGAGACGGGTGTAGAACCAGGAACCAGATCGATAGTGAAATCGATCTCACGTCGGGGCGGCAAGCCAGGGATCTTCCTGAACAGATCCCCGAACTCAGAAACAACTGGCGTCTGCTCAAGTACCTGGGCACCAGCGTCGCGCAATAGAGTGGCGTAGCTAAGAATGCGGAAAGGAAGATTTATCCGCACTGGAAATGTGAAGGATGCACCCTCAGGCTCGTACGCTGTGACTATACGAGTCTCACAGTCAATCTCGGCTCTCGCTGCAGTCAACCAGTCCATGCCAAGAATGACGTCGAGATAAACGAGCGAGGGGTCGACAACCAGATCAAGAGTCATCGTCCTGCCTCCCAGATCAACCAAACAACCCTCACACATCTGGGTGACATCCGAATAATCTCCATGAGCTGCAAAGACTCGCACGCTATCCATAGTGATAGTCTGTAACCCAAGACGCCTGACTACGGCACGCGATATCAAAGAAATCGTGGAACCAGTGTCCACCATGACAAGAACGGGAGTACCTCCGATATGGGGCGTGACCTCGAAGGCTGAATGCTGGAAAGTCGGCGTCGCAGCTGCCTCAGCGATCAATGTATGAACCCGAGCCTACTGTGGCCGGTTCGGCCGCTGTGTCAAGGGCCGTGGAGGCTGTCGAATCTGCGATACCGTAGGTCTGAAAGAAGGATGCGCAGGAGCTGACCGTATAGGCAGTGCTGATATCGCCTGTGGACGTACATGATCAATCTTCTGCGGCGGCGAGAACCCACTGTCCCGCATCCTCGAAAAGCAACTTTGCGCCAAGTGGCCCGTCCTCCCACAGTATGTACATGTCAAATCAGGGCACCGAAACGGTGGTACAGGCGCCGTGGTCCTAATAGGAGGATCAATGCGAGGCCTCTTGCCCGCGAAGGGCCTGTCTGGCAAATCCGGTCGTGGCCTAGAAGCAGCCGGGCCTCGAGATCGCGCAAGTCGATCCACGTCCTGCTCTACCCGCATGGACATGTGAATCAACTCCGCATAGGAGGGAAAACTAACACAGCACATCTTCGACCGAATATCCGGTCGCAAGCCCTCCAAAAAGCGCCGTATGCGCATCTGCTCATCAGCTAGGATCGTCGGGACGTACCTGCCCAACTCTGTGAACCGATGCTCATACTCGGTAACTGTCATCACTGCCTGTCTGAGACGGAGAAACTCATTCTCCCTGTCGTGCCTGTAGGTCTGGGGATAATACTTCTCATGGAAGCGGAACTCAAATGCTGCCCACGTCCATACAAAATCTGCGGCAACAGTCCGCAGTACGCTATCCCACCACATACTGGCCTCTCTCTCAAACAGGAAGGTAGCCAGCTCTACCTGCTCAGCCTCGGTGCAGTGTAACATCCGTAGAATCTTCGACACTCGGTCGAGCCAGTACTCAGCCTCCTCGGGTCTGTGAGAACCCGTGAAAGTAGGAGGCCGCAAGCGCTGAAATCGCTCCAAAAGGCCCCGTGTGTCGGCAGGATTCCCCGCAGGGAAAGCAGGCGGCGCAGGATGGGCCATGCCCTCATCCTGAGCGTAAGTATAGGCATCCTCAGCTGGATGCGCAGGTGGTGCAGGTGGAGTAGATGTAGTCGCACCCCCACCCTGGGCTAATGTCCCCACTATGGTGGTCAGAAGCTGCTGCTGCTGTAGCATCATAGCCATCATCTGCTCGAATCTGTCAGGGGGTGGAGCAGGCTGTGGCAGATGCAGTGTGGAAGTAGATGCCCGATGTGGCTCTCTAACAGATGGTGTAAATGGCGGTGGTCCATCTGTAGGACCAACAGCAGGCTGAGACGACCGAACCGCCTCAGGGATCGGGCCCACAGCAGGGTCCGGACGAGTGCCAGACTGAGAGGGAGTCTGATCCATATGCTCTGACAATGCAAGCCGAACCGCGCTCCGCGTAGTCTTAGGTGGCATTCCCTATATTCAAAATAGGGTGCAACCTTGTCAGTCTCAATTGCACAATTACACCGCAATCATTCACTTAAAGAGTCAAAGGCATTCCATGCATTTCAATTAATCAAAATTGTCACAATACAAGGGATATATCCTTACAAGCATCATGACTAGAATTACATGAAAATTAAGACAGTTAAGCAACAGCAACATAAGCAAAGCACTAGCCCTAACAGGCTTACACATATAAAATAGGAAATGGCTAACTACTAATAACAACATCAAAGATCGCATCGCTAGTCGGAGTCTGGTGACGAAGGAGGAGCACCCTTATCCTGTAAGCAACACAGGATCGCCTTCAAGGTGCGAGTCACCTTTCCAAATTTCTTCTTTGTAACGGCCTTGGCATCAGCGACTTCTGCGCGAAGTTCTTGGACTTCCCTACGCAAAGTGGTCTGACTCTCCTCCATCCGAGCAATGCGATCGTCGATAGTAGCCTGCGCAGAAGGAGGAGGGCTCTCATCAGTATCCTGAGCCTCCTCTTCTGCTTCTTCCTGAGCTTCTTCCTGAACCTCTGCTCTAGGTTCTTCTTCGCTTTGATCTTCCTCATCATCAAAGTCATCCCCACTATCCCTTTCAAGTTGATTTTCACGGTATTGTGACCCAATCTTCATCTTAACCATTGTCGACTCATCGATGGTGTGAATCGATACCGGCAATTCTGGCCCAAGTCTATAGGCAAACTCAAGCGCAATCTTGCAAATAAGTCGGCCAAAGGGAAGCGATTCGGATGTTCTTCTCGACCTGGCTATGAGAACTATCTACCGTAAGATGAAAGTGGCCATACATACTTTCTCTCCCTGGGCCACCAGAAATAAGAAATCGACCATAAGACGTGTACATTCAATGCGGTTCGTCGACCTGGGATAAACATTAAACGTGCAGATATGGTGCAGCAGGCGCAAATCCTCAGACATATACGTCGCCTTGAGGCTATTATTAGGCTGCCATGGAACCAACTTACCACACAGAAACCTGGTGCGGAGATCTCGTCCACGTCTAGTCTTCAAATTCTTCTCACTAGGATGCACATCACCTAGAGGCACGTTGAGAAGTCGCGCAATCAACCGAACGTCGATCGTAGCCATCCGATCTCTATCAAAAGGGATTTTGAACTACAAAGGCTCCAAGGTAGGATTCTGGATGCTAGCATAGAAGGCACGAACGGTGCTCACATTAGCACGAGCGCGAGCTTCAAAGATCGAACCCCAATGCGCAGCTTCGATGCGTTCGAACAACAGATACTCGCCGAACAATCGTCCATCTACGTCCGCCTCAAATAACACTTTGCGATCAGTGTATTGACCATGAGGCATCTCCGAAAGAATTGTTCGTCCAAGGTGTGCATGGGGATCCAAATCCCGCTTTGTACGGCACTCCAGGACTACAGCTGGACCTACGGCGGTGCTTGAACTTGCGGCACCACCCCGTGGTCTTCTCGATCGAGCAGGGCGACTCGGCCCAGCCTCGTCTGTTGCGGTTTTCCTCTTACCCATCAAAGATATGATGGATGAGAGTGATAAAAGGCCCAAAATGGCTTCCACGATAGCCATGAAAAATGGCAAAAATGCGAAGAAGCGGCTGCCCAATCTGAGAAAAGGAAATCTAGGCGTCGTAGAGGGATGCTTCAAGCTTCCCAAGGCTGTACTTTCAAAGAGAAATACAAACAAAAAGATAGAATGGAGCACCTCACGATTTCAGCTCTATTTGGGGGATTTTGGAGCTCCAAATGGTGAGATCTTCAAGAAGAGAGGCTTCCAACACCCAATAAGTGATGGGTGGTGGTCGGTTTTGGCCAAGGAGGGTCCTAGAAGTGTTTTGGGACGCCGGAGTTTGGAGATGGTTGCTGAAAATCGAAAATAGGGCTATGGAGAGGGCTATTTGTGAAGGAGGGATATGATTTGGGGGTTTTCGTGAGATGGGAGCCACATGGGGATGATGCAGGTGCCATTTAAGGGCGTGCGCCCGAAAAACAGCTCCAATGGACACCACCGGTCGGCGATGCATCGCCCGACCGGCGATGGCATCGCCAGCCAACTTCCACGTTGGCCGGTGGGACCCCATGGGTCTGGTCCTCCATGGTCCAAAGGTTCCAAAAAGGTATGTCCCACCCCCTAGTTCATAGTATTTTGGTCTGTATGAGCCCAAACATGTGTTTGGGGCTTTCTGGGTCCACATCGCAATTCTGAATACCAAACCATATGATGCAGCATATGAATTTGGGGTAGAAGGAGCCAATACATCTATCTAGACCCTTGTTTGCTAAAGAAAGTGAAGTTAGAATGGCCTTATGGTCATTTTTCATGAAATTTTACTATTCACTGTAAAATTTTGTGAAAGTACTAATTTGTGTTATTTTCACATTAAGTTTGATGCCTAACATGAAATGGATAAGAAAGAACTAAAGGTCGGAGTGTTTAGAGGAAGAATTTTGAGAATTTTTGGCGAAACGGGGTTTTTAAGCCCTGGCGATTGATTACAGGAGTCGTGGTCATCCCACGGCCCAAGGATTCACTTTTGCGGTTTAAAACCGCTCATAGGACGTCTCCACCCGACTTCCTACAGCTTAGAAGTGATTCAGGTTGCTTTACGCGACCCGAGATACGTTACAGACTCGATCTTGCGATCGATCCTAATAGACTTCGCCTATCGGCGAATCTACGATCCTAGAAGTGTTTCTAGACCCTTCTCGCACCCACCTAAGTCAAAGGAAGCGATAGCGTACGTCGCAAGACCATAACCCAGGCCCAGTATACTCTCATTCATGCTCTGATACCAACTTGTAACACCCTGAAAATCGGGGGTCATGTATAAACTCAACTCCCGAGTTCCAGACCGTCACTTATGCAACAAAAATGGTTATGATTCAATGTTGTCTGATTTAAAGCATTCACATGAGTAAAAGTATACCAAAACTGCAATTCATACTTCAGATCCAGTGATAAAAGCAAGCGGAAGACTAAACAATATATATATCACTGTATGGAAAAACAAAGTAAATCTCATCTGTGTCCGAAGTATGACTACATCTCTGAGTCTCATATACATGTACATAAACAAAAGAATAATGTTCAAAATAGTCCCACTGAAGTCCCCTCGATCCAGGTCGCCTACGGAAAGCCGTCATGATACTGCATATACGAGAACTCATCCTGGTCCTCGTCAATCTCTGGCTCCACCTCCTGGATCTCGTCCTCACCTGCATCTACAACAGGGTCTGGTGGGTGTTGCAAACACCATCCCGTAACGTGGGAATGAGTGATCAACTCAGTGGAATCATAGAGCAAAGATTAGCATGTTCACAATTCAATCACGCGATAATAGTAAAGCAGTAAATCAGACAATCCTAATACTGTTGTTAATGCAAGATGATATGACGTGATGTATGCCCTCACCGACGATCACCCTCATGCGGCAACATCTTACGACCGCGGCATGCCACACTTCCTAGAGTGCTCCACATCTTCCAGGCACATGCAATGCTATGGTGATATGATATTCAAGTTGTTATTAGTCCATTCAAACAGCAGGATTGGGAAACTAAGGTACTTCCCTTGTATCAATCCCAACACAGATCCTGTCTAGGGTCGTCACTCCTAGTAATCTCATACGATTGTGTATTTCATAGGTCACTGCAAGGGCTGCCAGGGCTGTTGCTCGCACTCGTTGCACCGCTCCCCCATCACCTTATCAATACAGGCCTACCGTACTCTACTGCAACGGAAGGGTCGTCGTCTCCCGTGGACTCAGAATACGCTCGCGGTCACTACAAAGGGCTCGTCGCCTGATCAGTGTAGGCCGACAGCTAGAATATAGTGTCCCATACCACCATAATCTGCTCACGAGTCTAGGTGCTCACTGGTCACTACGGGGAGGTTTGTGGCCCCAGCGTAGGCCGACAGCTCGACCACGGTGTCCCATACCACCATGCCCGGCTCATGAGTCTTAGTGGATCAAGGTACCATGGTTAACAGGGTTTACAATGGTAAGTTCAGTACCCTAGGTTCAAGCAGTTATGACACATACAAGGTGAACATACATCGGCCAGTCGGGTTACTTGACGGGCTCGACTAGCGCGATCGCATCTCAAGTCGAACGACATGAAGTGCGTAAAACACTTCGCGTGGCCTAACCACTGCCGCCAACTCTAAACACGAATCACGTTCATCGACGCGTCGTTCGTGGCTATGACCAGTCAGCCACGAATTCGCTCGGTTACCGACTGCCTGGACTAAGTCAAGTCCCACACATCTATGGAATCACATTAGCAACATAAACAAAGGTATTGGAATTGAAATATGATCATATGAGCATGTTAACACATGTTATAATATTCAACTTAAGCAAATCTTCAACCACATACATTCCATGCATGTAATGCAATCATGCATAAGGTCAACATGTAGGAAATCATTTAGGTCAGTATATTAATCAAGAAATCAATCTCAAACTACTACATAACATCATTTAATTCAATACATACTAATACAAGCATTTATACAAACACATACACTACACACTTAAGTCTACATATAGTATGTCGACCCAAAGTGCGCAACTAGGCGAATCTCTTCGCCAAACTGATTATGCAAGCATTCCTAACTCCCTAATGCGACAACAAACCATGTCAATCACGTCAGCAAATTATGCATGTAGACCGTACTTCCTACAAATGACTAAAATGCCCTAAATCTCATATTCTTCGTTAATTTACGAAACAGGAAACGGAGAGCATGTTGTACATGTCAAACGGCGATGCCGTCGATAATCTACTATTAAACGACATTGAAAGCGTTGTAAACCGTCAATCAAAGCGTCTAAAATCCTCACATAGTCTCTTACGGTTGCGGGATTTTGAACGGAGCGTGTACGCTTCGTCTACGGCGGTAGGAGGACCTGATTTATGAAATACGTTAGCTAACATGCCATGAATCTAAGTAAACCCTAAATCAGCAAGTTCTAGGGTTATTTTATACCTGAAAAAGGGGAGAAATCACCAGCCAGGTGATTGGGAAGAAGTGCTGAAGCACTGGCAGTCGGCGGCTCGGAAGCGGGAAAAATCCCTTCCAATCTCTCTCTCAAACTCTCTCTCCTTTTCTCCTAGGGTTTGCTAATTTCGGATGGGAGAGGGAAATGAGGGTTTCAACCCCTTTTATAAGCTTAAAAACGCCGGAAATAGGCTCCGGGACGAAGTTTACTTGGTGCCTATCCATTTCGGGGCTGTTTCGGTCCAAAAACTGCTTTCTGGTGGTCCCCTGGTCGATTGCGATCGGACTTAAGCTCATGTGTACCAGATGTAGCTCGTATTAAGTTTTCAGTCTAGCAGGGTTCGCAGATCGCATGTGGCGGACCAGTTTCAGTTCAGCGGTCACCGCACGTAGATCAGGGCTGAAAGTCTCATGATAATAAATAGAAATTTTTTCTGATCCAAGGGTGTAATCTGGATGAATTCTGACGGTCAGAACGCTTAATACTGACGCGTCAAGTCGTGTGCCAGATTTGAATTTGAAATTCTAAATCCGTCCCTATTCGCGGTCGCTTCAGTCCGGGTTCAACGAAATAGTTTGTGATTATCGGTTTGACTTGATTTTCGATATGATTGTCAAGTCCAGCTGGGCGGTTGTGAGACCCGACCCGAGTTCGCATGTGTGCATGTGTGTGTGTAAGTGTGCATTTCATTTCTTGTGGTCTCGCGGTCCTATCGGTTGAATTTCGATGACCCGCGACCCTCAGATAGTGTTGCGGTCATCCTTGAGTCTGGTCATGTAGACCCGACTCGGATCGAGTTGAAACCTATGCCATTGCGACCGCATCGTCACCGCGGTTCCAACGCCGCGTCTTGTGCGTCCATCCGATATGTAGATCAAAAGTTGTGTACATTTCATTATATGACCATTGATTATGTGGCCCACTTAGGTGGAATGCATGTGTGGACCACCACCTCCCTTGGCACAAGTTCCAAGGTACACTACCCACACACTATACAAAGATCCATAACTAACACTACCAACCACAAACACTACCAAGAGACCTACCCTACCCCTAGCAACTTTGGTTTCTCCTCCCTAAGGTAATCATTTCTTTTCTTACAAATAAATCATTACTATCTCTCTTTCCCTCTCATTTCTCTCTCTCTTCTCTTCTTCCCTAGCAACTCCCCTCCATTTCTCCAGCCCATCTTCCCTCCATTCCAGCCCCTTCTCCCTAAAATACCTCCTCATCTACCCCTTCTCATTTGATCTTAACCATTGATCCATGTTGCTTGAAGCCTCTAGATGATGGTGATGTAAATTTCAAGGTTGATATAGGTGGGTGCTCCTTCTTCTTTCCTTTCTCCCTTCCCTTTTGCTACATGCATGGAAGCATGTAGGACCCACCAATCCATGGTGGAGGTCCTACATGGCTCCTAGGATGAAGGCCATGGGCCTAGATCCTACTCATTCCCTTCCATGGTGGGCCATTCTCCATGGACCCACCATGATGCATTCTCCTTTATTCTTGCATCTCATAGGCCATCTAGGCCTTTGCATGCATGTGGAGAGGGTGTCCCTACCCTCCAGCAAATTATCTTGATACATAATAGCTTGCATGTAAGTATATACATGGTGGATGGTGTAGATTGTGGAGTGGAAGGTCCATTAGTGGTGGGACCTTCCACCAATGGCTGATTGCTTCTTCCTTCTCCTTTTCTCTCTCCTTTTTTTTTTCTCCTATGTATTATGATGATGTGTGGCCCACCAAAGAGAGGTCAGCAACATCTCAAACCCTTAGCTAGATGGGAAGTCCAAGCCCACTTTGACTAGATGTCCAAGCCCACCATGCATGCATGGTTTGGGTGACCTCTAAAATGACATTTTCATGGAGGTCTGAGTGAGCTCATGGGTCTAAAATTTTGTTAACCCATCAAGGTGGACCCCACATGTTGAATCAGGGCCATAAACCCTTTGATTAATTTATATGGGCTGAAATGTGGACAACATATGTTGCTGTCCAAATTCCAGGCCCAGTTGGACCATGACTTTTGAGCTAATGATTGGATCTGTTTATATGCCCTTTTCTCCTAAATTTTCTTAAGGATTTTGTAGTGCATGGACCCCACTTTGATGTGGAATGGGGCCCACATCATTTCCCTCATGATTGAGACCCATGGGACGGGCCAAAGTGGGCTAACTGTCCAGAAATTTCTGCACAGTTCAGCAACACTATAAGTTGAAAATGAGCATTTTTACCTGGGTTTCTGGAATAAGTGGACCACCCCAGTGGACCCCACTTGTTGTCCAGATGTAGGAACACCTTTTTCCCAATTTTTCAAGGGTTTGGGTGGTTCCAGGCCAACTCCATGTGGTCCCAAACATAGGGACAATTACATTTCCAGCAATATTTTTTTTGCTGTAGATTTCTTCAGGAATAGTTATCTGTACACAAATTGCAGGGGTTAAATAAAATATTTTTACTTTCCAAAAAATTTTAAATTTTTGTAGGAAGGTGTCCCAACCATGGTAGAACCTACCTATATAATTTCAGGGCCAAGGGATCCCATTTGGGCATCCAAAAGGGTGGGCCAACATACTGGATTGCCAAAAATTTCTGCTGTTCAGTCAAGCAGCATAGTCCAAAAAGAATAAAATTCTAAAAATACTTTCTAAGAAGTTGGGCCATATTTCTGGATCCAATCTTGTTTTAGGCTTGATGAGGGACCTTGGGTCTAAATTTCAGGAATTTTGGAGGCCCAGAACCCACCCATTGGATGACCCAAATTCAGGACAGTTACATTCCAGCAATAGTTCACCCTGGACAGATTATATCCTTAAAATTTATTAAAATATTTTTGAGTATCCAAAAATTATAAAACTTTATGGAGATGTGTTAAACTCATGTCAGGACCTACCTGTAAAATTTTGGAGCCATTGGACACCTGTACATACCATGGTGGTGGCTGGACCGGCCCACTATTATATGGTGTCCAGATCAGTCCGAGATTCAGGACAAATTGTTTTATTTGAATTAATTAAAATAGTTTTAGAAGTCCAAAAATTATAAAATTTTATGGGGGTGTGGTATACCCATGGAAGGACCACCCTATAAAATTTCAGGGTCATCGGGCCTCTGTACCGACCGTGGTGTGGCCTGCAATTTGGACCAGTTTTGGGTCAAATACCCAGGCACACCCTTACCTTGGGTTGCTGGGCCTGCATTCTAATGGCATGGCCCACTTGAAGTAAGTGTTGTATATCTCCCTTCTTATCTGGTGGGGCCCACTATGATATATGTGAATCACCATGGGTCAGTAACCCATCTAAATTAAATAAATTTCTGGACTCCACCAGGCCTAGGAAATGGGTGGGCTGAAATTCTAGCAAGGGGCCCAAAATTTACTACATGGTTGATTGTTTAGGTACTATTGTGGCACACCAGATTTGAGAGAGTGTTGCACACACTCCTTTCTTTCCTTCCTTAGATATTTTGGGTTTAATGAGTGCCCCCTTGAGGCCCAACTTTGTGGTGATTTTGTGGGCTCGCCTTAACCAGAAATTTTAATAGTTTTATAGGCTCAATGGGCTGAGAGATTCTTTCTTAAGCCCAAGATTGTGCAAGGGCTGACCTTATTGAATTATGAGCCCAATGGGCTGTCTATAAGCTGATCATGTGTATTAATGGGCCTTGATGCCCTCATGAAGTGTTTAATTGTGGGCTGACTTGCAAAGCCCACATAAATGTATATTGTGGAGGGCCTTGTTAAGTCTTTGTCTAATGAGGCAAGGCCCACCCTATCGGTATAGGTCTCGCCCTTATGTATTCTTGGACTTATGGGCTGCCCTCAAGTCCACTATAATGTGTGAATTGGATGGGTTTTGTTTTGGGCCATTTCTTTGGGGCCCATTATGTGATATAGTATATGCATGTTTGTATTAACAAGTAGGCCTTATGGACTCAATTCTTTTGAATAGGCCCATTGATCTTAGGCCTATACTCTCCCATCTATTGTGATGGGATTAAGGGCAATAATATGCAAGGAGTTGGGCTCTTGGCTGCCTACTAAATTGACCTTGTACTTGGGCCAAAAGTGAGGCCCAACTCACTTGTGTTAAATGTAAAACTTGCTCATGTAAATGAATTACTGGGCTGCCCATGAAGCCCACCACAATATGTGGAATTATGACCTTTGTGGTTGGGCCCAAACCTTACTTAAGGGTCCACTATCTGGCCTATAAGTTGGGCTTGGTGTATGGCCCATTAAGCCATGCATTGCGTGGGCTTTACACCTTATATTATATGAGTAGTGGCGGGCTACCTCTTGGAAGCCAGTTGAGGTTGAACGTCCTCCTAGGTGATCCTAAGGTAGGCCTATGGGTTTCTTTATGGATGGTTAAAGGCCCACCATAGACCCTAGGCCATTGTTTAGAGCTTAATGTGTATGTATGTGGAACCTACCTTAACGCATGTTTAGTCCAGGCCATCCAAGCCTTGGATCACCCGATTATGGATGCACTGTCTGTCTTGGGTTACTGCTGGACTCACAATCCAGTAACAGGTTCACTTGATCTTTTCATAATATATACGCACTCTCCATCTGGTGGGGTCCCCCAGCGAATATAGTTGGCTTTCATGAGATTATTTCTACATAGTCAACTGATTTCTGGACCTTAGCGGGTCTTGGAAGTTAAACTGGCCAAAAGTTTTTCAAAGGGCCTTAAATTAAAATTGTATGGTTAAAACTTTGTTTGCCTGTGGGGCCCACCATATTGAGAACTTGTGTACGTGTTACATGCTTATGTTTTCTTATAATCTTTGGGCTTAATCAATGCATTCTTTTGGGTCACCTTTAGTGATCACATGAGGACCCCATCTTAGATCGGATTTTTGGGGCATCCCATTAGCCCAGAGTGGGTTGGAACGTCCTAGCTTGGCCCAACCATATATTGGACCGACTTTCACCATTTTGATGGACTTGTGGACTAAGATAAGGATAGTATTGGGCCCTTGGTTGCCCACTTAATTTGCTAGTTTTTGGGCTGATGTAGTTAGGCCCATTTCCTCCTAACTTAAAACTTATTTTCAGGCCGTATATTGTGTACGCGGGCTGCCCACCAAGTCCAACTTAATGCATGGATTCCATGGCTATTGGAAATTGAGCATTTGGGCCTTGATTTTCCTCTTGGGGCCCATGTTGTTAAAGGTGGTATTATATCCTTTTTTCATGGCCTATTATGAGAAATATATATGTATGTGGTTACCTGTGTTTTTATCTAAATGTAGGCCTTGGGCCTTCTATCCATATAGTTCATGGTTGATATGCCTTTTTGGGGAATGGCGGTTGAATATCCCCATTATGGACCCCTTTAGGCTCGGTTGTATCTAAATGTGATTAGATACTCATCTTAACTCTTGCTAGACTCACTTCTGTATTACTTAGACACATAGTTTGTATGCTTAGTCTCGTGGGCTACCCCAGGTAAATGGGCCCCCACTAGAGGTTGGATTCCTTAAGGATATTGTCTAAGTACCTAGTCTTGGTCCCTTCTTGGATAGGAGGAGTGTACTACTTTGTATATCGCTGCATAATGTGTCTAGACCCATCTTCATGGCCCATGTACATCATTGTATGCTTGGTTGACACTATGTGTGTGTGGTCATATTATGTCCTTGGGCATTGCATGATACTTTCCCCGAGGGACGTAGTATCCCCTCTTGAGCACGTTGGATGCTTGGGATTGATGCATGGTTGATTGCGTGATTCATGCATCTAGCATTGCATAACATATGAGCATTATCGCCCTTGCTTCATCAGGGTTGTAGCCTCCACAGATACATCGTGGATGGCCATGATTGGATACCGGAAATGTTACTTGAGCATACCGGGTGCATAGGATGCCCATGGGTGAAATTCTCAAAACTTCCATGGTACCAAGGATCTGCTCCAGCGCCGTGACCGGGTGGTATATATGAGCGCACGAGGGCCTTATACTGTTAGGCCGTGACTCCCACTGTCGTGTAGTCGGTTGGATAGGGGTGTGGCCTTACTCGCCTGATGTAAGAGGGCATTGCTAGGCTGAGTCTGACCAGCTCGTGAATGGGTCCGCTACCTTCAGGCCTTGCTGGTGATTGGTTGTCCACAGGCTGGTAGTGAGGTCTCTTACGCTCGTTTGACTGTGCGGGGTCTGTAGAGCGGCAGTCATCCAGCAGTGTAATGGACCCCGGTGATTTCCTTATGATGGAAATGTAATTGATATGTGGATTGGATATGAGCACTGGCATTACTTCGCATTATTGCATTTGCATCGGCTGTGTAAGCCTCATATTGCATCGCCTTGGCATGCGCCCAGTACTCATTGCATTGCATTATGCATTGCACTATATAGCCTTGGTATGGCTTCCTGCATTATCATACTGCCTTGGTATATCTTTTTGTGTTCATGGTAGCCTTGGTAAGGCTCGTGGTATTAGTATTGATAGTGACCCCCTTCTGCATTCTCTATCTTTTTCTGAGCACCATTGTCACACACTTTCACCACCCTCTAAGCTTTCTATAAGCTTATGCACGATTGATGCGCGCAGGAGATCGTAAGTTGGTGTCTTAGCAGCAGAGCTTGGATAGGTGTGCGAGCCGAGAACCCAGTGTTGCAGATTCTCTTCCTTCTTTCTTCTGTTATCTTATGTATGTCCTTTTGGACCTGATGTAAGCTTGTAAAAGTTCAAATTCATAGTGGATTTTGTGATGTGTGCCTTTGTTATTCTCAGATTTACTTGCTGTGATCTTGGGTATGCTCGTATTGGAAATGATTATATTGTTGTGGAAATCCTCCTTGTAGGATCCCAGGATCGGAACCTGCCTCAGGCGCCGAGAATGGGGTACTATGGAGGCTGTTGCGGCCAGAACCGGTCATCCGGTTCCTTGTGAGGTCTGGTTACCGAGTCAGGGGCGTGACAGCGGTTCTAACGGTCTAAGATAGGAGGTATCGGACCTTCGACGCGCGGTCTAGATCCAATTCAAGAATTCAATGTGGTCCAGAGAACAAACCTGCTTAGAGTTTGATCCGAGGTTATAAAGTATTGTAGAGTTGTTTGTTCTACTCGATTTGGGTCTTGCAGAACGTATTTAAAGTGATCAGGGACTATTTCCCAGCTACTCTAGCGTTGCGCTAGCTAACTTACGCTTAATTTTCATGGAAATTATTTCTACGCGATTTCGGGTCGAGTTGGTACTCGAGCCCAAGTACGGATTTTTCACGGGCGTTACAGAGATGGACATTAATAGTCTGTATACTCAGATGACCCTTAAGAGAAGCTTGAGAATTTATGAATCTTTTTGTAGGCCTTCTCGAGCTTGATCCTTTCTTGAGTTGACAAAGTCTTCTTATATACTTGTACTTGTTTGAATCTTGAACATGCATACTTGGAGACTTCTATTCTTGAATTCTTCATCCATGACTTGAAGCTTTCTTCATTTAAGTTCTTATCTTGAAATACGATGTCTTGAAGCAATTAATAGTCTCAAACATGAAACACAAGATATATAAGACATAGATATAGGTTTTGGCACCACAAAATTTGACAACCTAAGGGATATGAAATCATAGCACTTACAATCTCCCCCTTTGTCAAATTTGTGATAAAACACATATCATACAGATAAGAGCAACATCATACAAATTACTCTACTTCCCCTGAGAGATACGAGTACTTCTCATGTAAACAATAAACAACATGTAAACATCAAGACTCCATATTCTTAATCCACATATCCTTCTCAATCAATCAATCCAAACAAATTATTTTTCCTTTCTATACTACTCCCCTTTGCCATACTACTCCCCCTTTTTGTCACGAAATGACGAGGGAAAGGCACAATAGGAAAGTCACAACAGCATAGAGAATAATAAAAAGTAGATAATGAGAAAGAAATATGGAAGGACATAACATATTTCAAAATATAAACCAGAATCATCAAGCCATAACCAAGTTAATACAATATCCAAAATAAAAGATAAGATAATGTTATACAATCCAAAAGATAATTCGCCTAATCAGATCCAGAGGAGGGAGTAGGGATAGTAGGATCAATCTGATGTAAGCCCCTATTAATGCGACGAAGATATTTTCGCATATATTTAAACTGCATATCATAGGCGACACTCATGTTATCAACCTTCTCTTCCAATGCACGAAGTCGTGCATCATAATTAGATGGATCGAAATCAGGATCATTTGGCGAATCAGTTTCTATCTCATCAAATAACTCATCCATATTAACATCCTGTTGAGGAAGATCGTCAGCTTCCCCTTCATTTCCGGCTTCACCACCAACACCACCTTCATTAACTTGACCAGGAAGCAAATCCAACTTCATCTTATTAAGATTAAAATTGTTGAAAATAAGATGATGAATGAGTGCCTCATTAATAGGTGTATCGACAAGCGTATGAGTGGCTAACACAGTCATAAGATAACCAAACGGAATATCACTATGACCCGGATGGAGATGAAACTATATGATAAAGTGACAGATTAATGAAGGAAGGTAGACCTTGGTACCAGAAGCAATAGAATGCAACACACAAACCATGAAAGAAGTCAACTCGATTTTATTACTGGACCGAGGATACAGATTTGAAATGAAAAAATGATGTAACACTCTGTATCTAGGTAACAGATACTTTGAAGGGGGCGCATTCCCTTTGTGTGTCCATTGCGCATTAATTTTGTGTAAGTCTCTTGTTAACATGCATTTTTCCGATTCAGATGGTTTGACGTATAGAGTATGAATTGGAATACCTTCATCATTAACGGGTATATCCATAATTCCTGATATTAAATGACTATCTACTTCAAATTTCTCTTCTCTAGTATCAATTAAAAATGTTAAGTTGTCAAGGGAGAATTCTGAGATACATGCAACCATTGATTGTGCAATAGACTGGTATGCAGGCCCACCCCAAAGAAAAATGTTAGCCCAGCCAACAGATTCAAGGAGAGGGACAATACCATATGGAGCAATGTGATTGAGATCAGCGGTATGCTCAACAATAACATTACGGACACGCAAATCCCGTATATCTTGAGGATCATCTTCGGGTGACCGAAGGTACCATTTTGTTATCGGTGTAGATCTAGATGAGGATGGACCACGGGATGTTTTCTTCTTTCCTCTAGCATCCATCTTCAATAAGATATACTAAGAGCAAGAGAAATGCACAAAAAGAAGGATGGGTTTTCTCTAGATCAGCAATTTGAGAAGAAACCCTTAAAAAACTAACAAAAGATGAAATCTATCTACACAATGATCAAATCAAAGCATAGAGAGCATGAATCTTCATGAAAAATGAAGAAATAAGACTAACCTTGAAGAAATACAAGAAATCTTATGACTGTCGAGCCACGACTCGTCGTAAGTCAAAGTGGAAATGAAGAAGAAGGAGATTTTTTCCAAATTATATCATGTTCACGAGCTCCACGACCGGTCGAGTGATGTGTAAGACCGGTCGTACCACGACTGGTCGTGTACAGATACGACCGGTCAAGCATCGACCAAAAATACATATTTAATGTAAAAAATTAAAATTTAAACACAAATAATACTAAATATAATACACTATGATGTAAGCAAGAATACTCAATGTAAAATGCACATACCAAGATCAAATTTCAATTTATTAAACCTGCTTTTGTCGAGCGGTTCAGTAAATATATTAGCAAGTTGAGTTTCGGTTGGTATATATTCCAAGGAAATAACTTTTTCTTCAAACAATTCACGAATGTAATGATACCTAATGTCAATGTGCTTAGTACGTGAATGCTAGATTGGATTTTTAGAAATATTTATAGCACTAGAATTATCACAATATAAGATCATTGAATTTTGATTAATTTCATAATCGTTTAGCATGCGTTTCTTCCAAACTAGTTGAGTACATGCATATCCAGCTGCAATATACTCAGCCTCAGCAGTGGAGAGCGATATTGAGCTTTGCTTCTTGTTGAACCAAGAAACTAAGAAATTTTCAATGTAAAAACAACCACCACTGGTTAATTTTCTTTCATCGATATTATCGGCCGAATCAGCATCTGAGTACCCAGCTAATTGAACACTAGTATCAAAAGGATACCAAAAACCTAGATTTATAGTACTTGCGACATATCTAATAATTCGTTTAACAGCAGTAAGATGTGATTCCTTAGGATTAGACTGATATCTTGCACAAATACCAACACTTAACGCGATATCAGGTCTATTAGCAGTTAGATACAACAAACTACCAATCATACTACGATATAGTTTAGGATCTATATCTTTACCTCTAGAGTCTTTTGAGAGTCTTAACTTTGTACTCATAGGAGTATCAAAGTTCTTACCATTCTCAAATCCAAACCTTTTAACCAAGTTTAAAGCATATTTGGTCTGGAAAATAAAAATTCCATCAAGTTGTTGTTTTACTTGCAACCCTAGGAAATGGTTTAGTTCTCCAACCATACTCATTTCGAACCTTGATTTCATTAACTCTACAAACTCAATAGACATGTTAGAGCAAGTTGATCCATAAATAATATCATCAACATAAATTTGAACCATCAAAATATCATTGTTATGTTTCTTAACAAAGAGCGTCTTATCAACACTTCCTACTTAAAAGCTATGACTAAGTAAGAATTTAATCAATTTCTCATACCATGCACTGGGTGCTTGTTTTAGACCATAGAGAGTCTTTTTGAGACGAAATACATGGTTAGATAACTTGGGGTCTTTAAACCCTGAAGGTTGTTCAACATACACATCTTCATGTAAATCGCCATTCAAGAAGACACTCTTTACATCCATCTGATAAATCTTAAATTTTCTAAAGCATGTAATGAAAATAAAAAGTCTGATTGATTCAAGGCGAGCGACTGGAGCAAAGGTTTCATCGTAATCGATACCTTCAATCTGAGTATACCCTTGTATAACCAGTCTATCATTGTTTCGTATTATATTTCCAAGTTCATTAGACTTATTTTTAAAGATCCATTTTGTTCTAATAATGTGTTTATCTTTAGGTCCAGGAACAAGATACCAGACATCATTACGAACAAATTGATTAAGTTCATCCTGCATAGCAATTATCCAATTTTCGTCAGAAAGTGCTTCTTTTTCATTGACCAGTTCTATTTGGGATGTAAAACAAACATAATTATATATGTTCTCAAGTTGCTTGTGAGTACGAATTCCAGTGAGAGGGTTTCCAAGTATTTGATTGGTTGGATGATCTTTGACAATCCTTGGTTCAAACTTTTTTTGACTTGATGAGGTATCTTGATTGTCGATAATAAGAGCTTCATCATCATCTGAACTCGGAGCTGGTGTATTCAAATGATCATCAATGACCACATTGATGGACTCTTGAATCACACCAATGCTCTTATTTAAATCCCTATAAGCTCGACTGTTCAAAGAATAACCAAGAAAAATACCTTCATCACTCTTCGTATCAAACTTTCCAAATTTTACGATCACGTAAAATATAACACTTGCTGCCAAAAACTCGAAAGTATTTGACAGTAGGTTTCTTTTCAAACCATAATTCATAAGCAGTCTTATTATCAGATTTACTGGTATAAACCTGATTAATAATATAACATACGGTATTAACTGCTTCAGCCCACAGATTTCTAGAGAGCTTCATGCTATTCAACATAACATTAGCCATATCCTGAAGCACTCTGTTTTTTCTTTCAACTATACCATTTTGTTGCGGTGTTTTGGGCGTAGGGAATTCATACAATATTCCCTGATCGCTACTGAATTTCTCAAAACTATTATTTTCGAATTCAGATCCATGATCACTACAGATCTTACTAACACGAGAACCTTTCTCATTTTGGATTCGTTTAATGACCTTTTTTTACTTCATCCAGGGTTTCAATTTTGTCTTTTAAGAAAGATACCCAAGTGAATCTGGTATAGTCATCTACGATAACCAAGATGTATTTTTTGCCTCCTCGACTCTCCGATCTGGTTGGTCCAATAAGATCCATGTGGAGAAGCTCGAGTGGTCTAGATGTGGTATTGGAGTTCACTTTCTTGTGAGAGCTCCTAGTCTGTTTGCCCAACTGGCATTTACCACATATTTTGTCTACTCTTTGCAATTTGGGTAGACCTCTAATTAGTTCTCTTTTGTTTAATCTAAATAAGTTCCGATAGTGTACATGTCCAAGGCGTTTATGTCATAATTCAGTCTCATCGGTATGGACAATATAACATGATCGAGTAGATGAGCTTGCATCATTAACGATGTAGCAATTTTCAAAAGTTCTGCGACCAGTTAATATAACAAAACCCTTTTTATTAAGTATCTCACAACCTTGATTAGAAAACTTCACACTATGGTTGTTATCGCATATCTGAGAAATGCTTAGTAGGTTGTGTTTCAAGCCCTCAACATATAAAACATTCTTAAATAAGGGAAGGTTATAAAACTGAACCGTACCTTAGCCAATGATCTTGCAATTGCTTCCATCACCAAATGTGACTGACCCGTCAGTCATATCTTTTAGATCGGTGAATAAAGCCTTGTCGCCTGTCATATGCCTGGAGCAACCACTATCTAGGTACCACTTTGAATGGCTTATAGCTTTGAAAGCAGTGTGGGCAACCAAGCAATCAACTTTAGGAACCCATTTCAGAACTGTTTTGAGTTTAGGAGTATAGATGGTCTTTTTCTGTCTGTTGTTATAGGAGAGACCTATAGAGTTAGACTTTAATAGCGCCTTGAGTAGATCAATTATTTTTTCAGCCAATGGATTTCGGTTTTGAAAATTAAAGTTGACATGGCTATCTTTAGGTTTTTGAAAAGTCCTTGAATTTTTGAAAAAACCTTGATAAGTATTCTTTTCTTTTGAGATTGAAGACTCTCCTTTTACAAATTTAGGAGCAATGTTCTTTTGTTTAGGAGATGTATTCTTATCATAGCCCAACCCGGATCAATCGCTATATTTTCTTGATCCGGACAATAATTTTTTAAATTTAGGATCACCTTGGGCATATCTCCATGTGTCTTTCAAACTCAGAAGAGAAGCTACCTCATTTTTGAGTTTCTCATTTTCGGATCTCAAATCTTCAATTTTGGAGGTTTTGAAATGTAAATCACATTTGGTCTTTTCAAAAGAATAAAAAATATGAGACTTTTCTAAAATGAGAGACTCATAATCCTCCTTAAGCTTATAAAATTTTTCTTTTTATAATCTAAGCTTGACGGCAATTTTACAAGTCTCCTTATAAAGGGCATTATAAGCATCCTAAAGATCATCTTCATTATCGCAATCACTATTCAAATTTTCTTCACTAAATATATCATCATTATCTGAAAAAGTGATCTTGGCTAGAGTCATAAGGGCTTTAACATCATCACCTGACTCGGTTTCAAAATCTTCTAATTTAGAAGAGGATTCAGAATTAGACGATTCATCCTAAGTAGCCATTATGCTTTTCCTTTTTGATTTGTCCTTTTTAGGACATTTGTTAGCTAGGTGCCCATACTCTTGACAGTTGTAACATTGACTATCTTTCAAAGATTTTTGAGCTCTAGGTTTAGATTGTTTCTTATTATTTGACTTTTGAAAATCAACTTTTTTCTTGCTTTTGAAAATTTTGTAAAACTTTTTTGCTAAAAACGCCATATCATCTTCGAAATTTTCTAAGTCCAAGGTGCTTTCTTGTGAAACATTTGATGATTTGAGAGTAATTGATTTTCCTTTAGGAGCTTTAAAGGACAACTCATAGGTTTGTAGTGAACCAACTAGTTCTTCAACCCTCATAGTATCCGTATCACGAAGTTCCTGAATCGCGGTCACTTTAGAATTGAACCGTTTAGGAAGTGAGTGTAGTATCTTTGCGCACACTTTACTTTCTAGGATTCTATCACCAAGACCCCACATAGGGTTCACAATGTCATTCAATCTAGTGTAGAAGTCCATAAACATCTCATTCTCCTCCATATGAATTTCTTCAAATTTAGTTGTGAGGAGTTGGACTTTAGATTTCTTGACAATTGATGTACCCTCATGTGTCATTTCTAATACATCCCATGCTTGTTTTGCATTTTCATAAGAGATGATTCTTTTGAATTCATCTGGTGATAATGCACAAGTAATTGCATTTAGTGCTTTTACATTGACACTACTCTCACTTTTCTGAAGTGTGGTCTAAAGGTAATAAGTTGTTACTTTCATTGATTTTGAACCATCATCATTAGTTACTTCAGTGATAGGAGGGTCCCATTCATTCACTGCAGCTAGCCACACACTTTCATCTAAGGATTTGAGGAAGATCCTCATCCTGGCTTTCCAATAGGCATAGTTTGTGTCATTAAAGGGTAGTGGCCTAGTGACTGATAGGCTATCAAAATTTGACATCTTAATATAGCTTAAATCGTTAGCTCAAGAAATAAATCTAATAAATAAATAATAAGCACGAGCTATTAGGCTTTGATACCACTTGAAAGGGCCTAGCCATATGCCCTAGAGGGAGGGTGAATAGGGCAATGCCAAATAAAATTAAAAACAATGGAATAATAAAAGAAATAAAATACAATGCTGAATTAAAAGTAATCTCAATAACCTAGAATTAAGAGAATGATACTATATCAGTTCTAAGGACAACCTTACACCAAAAACCAAAGGTTTAAGGTAGGACAACCTTATTTCTAGAACGTCCTTTGTATCACAAACCAATGACAAATAAAAAGAAAGGAAACCAAAATAACTTGCAGAAATAAATCCTAAGTTATTACAACATTCCCACACTTGCTTGAAATAAAATGATTACAATATTCATCCACAAATACAATCCACAAAACTGAAAGAATAAAGGAATGAAAGAATAAAGCATATCCACAACACAACGATATATAGTAGTTCGCCTGTGTGTACACCAACTGTTATCCAACAGCCACACAGAATGCTACTCCACTCATAATATCCTCACACAGGGGATATTAGCATGCACTATCAAAATAGGTTTCATAAATTTACCTAAAACCTTCACAATTGTGTCTTTTTATCTCGGGCTTACACAATTCAAAAACCCACACAATCTGAGTTTTCTAGCTCTTCTCAGATAACCAAAACAATGAGATTTTTCTAACAAATCTCAAACAAAACCAAAGAATGTAAATTACACAAAAATACCTGAATCTCCTTTTGAAGTAGCCCGGTAGAACCAATCGGAGTAGAAGTTCGATTTAACGTTCAAAGTTCAATTCTCACTTTAAGAATTGTTCTAAGTCTAATTGATTTTAAATTAAAAGGGCTAGTTCTATTTGATTTTGAATCCAAGAAGAAGGAATATCAGAAATTCTCCTTTTCAAATAAGATTGGAATGTAGATCAAAATTAAATAATAAACAAGCTAGCAAAAGGAATATTAAATGAGCACAAAGTAGCTTAAAAACAAACACAAACTTATCTCAGAGTATAGCCTAAAATTGCTTGAACTGAGTTGAATTGAATTGAAAAACTCTGAAGTTCGTGCTTTATTTATAGCCTGAAAAATCCCATCTACGATTGGTCTTAGAATCCTAGGACTGGTTGTAGCTTCAAAGATTTTTAAAGATTTTCGTGGGATAAGGATTAGCTGTTCTACGACTGGTCCTGGGTAGCTTACGACCGGTCATGGGCCACCTACGACTAGTCGTAGGACCCCGAAATTAGTTGTTGAAGTTTGAGTCGTAGAGCTAAGACCGGTCGAAGGACAAGTCGTATAACTTACAGGACTGGTCGAAGGATGTCCAGGACTGGTCGTATGACAATCAGAAAAATTTAAAAATCTTCAATAACCTAGGACTGGTCCTGAAAAACTTAAGACTGGTCGTAGTAAAGCTAAGACTGGTCTTGAAGTCCTTATGACTGGTCTTAAAACAGTCCGAACAAGCATATTAAAATATACAAATTATGTATCCAGAATAACCCACAGTAAAGCCCATCCTAAGGTCAATCTAAGGTCAAACAAACCTTAAAAGTGAGATGGACATTGATAGTCTATACACTCAGATGACCCTTAAGAGAAGCTTGAGAATTTACAAATTTTGTTGTAGGCCTTCTCGAGCTTGATCCTTTTTTGAGTTGATAAAGTCTTCTTCAATACTTGTACTTGTTTGAATCTTGAACATGCATACTTGGAGACTTTTATTCTTGAATTCTTTATTCATGACTTGAAACTTTCTTCATTTAAGTTCTTGTCTTGAAATACGATGTCTTGAAGGCAATGAATAGTCTCAAATATGAAACACAAGATAGACAAGACATAGATATAGGTTTTGGCGCCACAAAATTTGACAACCAAAGGGATATGAAATCATAGCACTTACACATGGTCCACTTGAGTTTTGGATTTACTAAAAATTTGGGATCAACACACACCGTTCATCCATTTTTCGAGATCATTTTATAGAATTATCTAAAAAATGAATCATATCCAAACATTATATGGACCACACCGCAAATAAGGGAAATAGATTGGCTACTCCCCCTAGACCATCCAATGGCCAGTGGTTGGTGTTGTGTGGGCCCCACCATGATGTATGGCCTCACAAACCATTTTTCTTAAACATTTGAACTAGTTGGATTTCAAATAAACATTATATGGGTCTTAGAATAGTTTCAACGGTGGGAATCACCCTCCCGTTATTTTCTGTGGTGGGGTCCATTACAGATTTTTATTTGTCTCATTCTTTTACTCGCGACTTAAAATGATATCTCAAAATGAATGGACGGTGTGGATATAACAAAAAGATCATAGGTTTTTATATTTTTTTAATATTATATATATATATGGAAAAGGTACTATACGGTTGAGCTCATGGGAACTTCCCATGAGGTCGAGCTGTGTGGGCATCGGTCGAGCTCACGAGAACTTCCCATGAGGTCGAGCTGTGTGGACCCCATCATGATGCATGTCGAACATCTACCACATTAGTCAGATGCACCATTCCATAGTGGGCCTAGGTCTCAAAAATCAAGTCAATCCGTGACTTGTGTGGGCCACACCACATATAGAAGTTAAGAGGGGCTACCCTTCATTAAAACATTCATAATCATTTTTTGGGCCCACCAAGATGTGTTTTGCAAATCCAGCCCATTCATTATGTGTGTCTCACTTGAGAGGGGCTACCCTCCACTAGTGTTTTCTCATCGTGTGGTCCACCCAAGATTTATTTCAGGCTTGTTTTTTGGGATTGATGATAAAATGATGTATAGAAATGGATGGATGGCATGGATGAATCAAATTGATCATGGTGGGGCCCATAGAGGCATACAAGGTCTAAAGCTAAATTTAACATTTTTTTGTTTCTGGTTTTTACTATGAGTTTTGTATTTAATGTAAAATAATGGTGACTTATTTATAATAATATTGACTAAGATATAGAGTTATCCAGACCATCTAAATAATCAGTGTAATTATAAATGGTAAATATTTATACATTTTTATTATATAATACAATCTTAACCATCTAGAAACCGGTCCCATACACCTACGACCGTTAATAGATTTTGTGATATTATTTAGTGGAAAACTCACAAAATACGCATTTAAAAATGTTATCTTGAATGAAAGAGGATTCCCAAATCCATTGGGCGCCTCTTTTCCCTCTTTTCCTCTTTTCCCTGCTTCATCTTCCATCGAAAAATCCTCCATCGAGTGTCATTCAAACGGCGATCTCCATCGACAAATCCTCCATTGAATGTCATTCAAACGGCCCCTTAGATTTCCTCTCTCTCTCTCTCTCTCTCTCTCTCTCCGGCATCACTAGATCAATCATCCCTGGCTGCCCTGAGTCCTTCCAATCCTTCCACCAGTCAGAGCAATGTGAAGGTGGGCAGGGCCAGAGCCAGAGATAGAGATCAACATCAAAAGATCCAGCACTTACGACAGGGTGACGTCATCGCTATCCCTGCTGGTGTGGCTCACTGGACCTACAACGATGGGGAGACCCCGATCATCTTTGATAAGAATGATGTCGTTGGGCAAATGTAAGGACCTGCTGTAATTACTGTGTTCTGTTTGGGTAGATGTTGTTTCTATTTCATTACTAACAATTGAACTATCATATTCTGTTGATACTAAGATCGTTGTTGCTATGCCAACTGTGGTTAGGGTATCATCTTCCCAATAAACACTGATGAAGCTATGCACCTAAAAAATATAGCAGCTCGTTGTTCATCACTGGTATGGTGGTTGATTATTTTGTATTTGTTTTAGATAATATTGATTATGATTCTTAGGAAATTTGTTTCTATGGAGTTAAGAGATATGCTGTTATTTCTGACAATGCATTGGAGATGTTCTCATGTCCCACTTACAGGTGATTTGTGATGCATCTCCACATCAACCTTAGATCTGATTCTCATAAAGTGGAGTTAGGTTCCACTTTTGGGGAGTTCAATCTACGATCTCCCTGTTTTGAATCTATGGTTTTTACTTGATTTTGATTTTATTTTTTTTCCTTTTTGTTTTCTTTCCCATTTCTAACACCTTCAAATTTGGACTACTCACTATTTACTTTTGACCATCTACTGGATAGCCATCAATTGGATAGTAAGGATTGCTTGATCCGTGTGATTTTTGAGATGCTCCACCCATAATGAGTTATGAGACCCACAATTTCGATGATCTGTATAGCTGCACATCAGATGTTTTTGGGTTAGATTTGGGCAGTTTTGGATATTCTATTTATGTGATTTTAGTGTTGTAGTAGGTAATTAGATTTGGGTAGTTTTGGATATTCTATTTATGTGATTTTAGTGTTGCAGCAGGTAATTAGATTTGGGCAGTTTTGGATAGTCTATTTATGTGATTTTAGTGTTGCAGCAGGTAATTAAATTGTTTTGGGGGTATAATCAGTGTGCCTTTGTTATTAACCCAAAAGATATTGACAATGGCTTCAATGGACTGGTTTTACATCTTTCAACGGACAACATCCTGGCTTATTGTCTATTCAAGCTTCTAAACAAGGTGGGTGAGATTATGTTATGCATTACCAAAACATCTGTTGGACAATCCATGCATTTCCTTTTGTGACAAAAGATTAGGTAGACAGTGGGGTGTCTACTAACAGGCTAACCCAAAACATCTTCCTTCTTCCTTCTTCTTCATTCATTTTTTTTTTTTTTCGATTTTTTTCTTTCATTTTTGGTTTTGTGTTGTGTGCGTGCGCGTGCACACGTGCCAGGATGTACATCAGCCAATATGTGCACAATGCATACTGGTTTTGACTGATACTTTACACCTTGCTGACATATGATATTGAGGGGATGGAATCATTAACTGAAGTGAAGTAAGCCCAAGATCTTAAATCAACAATGTAGTGAATGCATCCACCAGAGTTGTATAGTTAACAAAAGCTTTGTGTTAACTATTATTTTTATACGTAATTGAGCTCAAGTTGGGTATGGGTATGGGTTAGGAAATGCTTTGTTGACTGAGATTAAATGCATGATAACTAAGATCTTAGCATGCCTAACTAGATACTCATTCTGGTTTTATTTTCTTTCATGCTTCTTTCTTGTGTTGCAGGCACGATTGTTCCAATGCTTGAAGCTGTGATAGCTGTTGTCCATGTTGAGAAGCTTGCTGTACATTTCCATGACACATATGGGCAATCTCTTTCAAATATTCTCATTTCCATCCGAGTAAGCAAAACTTGAATAAATTTGTTGTACTAATGCAAATTGGTCAATTTGTGAAGATAGTTTCTTATTTGATATGTGGTGCAATGCTGAATGATTGAGAAAAAATGGGAGTTAGGAAGAGGACTGCTGGGATTTTTAAAAGTTCAGGTACAGGTAGGATTATCCAAAAGCTTTGACACTTGTTTATGGATGCTTGGCCATTGAACTCTTGATTCTTGTAGTATTCTTTTAAACACCATAATAGCTCTCTTATTAGAAAACTGATCACCTACAACTGGAAGTATGGTATGACGATTCTTTCGTATTCTAATTTTTTTATTTATAATTTTCACCCTTGAAAATCTTTTTTATTTTCAAGAGAAAATGTTTATAGGAATGGATTTTAAGCTAACCTACAGCTAGTTGTCGGTGCAGTCTTTTTATTTTGCAAAAACAAAAAAAAAGAAAAAAGAAAAAAGAAAAAAAAAAGTACTTGTTCACTTGTGCATATTCTTTGGTAGTTATGGAACGATGGCTTTGTACCTTAGCTTGTGGCTGCATTTGCCAAGGATTTCCAATCTATGCATCAGGTAGGCCCCACCATATGGATGACATGAACCCTGACCTTAGATGGATGACAGCCATAACATAAAATTGATCCAAAATGGGAATTTTCTAACCATTTGATTATTTGACTCCTTTCCTTTGGAGTTTGGACATGGACGACCTCCTTAACTTTTGAATCAAAGAATTGCCCCTGTGGAATGCATGCGATTTTGGGTTGGAGGATATTTGTTGGGCTTTTCTTGATAAACAACCTAGATATCCCATGTGTGCCATGTTGGCATATGTGGGACAACAACATTTGGCAATTGCAGATGCACATTTATAGGTAGCATTTTTCCCAAGCAATTCTAACATGAGAAAACATAAAATCTCAAAGTGATGTTGTGGTTTTGTTGGTCATTGGGTGACACTGGTTATGTAGCCAACCTCATGAAAAGAGAGCATATATAGCTTTGGTTTGGTTGTTCTTGCAAAGATATATCATACTCATCTCTCACAAGAGAGTAGACAAGGGAGTACCAACTAGACCCCTTTTAGTGTTGGGGCTTGAAATTCAGGGCAAGGATTCTTCCATATCAGTCATAAATGGCCATGGGCCAGGTTTGGGTTTCAACAGCAATGCTGTTGAACCTTAGACTGTCCGGCATACTTAATAATCAAGTATGATTTCAGGCTCATGCATAGTCTTTGGGACCAACCCACATAAAGAGTGAAGCGGTACAGTTGAGGAAACAGCTCTGTTCTTATCTACCCACACATTGTCAACTACTACTTCTTGGGGCATATCATGGGGTTTTCTTTGGCTGTTTATCAGTAAACGTGCTGGTGATTGGAACCTAGATAACCTTGTTATAACAATGACTTCAAAGGTCTCTACGGATACAAGCAATAGTAAAATCATTTTTTTGGTAGTGAATGTATAAATTCCACCAATGAAATTTGCTAAAGAAACATATTAATGTATAAATTCTTATTATTTTTTCCTCTACTTTCTTGTTTGTTTATTATTATTTTTTTTAAAATTTTAAAGATCTGGATGAACTCATTTTGGATATACTAGTCAATCTCTAGTTTTGTACCTTTGATTTGTGACCTCTGGTAAAGTCTGCTACTGAACTTGCTTCAAGATGCCTTCCAGTGGATGAAGTTGAAGCAATGGCTGTTGTAGGCCTTCTACAGTTTGTTGATATCTTGCAATCTAGCATGAAATCAGCACTCAAGGAAGACCTTTACTGGTGTGCCGCAACCCTTTCCTTTTTCAACAAACAGATGATGAGTTCTCAAATAGAACAAACATGTGCACACACATACCAATAATAAAACAATACATGCATAAAGAATGCAATTAAGCAAGACAATAAATAACTAGCACTGCCACTGTATAACGAAAATGTTTGAAATGTGCATTTAGCTTGATGGATGTTTGAAATGTTTGTTTCTGATTTATTGATTATCGCATGATGAGCCTTAGTGATTGAGACTGCTCTTGGGTAGGCCTATAGTGTATGATCATTTGCTTGGAAAAGGTCCACCATTGCATAATCCTATCCATATGATTTGTTATCTCATGTCTTCAGGAAGTTTCTCAGATGCCACACCATGTAAATCAAATACACAATCCCCCTTTCAGAAAAGAAAACAAAAGGGAAATTTGTGTTTTAGTTTTTGTATTGTTTCTAATTTTGTGTTGTGTTGTTCCATGAATACTAAAATGAAGAAAAAGAAGGCAATAGCTCAGCGAAAGTGTACTAGACCAACCAAAAGCACTCATCTTGAAGAGGTGGTTTGATTTTGTTCTTTCAAATAGCTTGTGTTTTCCATCAATTATATTTGTGAAAAAAATGGTTTCTAGGTTTGTTTGTATTGCGTTTGGATGCATCAAATTTCATTATATTATCCCCCAGATTAGATTTATTAACAATGAAATTCATGATTTAGGTGCAACCAAATACACCCTTATGATAAATACATGACCATTTGTCTCCATGATTTGTATTGAGCATTCTTCTTGTTAGATACACCCTTATGATAATGCTTTGCTTTGATGGCTAACTATTCTCGTTTTGGGCACATCAATAGAGTTTCATTATTTTGACTTGATTCAACTAAATGTTCATAATTCAATTTGGTTGTGCATTTATATGCACCGTCATATTTCTAGTAGTTATTATGTTGTGATTGACACATACACATGCATAGAGATACGTGTACATATACATATACACATACACACATTTTCTGTGTTATATTGTTGAAGCTTTGTTGCTTATCCCATTGTTGAACAGGGGATTGAGCTTTTTCTACTTGAACTAAAACAATTTCAACTTTTCCTGAAGCATGAACATGAAAGGCAACCCCATTTCCACTTTAGCAAACTGATTATTTCAATTCATTTTAATAGCACATCCAAACACAGCTATAACTAGTGCTAAAGATTATATGCTGAATTCCGTGTTTTGCCTATTTTTATGAACTTATGGCTGTACATGTTTATAGGGATTTTACTGGGACTATTTATGTTAATGCCATTGAATATTTCTACCTTCTGTTTTTTCTTTCATTTCAAATGCCTACCTACTACTGTGTATGACATTGAATATCTCTAGTGCATGACACATTTCTGCCAATGCCCCATACTAGTTCTCATGACTTGCTTCTCCAAGTTCAAGTTGTTTGACACATACATCTCTTGCATGCATCTGGCCTCATCTCCATCGATCAAAAACGGTAGGCTTACCCTTACATTAAATGTGGGATGCCAACATGCTGTCTATATCTAATTTAAGTTCCTTGATGTTGTAGAAACCAGATCTTGTTATATTCGTTATGAATAGCAGTATTGGCCGAGCAGCATTTGACCAAGCTTAAGCTTCTTTCTCCTTTGAATTATAACAGACTGTATTGGTTGCATTTTTCTCTGTCATACAGGTTGTGGCTATTAACGATATAATATCACCTCCTTATAGGGATAAATTTAATGATGTGTACAGGTAAATTCATTTTTTCTTATTCCTTATATTGTTTCCCAGTTATATTTGTGTTGGTTTCAGAGTACAAGTAGCGATAGAAATTGTTGGTCGATTGTGGCTTGTAGACAAAGGGATGAGTAACCAACAATACAAATATGAGAGGTCTTCCTTAGGTATCCAAATGCTTTTAGATATATTTATGTTTAATTTAAATGTATTAGCTCAAAATTGATGGAGCAGACCCGGATGTGCGTCGGAGCTATCTGGATGAGTGGGGGTTCCTAGAAGGTAAAAACCGCTGTTATGACTATGATGAAGCTATCCATTTCCTATGGACAATATTGGAGGGGCCTAGACATTTGGATAGGCCATATTTATGTATTTACACGAAATTAATGGAGCAGACCCGGATGTGCGTTGGAGTTATCCGGATGAGCAGGGGTCCCTGGAAGGTGGGAAATACTGTTATGACCATGATGAAGCTGTCCATTTCTTATGGACAGCATTGGAAGGGCCTGACCATTTGGATAAGCCGTATTTATATCTGTATTTACAGGGACTGCACCCTTAACGTAAACCATATCCTAAACTTATAACCTAAACCTATTCTCAATTACCTAAACTTATAATCACATTATCAGGCGTCGACTTCTTGCAGCATAGAGCAGACAAAAGAGTTACGCCGATACGAGAAGACGACCGCTTGGTTGGGGACCATGTCTTTCTTAGGGTTTCCCCCATGAAGGGAGTCATTCGGTTTGGCAAGAAGGGGAAGCTCACGTCGAGATTTATTGGTCCATTCCAGATATTAGACCGAGTGAGTGTGATCATGTAGGACCTTGCTTTGCCCACACCACTCGGGGGCATGCACAACGTATTTAATGTATCTATGCTGAAGAAATACGCTCCTGATCCTTCCCACATCATTAAATGGGAGCAGGTATAGTTGAGTAAGGATGCTACTTATGTACTGCGGTGGACATGTATCCTAGACAGAAAGGAGCAGGTGTTGTGTAATAAGGTTATCTCGTTAGGGAAGGTGTTAGGAACGCAACACACTGAGGAAGAGGATACTTGGGAGACAGAAGCCGAGGTCTGTAAGAACTACCTTCAGATTCTCGAGGGGTACGAAAAGATACTAATTTTGAGAAAATTTTTCTTTAAGGGGGGTAGATTGTAATGTCTCAAAAAAATCCATTTAAAGACCTGAGTTCCACCTCAAGCAGAAATCGCTCAGGACCAAATCCTTTAGAAATTAGACTAAAATTACTCAATGTTAAACTAAATTATCTATGGAATTAGCTTTAACCACTTTAAATTCAAACTGCAAGACCCAAAACATGTAGAATCGTTGACACTACATTACCCTAAAACGTAGAATTAATCTCAAAACTCGGTTGCTCTCAGGAGCACACTGAAACTCCGTATCGGGCCTATACCGCACGTCGAAAATTCGATTACTGCGAGATTATACCAATATGACTGCCTTACTGGGCTTGACGACCATCTCAGAAATCAAGTCTAAATAGTATCTAGAAATGCACAACTTTAGCCTAGAACGAAGTGTGTGAGAAATGCGAATATCTTTAAAAAATGTACTCAGATTTAAGTAAACTGGGCTGTTCGCTTATGGGTTAATTCTAAGGTTTCATACCATCAGAATCTGACCCAAATACGCCCTCGGATCAGGGAAAATTTCATACGCAGGTCAGTGTACTTGTGCCCCTAATCGAGTGGCGATGACCGTTGAGCTGAAACTGGTCCTCTGTGATCATTCCGCACATCTGATCAGACTAAAAACTTAACCTGACCTTGATCCAATGTTAGAGAACTTTTTCCAGAACATATGCAGAAAAGGGGCCTTCAGATGTGCTTCGTTGGACCGAGACAGCCACTCTTTGGCTATAACCTAAGTATACTATGGCCTTGGGGCCATTCTCATCAGTTATGGGCCTATATAAGGGCCTTTACCCACCCCTCTCATTCCATACGAATTCTAAACCCTAAGAGAGAAAAGAGAGAGAAAGAGAGGAAAGTGGAGAAGTGAGAGAGCGAGTATGACATAGTTCCTGGGATTTGATCTCACAATTCCATGTGCGTAACTACCGCGTCCGTGTCGCTATACCGAAGATTCTGATTCCATTCTTGGGTAAGAAACTCTAACCCTAACCTGTTTTAGGAATCCAAATGCGTAGATCGGTAAAATAGCCAACCCGTTTTATTTATTAGGTATCCAAAGTCTAGTTTACAGGACAAGAGTATTCAAACTAAATCCGTTACTTGTTTACCGGCAAAAGGTATGAACTATAAATGTTTAGGTAATGGTTTTCAAGGCTTTCAATGTTAGTTAATGATTTATAACTGACTTGGTTGTCATTCCTCATGCCAGATACGATGTTTCTCTCGCTTTACAGATATATATGAACTTTGTTGAATATAGTGTAATTCATGTGTTTGTAAAAATGTTTGAATGAGTATGAAATTTGAATTCGTGCTTGCTATGATTATTCGTCGTGGATGCATGATTGTTGTATATGTGACAACTCCTTGGTGAAAGGATTTTTCCTAATACATGTTATGACCAACATACGTCATGTATGTTGAAGTGTGTAGTCTAAGTGTTTGTAAAAATGTTTGAATGGGTATGGAATTTGGATTCGTGCTTGCATGATTATCCGTCGTGGATATATAATTGTTGTATATGTGACAACTCCTTGGTGGAAGGATTTTTCCTAATACATGTTATAACCAACATACGTCATGTATGTTGAAGTGTGTAGTCTAAGTGTTTGTAGAAATGTCTGAATGAGTAAATATTTGGTAAATTGTATTTTATATGGGTATTGAGATAAGATTCTCAATTACCTTAGCTATGTGCATAAATCCATTCATGTAACTTAGATTATTAGATGTGATTTATGTATAAATGTATAGGTGTGAAAGCATGTTTATTTGTACTTCATAAAAATGCTCTAGTGGTTCCATTGTTTGAATTAATTGTTTATCGATGATATGCCTATCACATATGCTTTCCTGTTATGTTTAAGCATGTCTGGGACTGCTACATAGTCCAGGCTATCGATAACAACTCCCAATCGAGTGGCAGAGTTAATTTCGTCACCACAGATATGTTCGAGGAATCCAAGTCTTACAGAGATTGGCGGCAGTGGTTGGACCACGCGGAATGCTTACATGTTCTATGTTGACCAATTCAACGTACACTCGTACCAATCGAGCTTGTCAAGCAACCCGATCTGCCCATTGTATGTTTACCATGTATGGACGTAACTGTTTGAATCTAAAGTACTAACTTACTAGTGAAAATTCCGTTTAACCTTGGTACCTCGATTCGCTAAGACTCATGAGCTGGGCATAGTGGTATGGGACACTGTGGTCGTGTTGTTGGCCTACACTAGGGTGACCAGCCTCCCCGTAGTGTCCAATAAATAACCCAAACTCGTAAACTGAATATGGTGGTATAAGACGCTGTATTCGAGTTGTCGGCCTACGATTAGGTGATGAGCCATTCGTAGTGACCTCAAGCATACACTTGGTCTACATTAAGGTGACGAGCCTTTTCATATAAACTTCGAGTATAAATTAGGTCTGCACTGAGGTGACAAGCCTTTCCATAGCAACCTGGAACTATCTGTTGTATGAGACTAACTAGGATTGACGACCCTAAATGGATCATTATTTGGGAAATGATATAAGGGAGGTACTTTAGTTTTCCTAACTTGCTGTATAAATAAACCTAATTAAGTATTCGCTAACACAATCATGCACAACATTGCATATGCTTTGGCAAAGAAGCACACGTTTTGGGAGGATGCCATGCGCGAACGTGAGATAAAGTCGCTGAGGTAGTGTAGGTGAGGGTGTGCATCATTATCGCATACCATTCTTGCATTAACAAGAGTAATCTAGGACATGATTGTTGTACTGCTTTATCATTACTATTTGACTGAATTTATAACTTGTTAACTTTTGCCTTATAGTTCCATTGAGTTGATCACTCACTCCCACTCTGGGACTGTTTTAAAACACCAACCAGACTCTAGCTTAGTTGCAGATGATAGCGCAGCTTATGAAGCGGAGCCTGATTTTTTTGACGACGATGAGTTCTCGTATTCTGGCGGGTTCAAGTAGGCCGCATTTTGATCGTTGGGGCTATAGGGATTTCATAATGTAGACGAACCTGCACATTTTGATATTTTATATTTTAAAACGATGCATGTAATTGTTTAACCTGGAACATGATTATACTCTGGAGACGCACCACCACTTATATGTTTTATACATACCTATCATGGTCTTCTGCTTGCATAATTTAACTGTCTTTGGGGTATGATATGCAGATTTGATATAATCTCACTCATGTTTAGTGCACCAACACGGACAACATTTAATCATCATTATCCATGTTGTATAGGTGATGCGTTGGAACTCGGGAGTTGAACTTCTGCCCGACCCTCGATTTTCAGGGCATTACAGTTACTGGAAGATAAATCGATTGCTTTGGAGAATATTCATACAAGTGAGAATCCTGCGGATATACTGACCAAGGTGGTCACACGGGAGAAGTTGAAGCTTTGTTCAGATTTGATTAGTTTTTAAGCTTGAAGACGGGGAGGTGGTGCACTCCGGATGTAGAAGATGGAGGTTTATGGCGATGTGTCTAAAAATGGAAGATTGTTGAGATGTGGAGCCACATCTAGGTAGGGCCGCTTGACCAGTTGAGTGCCCTGCTTGACCAGTCGAGTGGCCCACTCAACTGGTCGAGGAATGACTCGATTCAAAGTCTAACGAGCATCAATTTTTTGGTTCCGAGGTGCTCAACTAGTCGAGGCTCTTGCTCAACTAGTTGAGCAGCATGTAAATTTTTAAGTCAATTTTCGCAGAGGTATGAAAGGAAAGTTGCCTAAACTATAAATAGGGGTCCCTATGGCTTTTCTAAGGAAATAGGAGATTCTAAAAGTGTGGGCAAAGGGTTTTCTCGATACGTCTAAAGCAAAAATATTAGTATATTACTTGTAATCTCGTTTTCTTCATAGTGAAAGTTTTGCACCATGGTTTTTTTTTTTTTTTACCTTTGTTGGGGTTTTTCTATCTTGTCTTCTGGTTTATTTGGAATGCTTTAATTCTACTTCCAGATTATTTTTCTTTCTGTTTTTCGTTTGTGGGTGAGACCGGAGATTGGATTTCGATTCATTGCATTGTTGGCGTGCTGTGCAACATCCAATTCCCATTGTTTCCTTGTTTCCTTAATCGTGGTGTATTTGGATCTACCTCATTTTTAGTCTCATACCCTAAAATGATATGGAAAAATGGATGGACAGTGTAGTTTTACACACGCATCATAGTGGGTCCCATGAAAGTTCCACATGTTAACACACTCAATTTTTACTTCTCTTCCTTGAATATGCTACATGGAAAAGCAATGAAAGAAATTTCTTAAGGTTTGAAATTTATGTGACCCATACGAGCATGTATTTCTTAACTTTATACTATGGTACATTTATTTTTTTTAGATCATTCTAGAATATGAACCAAAAAATAAGGTAGATTCATAGCCCAAATGGATCACACCATTAGAAAATTTTAAGAGTTGGACGCCTTCCATTAAAAACTTCTTGGGGCACAAAATGCTCTAATCAAGCTAATATGTGTGTTTTCCCTTCATCTAAGTTTGTGTGACTTGGTGAACAAGTTTGATGGAAAATAAATTTCATGTATGGCACTAGAGAGGTTTCAAAAATAGTTTGTTCAATCCCCCCTTCGTTCAGTGGTGTGGTCCAATTGAGCTTCAGATGTGACTCATTTTTTGTTTCATACTCTAGAATAATAAGAAAATTTTGATGGATAGTGTCGATCTAACCACTACAAGAAAAGAGGGTTTTAGCCTTGGTTCAAAACTGTGGCTAAAAAGGTTAAAAACTGAAACTAAAGCCTTTAGCCTCAGTTTTGCCTCAGTTATCCAAATCGAGGTTGAAACCCCTGTGGCTAAAGGCTTTAGCCTCAGTTTTAGCAACTGAGGCTAAAATGACTTTTATAGCCTCGATTCTTCAAGTGAGGCTAAAAACCCTTTTAGCTTCGAATTTCTCGAAATGAGGCTAAATCAAAATTTTAGCCTCCATTGTTTTCAACTAAGACTAAATCTAAATTTTATCCTCAATTGCCTCCTCAACTAAGACTAAATCTAAATTTTATCCTCAATTGCCTCCAACTGAAGCTAAATCTATTTTTAACCTCGGTTCTCAACAACCGAGGCTAAAGCCTTTAGCCATGAGAATTTCAGCCTTGTTTATCAACAACCGAGGCTAAATTCAAGCCTCAGTTACAAATTGAGGCTAAAGATGTTTTTTTTTTTTTTAAAAAAAAATATATATTTATTTAAACTACTAAACCATTCATTCAATCCACTCATGAAAGCCACAATACCAACAAAACAGTTAACAATAGTCTATTTAAAGTTTAACTCAATCAAACTGTTACACAACATCAGGTTCCACAAATAATATAAAGTCATGGTTGCGCCCGTCATCACCCGCGCCGTCGTGCTTGGCGGACCCTGAGATAACACTACACATCCATCTTCTGCTGCTTTCAGGCCAACGTCATCATTGCCTCCACCAGCATTGTCCATTTGAATTCTGCGTAGCAGGCCTGCAACCTCAACAGGTAGCTCTGGCCTGCTGGCTGCAAGACATGAAATGAAATTGAATACAGAAACAAATGGATGTAACATACTATTCAGAATACAGAAACAATCAATCGAGAAAACTGAATACAAAACTTTTGTAAGAAAAAATCTTGAATGTTGTGAAGCATATGGCAAACTCAGCTGGGACATTGTGGGATGATTTACAAAAAGAATGAAGTGCACTACCACATCTGATGACAACAACCACATGCTGGAACTAAAGAGCATACAATATCTTCCCAACAGGTAGATGGCAGTGTTCGATCTGAAAGCAACTTTAAGATATGAATTAATCGTCATCAAATCGCACAGCCTGCTTCTTCTCAAAGCATATTTTATTTACAACACGCATCAGAAACAATATCAACCTCATGAATATGAGAATGTTTAGATTTGGCAAGGCCTCAGTACACACATGATCCGGATGGAAATCATGGATCACATAAATGGATAAATCAAGTAATTTACATATTTTCTCAAACATCACAAACCTCATGAATATGAGAATATTTAGATTTGGCAAGGCCTCAGTACACATAGATGATTCGGATGGAAATCATGGATCACATAAATGGATAAATCAAGTAATTTACATATTTTCTCAAACATCACAGACCTCTGTTACCGAATTCGCTTTATAGTAGCACAAACTATGAATTGGTTGAAACATCCTGGTTCACAAAATGGTCTCCTTTGGTAGTAATTTACACATTTTCTCAAATATCACAGACCTATGTTACCAAATTTGCTTTGTAGTAGGACAAACTATGAATTGGTTGAAACATCCTGGTTCACAAAATGGTCTCCTTTGGTTCAATACAATCCCCTGATCCATGCAAACCAAGGAACCACAAAGGGTGTGGAATCACTTAGGCCTTAAATAACAAAAAAAACTGCACTACCGAGATTGCTAGAATACAGTAATGGTATAACAAAGGTTGACAGCACTAAAATTACCTGTTGAGAAATCTGAACCGCTTCAGTTAGGGCCCGAACAATATCAAGAAAAATACTTGTGTGCCAAAAACAATGGACAAAATAAAAGAAAATAAGATCAATAGAGAGAATTCTCGCCACATTACCTCTAAAGCTTGATTAGAATGCCCAAAATGACTGTGTTTGCACATGGATGAAAAGGAGTTCATGCATAGAGATATGGTGTATTGTTATCTAGAGCCACCAAAATTGGAACTTCAAGGTTGCAACCTGAGTTGATTCTCAGGTGAAATATATATAATAAAAATTGCTCCGGAAACAGGAAAAAAAAAAAAAAGAACAACATAACATTTACCTATAATCGAAATAGCAATGAAGATTTTCCAAAGCAGCCGGATAGTCTTCGTGGTAAAGACTATTGAAATACCGCAAGTAGTGGACCTACATAGAAATCAAAGGACAAAGGTAAAAGAAAGGTATTGTTTTAACTTAGCTAGAATTACTACACATTATATATCTTTTGCATGAAAAGAGAGAAATTAAACAAACACCTCCAATATCTAAATTTACAACTTACACGATGCGAGCTAGCTTCTGAAGCTGCATTAGGATGGCCTCAAATGCATTCAAAGGGAATGAGATGGCATGCCTGGTACAGAAAATACACCATTTCATACCGTCCAGAATATATTTCTATCAATAAACTAAGAGACATGTTATGGCTACTAGCAAAAGTGGAATTTTGAATCCTACTCTTTCCATGTATAGAAGATACAGTTGTTATCATGTAGCCCCATCGTGTATGTGCCATGGCCCAAAAATCAGACCAGTCTGGTCATTAGGTGAGCAGCAAAGATACAAAAAATGGATTTATTTTTTTTTAAAAGGCCAATTTTCCATAATCATCACACCCATATGGCCCATCAGCAGACCAGAGTGGCAGATATCAGCTCATGGACTTGTGGTGCATGCACTGTGGAGCTAACATGATGAAAGGCCTGATGTGACACAGGTGTGTAACATCGTTACATATGCAAACTGTAGGACTCCAAATCCTGATCTCTTGAGTAGCCATTGTGGGGCTCATACATTGGAAATCATGATCAATTAAGTCTCTTACTTCTCAATCAAGTCGGCCTGCTCCCTTAGGTACCCTTGGACTTGCCAGTTTGTACGTAAGAACAGCCCCCCATGGTGATCATCATTTCTCAGTGCGTCATTTAGAGGGCATACAAAGTCACTACCTTGTGGACTATCATCACTGTGTTTAAACTGGGAGTCAACAGAAATCTGGACATCTGCAGGTTCAAATTGACCCAGTCAATCATTTGATAATAATTACCTCATAATTATAATAGATAAAAGGAACAAATACCAGATGGAAAAAAATGTTCAAATAATAACCATGACAGTACCTTCGTTACACGAAAACCCATTAGTTTTTAACATCCCACTCCATGATAGTGACACATTGGAAAAAATAAGATCTTTAACATGGAAAGAATAGTGAAATGTAGCCCCATTCAAAGTTCAAAACTCTTCTTCCATTGACATCAAGATGTAAATCAGGTGACTGTTTGCAGATAGGCACAGCACTTCCAGTTCCAAACCTCGCATGGCATTTGAAGCTAAGGTAGAATAAGCTGCAATTTCTACCTAGGAATCAAAGGTCAGATGAGACCAAGTAGAATCAGCCAATAACAAGCTGATTGACAGCCCTCAGAACCCTCAAGTTCATACCACACTTACAATTTCATTGAACACTGATCGACTTAAGCATCCATTAGCATACACTAATCCTTAATCTGGATTTCTGCATCTTATACAAGCTCCAAAGAGCTTAGCAAAGACAGCAAAAATCTAAATAAGGGCAAGGAAGGAGAGGTATTTCTCTATAAATGTAAAGAAGCTCAATGGGGACTTCCTTCTTACTAGACATTCTTCCCAGTAGGTAGTTCTAACTTCTAAAGAGAAATGCTACTTGCAAGCAGTCATCTTAGTCTCCTAAGAAGAAGGACAAAAAAACAGACACCCTAACACGTGCCAACTAGACACATATTTGCAAGATCTGGGCTTTTCATCAGGTTAACCCTCTGTTACTGTGCACTGTCCCACAAATCAAGCCACTCTACTGATAGATTGTGCCAAACTCAAACATTTACAAGAAGAAGTTCAGTCCTGCCTGTCTTGTTGTCCATATTCGCTGTTCAAAACATTAACGGCCTTTCTTACTTGCCCAGTTTTGAGCAGTTTGGAATTAGCTTTGCAAATTAAAATAAATTTTGATCTGATTTCAAGGGAGGTAAGGAAGCCTGGAAGAAATGGAAGACATTGTACGTATCTAATCTTCCAAATGGAATAACCATTTTCAAGTTACACAGCATATTCAGGTAGGTGAGCACCATGCAAGATTGGCATCCACTGAATTCTAATATATGTGGAGTTACCCATATGATGGGTCTGACTAAAATTTAATTTCTTTCCATTTAAATGCAAGTTAATATAGCATTCACTGAATTCTCACATGATTCCAGTATAAATTACCATGGCTGGTATATCACCAACAATCACCATCGAATTAGAGGGGTCTACTGTGGACATGGACCCAAAATCAATATGATCAGATGATCAAAGCCATCCAATTAAGGCAAGAAAATGGATGGTAAGAGTAAATGGTCTTAAAATTCATTTTTTAGGCCTTGTATGTAGTCATGTGCAGTCAATAGTGGACCTTTACCATCCAATGGCCCATCATATTGTAGGGGGGCCCACCTGGGTCACATAGAGGAATTTGCACCAGAATAAAGCAATAATAATTCATACAGATCATTGCTATAGAATCTAGTGTGCCAATAGAAATACAATAGTATAAAATGCTAACCTCTGTTATATAACTAGATTGAGCCAGAGAGAACTGGAAATCATATGGGTTCAACACATTCAGAATTTCGGATAAATCGTATGGGTTCAACACATTCAGAATTTCAGATACTCTGACATGACATTCTCCTGTGACTGGGTGCTTGGAGAATTTCCTAGGAAGTGGATTACAAGAGGCTTGCTGCACCATGATGCTATTGAAGATCGCCTAGAAAAGCTCCGAAAAATAGGCAGAAAATACCAGAAATGGAACCTAAATACACAATCAGGAGGATAAACTATAAAAAACCGTATGACTTCAGCAACTTTTCCAGCAGAAATCGACTTCGAAAGTCAAGAAAACATCTCGTTTCGGTACTAATTTCAAAAACAGTTCATATAAAACGAACCATGTGCCTCGAAATGCAAATACATGCTTTCCCACAAACTCACAGGCTCTAATCCAGAACCTAAACACCATAAGAGAATCATAGAGTTCTAGATTTCATAACAAATTGTACCGTTGGATGCCATAACTGCACAAATCAACGAATTTAGCTGCTAAAACATGCTGATCTGTTCATTCCACATATGAAGTCTCAGGTGCACACCCATTTCATACATCTATGGAGTCCTTACTGATTTAATCTACCACTAGTCAAATGAAATCATGAAAACAGGCAAATCAACAACAGAGCACCTCATAAAGATCATCAAGAAACGAAAACAATGAAAAAAATATTCAATACAATCCGATCGGAATGTACATTACCACAAATAGCAACTCTAAAACTAAATTCGGACCCAAATGTCAGATAATCACAAAAGAAGCCCTAGATTCGAGATTCCAAGTCCGGATCTGACCTTTTCAACAGACTTTCGGCCTCTTCGTCCGTCATCTGCCCTCCAAAGAGAACTGTACTGATTCCTCCAGCCGGCTGAAAAAGATCCAGAAAGTCAAACCTTAAGTCGCCGGAAAATTGACATAATCGGCGAGAAAAAGCCCGAATCTAGCCCGGAAAAAGACGTACCTGGTGCATACGGATCGTCGGACGCGATTCCGGAGTCGAAGAGTCGAGGGAGAGGGAATCGAGAGAGGGATTTTCGGACCATGTGAGGAGATCTGCTGTAGATGTGTGGGGTTTTCGGACCGGGCTGTTTCTCTGCATTTTCGGTCTCTTTCTGCTCTTAAGATAGAGAGAGGGTTTGAGAAGATGATGGTAAAAACGATATATATACAGCAGTGTGGAGGAGATCAGGATCTGAGGATACTTTGTTGCCCTTCGCTACCCTCTCTGCTCTCTGAGTCAGGGGAAAAAGCCTCCATCCGCGCACGACGTATTAAGACTTTTAGCCTCGTATCCCATGCAACCGAGGCTAAAAACCCTCCGTCTGAAATCTTTCTTTCGTCCGTCCGTCCGATTTCATTTGAAAATTTTTAATTTTTTTCAAAATTTTCAATTATTTGAAATTTCTTAATTTTTAAAAAAATTTCAATTATTTTCAAGATTTTCAAATTTAAAATTCTTTTTTTTTTTTCAAAATTTTTTAAAATTCTTAATTTTTTTTAAATTCTCATTTTAAAAAAAAAAATCATACTTTTTCATAATTATCATTTTTTATTCTTAATTTTTCAAAAAAAAAAAAAATCTTTATTTTTTAAAAGTTCTCAAAATTTTTAAAAATTCTTAATTCTTAAAAAATTCAAAATTCAAATCTTTTTCGAAACTCTCAATTTTTTTCAAAATTCTTAATTTTTTCCCAATTGTCTCCATTTTTTTTTCAAAATTCTCAATTTTTTCACAATTGTCAAAAATTTTTAAAATTTTTAATTCTTTCAATACTCTCAATTTTTTTTCAATATTCCTAAATACAGACTTTTGGCCTCGGTATAGATAGAACGGAGGCTAAAAAGTAAACTTTTGGCCTCGGTTCCTATGTAATTGAAGTTAAAAAGTAGACTTTTAGCCTTAGTTATTATGCAACTGAGGCTAAAAAGTAAATCTTCCGCCTCAGTTCCTATGCAATTGAGGTTAAAAAGTAAACCTTTCGTCTCGGTTCCTATGTAATTTAGGCTAAAAAGTAGACCTTTCGCCTTGGTTCCTATGCAACTTAAGCTAAAAAATAGACTTTTCGCCTTGGTTCCTATGCAACTGAGGTTAAAAGATAGACTTTTTACCTCGGTTCCTATGCAACTGAGGCTAAAAGGTAGACTTTTTGCCTCGGTTTTTATGCAACTGAGGCTAAAAGGTAAACTTGTCGCCTCGGTTCCTATGCAATTGAGGCTAAAAGGTGACTTTTCGCCTCGGTTCTTATGCAACTAAGGCTAAAAGGTAAACCTTTCACCTCGGTTCCTATGCAACTGAGGCTAAAAGGTGACTGAGCCTAAAAGGTGACTTTTTATGTCGGTTCCTATGCAACTGAGGCTAAAAGGTAGACTTTTCACCTTGGTTCCTATGCAACTGAGGCTAAAAGGTAGACTTTTTGCCTTGGTTCCTATGCAACTGAGGCTAAAAGGTGACCTTTCGCCTCGGTTCCTATGCAACTGAGGCTAAAAGGTAGACTTGTCGCCTTGGTTCCTACGCAACTAAGGCTAAAAGGTGACTTTTCGCCTCAGTTCCTATGTAACTGAGGCTAAAAGGTAAACCTTTCGCCTCGGTTCTTATGCAACTGAGGCTAAAAGGCGATTTTTCGCCTCGGTTCCTATGCAACTGAGGCTAAAAGGTAGACTTTTCGCCTCAGTTCCTATACAACTGAGGTTAAAAGGTAGATTTTTCACCTCGGTTCGTATACAACTGAGGCGAAAGATGAACTTTTTGCCTCATTTCCTTAACAACTGAGGCTAAAAGACACATTTAGCCTCCATTTTTTCAACTGAGGCTAAAAAATTGTGGCTAATGGCTTATTTTCTTGTAGTGATTATATTTACACCATTTATTCATTTTTTAGATCATTTTAAGGTGTTTCATAGAAAATCTTAGGGATTGAACACCCACCATTGAAAACTTCCTAAGGCACACCTTGATGTTTTAATTGCCATATAACCTGTTCATAGGGTCACAAAGACTTAGATGAAGGAAAAAAAACAAATATAAACTTAGTGAGTTTTTCTATGACCCCAATAAATTTCAAATTGTGAGTCTTTAGGCCTTTCTATTTTCTATGGTGTAGTCTAGTTGAGCTCTTAGTCTGCATCATTTTTGGCCTCAAACCCTAAAATAAGTTGGCAAAAATGGAAGGATGGTTGGGCCCATGGCGTTTCGGCCACATTGTGCCACTGAAATATCTAAACATGAGCCCATTAAAAAAGATACCGATATATATGCCACGCAATTTCCAGCATGGCACAATAGGTCTAAGATCCAATCCATCTATTCAACCGACACCACTATACTGATCCTAACCCAATAATTAGGTTGATTCACCTGTCAGATGGGCTATAATATGCAAAATAAATGTATGCTTGAAAAAACTTGAATAGATTTTTTCTCTAGCTCATTCACATGTTTCTAGATTACGTATTTAAGAAAACATAGCAATGAGTTACCTATGCGATTTTTACTTTGCTAGTAGCATAGGAGACATGATTTGAGAAATAGGAAAGCTGAAGGCATGTTTTGGGAAACCTACATTTATAGAATTTTTGGCTAAATAAAATTTGTTCTTTTCTATTTTTTTCTTTGTAGATTTAACAACTTCTCTTTTTCATTTGTATTTGTTTAATTGAAGGAAGATGTGTCCTTCCTCCATTTTCCACCACACAACCACTATGTTATGATCCAACCCTTGTAATTATTCTAATACATGTGCACGGTACATATATTATAGCCACTCATTATCATATGGGTGTAACGTTCAATAGGCTCGACGAGCTACTTTCAAAACCACCCTCCACCTTCTTTTTTTCTTCTTTGCGCACATTATCACAAAAAGGGAGAAAAAAAAACCTCAAATTTTTGGTAGTTCTTCAGACATCAGGACCCACCTGTCTTATAAGTTATTGCATTATGAAACAAGTAACGGGGAATCTTCGCGGATGTATGTTACATCTCACTATTTCATGGACCTAAAAATGAGTTACATCTGAAGCTCATATTTAGCAACATTTTACGATATGTAATGACAACATGTTAACTCATCACTAATTAGCAATATTTTACAACAAGTTATTAGGTCGTCATAAATAATTGAGTCGTTGGCGACGGGTTGATATTTTCGCCGCTAAATAGAATTTGTAACACCTTATTTGCAACAAAATTAATGATGGGCAACACTCGTAACAAAAAACTTTTAGCGACGAGTTTGGAGTTTTTAATGATAAGTTGATTTGTCACAAAAAAAACTAAATTGTTGTAGTGCCAGTTGATAGTGGCCATTTGCTTAACCCGGTGTGATAAATGACTCAAAATCATGGAAAGCATAAAATTTGAATGGTACCACACCGTGGAAAGCATGAAATGGTACCACATGCTTGACAATTTTTATTTTTATTTTTTATTTTTATTATTTACACGCACACACTCACGCTAGTGGAATTTCACAACCCATGGATACTCGAACCCTTGACCAGGTGTTGAAACTCCTGAGAGTCCACCACCCGAGCAAGAGTAAGGACCCACATGCTTGACAAGTCGACTTGTCACAAAAAAAAAAACTTAAATTGTTTTAGTGCCTGTTGATAGCGGTCATCTACTTAACCTGGTGAGATAAATGACTCAAAATGGCATGGAATTTGAATGGAACCGCATAATAAATAAATATGGTACCACATATCATGGAAAGCATGAAATTTGAATGGTACCACATACCGTGGAGAGCATGAAATGGTACCACATGCTTGACAAGTACCTACCGATGGCTGCTGCTTGCTCGACCAGCTGCGATGAATGAGAAACCATAAAATTTGAATGATACAGAAATGGCATGGAACCCGTTTACATGAACAAATGGTACAGCATGAGATACATATGTTTGACCAATGGCTGCTGCTTGCTTGACCGGAGAGATAAGCAACTTTAAATCATGGAAAGAACGAGCATTAAGTTGTAGACCATTCTCGTTTTCTCTCGACTGTTTAATACTTTCATGCAGTTGAGCCACTCTCATGCCCATCAAATATAGCTGGACCACTCCACGCATTCCCATCCAACCTGTTCATAAGGTCACACGGACCTGAATGTAGGGAAAACACAAATATAGTCTTGGTCCAAAAACTATGGGTACGGCCCCAAGGAGTAATCGTACTATGAGCCTCTAATTCCTACTATTTCACATGGTGTGGTTTACTTGGGTATTAGATCTGCTTCGTTTTTTAGCTTATGACCTAAAACGAATTGGAAAAAGTGATGGATGGCATGAATATAAAACATATACATCACAGTGAGTCCTACCAGTGCCTGCCATCAGGGATAACCTTAAAGTCGGCTTCCGTTTTGTAGATGCTTTGCCTCACATGTTAGGCCAGCTACATCCTGCATAAAATGAATTATTATAAGTAGTGACAGACGGTTTCCACATCATTGGATGTGCTCATGTCATTATTAGATGGTCGGATTCCTTGAGGCAAGGAATCTACACCCTTATGATTACCTGACGAGCGTCTCCAATCTCACATCAAACTATTATTCACGTGTGAGATGAATGCCCAATCCAAAGGGCACGGATACTTGCCTAGGAAGCGTATTGGCCGGTGTACCACACACCACCGACATATCTGGTTTGTGTATGTGTCATGCGAAGACCAGCACTGACGTTCATGGGGCTCAAGCTATACTAACTGTTCAAAGGAGATGAAGTTATATGGCCCATGATAATATATATATTATATCCACACCGTTCATCCATTTGGAGAGAACATTTTGGAGCATGATCTAAAAAATAATCATATCAAAATCTTAAATGGACTACACCACAAGTAATAGTGAGAGAATACTCACAGTTAAAACATTCGTAGGGCCCACCATAACGTTTTATTTTTATCTAATCAGTTCAAGAGGTCCTACAGACCTGTATGAAATAGAAAAACAAATATCATTTTCATTCAAAACTTTTGTGACGCCAAAAGGATTTTAATTGTAGACGTTCAATCCCCCACTGCTTTTTATAGTGTGGTCTACATGATCTGTGTTATTTTTCGTATTAAGCCTTATAACAGGATCACCAAATGGATGGACGGTTTAGATATAACACAAACCTGATGGTGGGACCCACAAAACTTAGTGCCCTCAACACACCAGCCAGTTCGATTGTGGTACACCGGCCAATCCACTTCCCTTGCCTCAACGTACTGACGAAATTGGATTGCATACTGAGTAACTTAGTATGCTCTTATCGTACGTGTGTAAACTCAGTTGGGACCACCTTGAATGTATGTGGTCTATTCACACCATCCATCTATTTTTCCATCTAATTTAAGGGGTTGAGCCCAAAATTGAAGCACATCCAAAGATCAAGTGGATCATACCACTGGAAACAGTGGGGATAATAATTTTCACCGTTTAAAACTTTATAGGCACCACAGTGATGTTTAGTTGACATCCAACCTGTTCATAATATAATAAAGACATGGATGAAGGTAAAAGACATATATGCTTGATCGAAAAGTTCTGTGGCCCCTAAGAATTTTTCAACGGTAGACGTTCAATTCAACTCATTCAAGTGGTGTGGTCCATTTGAACATTGGATATGCCTTATTTTTGGTCTGTCCATAAAATTATCTAGTAAAATGGATGGACGGAGAGGATAAAATACATAAATCATGGTGAACCCCGCGGAGTTTACTCGGTACACTAGGTGTAGTGAGCTACTCACTACTACAATTCGCTTCTTGCATTGACTGGCTGGCTGAAAAGCAACAGCGTAATTAGATAGGACAATACCAAAAATTGAGAATTTAATTAGTTTAACGATGGATTTAATCCGTTGCTAACGGAAAATGTCCATCGCCAATCTCGTCTCTCAAAAATCCATTCAAAAGTCGTAGAATTTTGCGACGGATCAAAATCCGTCGCTAAAATTTGATTTACGATGGATTTTGGTCTGTCGTAAAATGGCGATGGACTAAATCCATCACAAATTTTGATTTTGCGACAGAATATGATCAATTACAAATTCCCTCCCAAAATAGCAATTTGCGACGTTTTTTAGTTGATTTTGCGACGGATCATGGTCCGTCATAAAAGGACTTTTGCCTCAAACAATTATTATTTTTTTCATTTTTTTAGAATATGGTGGAAAATAAATTTTTTTGTAGTCTAAGAATTGTTTTTTAATAGAATTTCAGTGGTTTAATTGTACATATTTGTATCTAAGATTATTTTTTAACAATTGATTGAATGCAAAAAAATTATTTTATTTTTATATTAAATGAGTGAAAATTAGTTTTTTTAATTTAAAACAATATTTAAATGATTTGTAACATCACAGGAAAAAGAATATTGAGAAGTTTAAAAAATTTAACAATGTTTGAGAAAAAAATAGAGATTTTGAAAAAATAAAAATCGTGATTTAATAAAAATCTATTTTCTGGGAAAAAAGAATATTAAATAAAGTTGATAATTTTGAAAAAATAAAAGAATTTGATTTTGAGAAAAAAATAAAATCCTGAAAAAGAAAATTAAAAAGATAAAAAAATGTGAAATTTTTGACAATGTTGAAAAATGAAAATATTTTGAAAAAGAAAATGAGTGTATTTTGAAAAATAAAATAAAATTGAGAAGTTCGATAAAAATTGACAAGTTCGAAAAAATTCACACACACACACAGACACATACAGACACACAGACACTAATAAAGCCCTACCCGCACGCCCCCTTTCCCTTTCTCCCTTTCCCTTTCTTCTCTTTCTCTACCCCACGGTCCCTACCCAGTCGTTGCCCATCACATGCCCGCCCGACGAGCAACATTAATCCACCAGGAGTCCAAGACCACCACCACCTACAACTGCAAGCACGCTGGCCGCACGCCTCCACTAGACCACCACCACCACTTGATCTCGCCGAGTGAATCAAAACCGCTGCGTCCAATCCCAACAAGGTGAGTGCCAAGATTTTTTTTCCTCTTATTCATCTTCGTCTTCTTCTTCTATTTCTCTTCAAAAATGTTTATTTTAGGGCCACAAATGGAAAGGTTCAGATTTTCCCATTAGTGGGATTTTCTGGGCTTGCCATATTGTTGAGGGTCAAATATTGCATATTAGACCCCAGATATTGTCTGGATTTACGAATATAATGCTGTCTAATGGCTCGTTTTCTCATTCTTGTGTGGCAAAGTGATTTTATGAGCATGGATGGAAAAAAGACGTTAAAAGTTGAGATTTAACGATCTGATGACGCCAAAGGCAAGGGACACACTCCAGGGGATCAAGATTGACAAATATACACGGTCAGAAATCCGAGAAAAGTTAGAAATTGAAGCTCAAGTGGCCTGAAGGACGTCCAGAATGCAAGATCACGAGGTTCCCACCATCCGTTCGGCTCGAAACTTCATACGTCGCCTGAGGACCATAAATTAACCGTACATATAAAATTTTAGCCATTGAAGATCTCGAGAAGTGCCCCAACTGACAGATCAGCCCATAAACCGTTGATTCTGGGCCCACCTGATATCTGGAACTGTCTCAAAATTATTATTGACGCCTTAAATAAGGAGTCAAAACAGATGGACGATGCAGATTTCTCTAAAACATTGCAATGGGCCCCATATGAAATGAGTGTGTACAGTACACATGTGCACTCGCCGTGCACCAAAATTTCCAAAAGTCGGTCAGCTGCGCTGACCGACGTTTCCGTCTACAACTCTAAAAAAAAAAAAAAAAAAAAAAAAAAAAAAAAAAAAAAACTTGCAGCGGACGCACGGCGCTGGCCGTTTTTGCGATCAGTTGTGGGCCCCACACGTGCCCCATAAGCTCAATCCGATCCGTCCACCGTGTAGAGGGCTTCGAGCACTACAAAACCATGTTATCACTTTTTACCCATGCATGCACACGTGTGAGATACAGAGGCCACAAAAGGGCTGCTCGGTAGCGTTCAAATCTGATCTTTTTGTGATTTCTTCTCTGGGCCACGTCAATGGACGTTCAAAACCACTCATTCTTAACTGAAATTTCGTTCTGAATCCAATGGACGGGGTGGATTTTCCAGAAAATGCTTCTGTGGGGCCCACCGACCACAACAGCGAAATGGTGCGAAAGGTTTCGCACATCCGCGAAAACCGACTTTTCCGGACGGTTTTGGCCCACCATCTTTGATCATATGGCAGATCTAAACCGTCTATCATGTAGAGGACCCAATGAAATCCTAAGGAACGGTGTTTCTTTGGAATTTGAGCGAGAAAAGTGGCGTGTTTCGAGGCACCGAACTTGGCTGCGAAAAAGCTTTCAATGGGCATGCATAGCTTTCCAAATCCGATTCAAATCCGATTTTCACCACTCCAGCAGCTATATAAGGAGGTTTTGGACGTGGGGAGCATGCATTCAGGTCTTGGGAGGGAGAACAGAGGGCTCGAGCTTGGGTTTCAACGTGGGCAGAGGAGAGAGAGAGGAGCTTGGTTTTTTTTCTTTCCCTTTTCTCTTCCTTTTCTTTTTCTCTTTATTTATTTGGATTGAGCCCATCCATGGCAGGCTAAATCCTCCTAGCTAGGGCTAGGAGGTGAAGCTTGTAGTGAGATGAGAGATTATATGCTTTTAATTTAATTTTAATTTTTGAATTGAAGTTGGTTTTAGTTTGATTTTAATGGAAATATTTTTGGTCTTTAATGGTCTGTTGTGACTGAAATTACAATGGGTCTGCAATGCTTTGAATATTTTCTTATCCCTTTTATGTTTATGACGTTAGGACGTCCCGTTGTTCACCATAGTCTCCTGGGCATGGTTGGATGACGGTACCCTTCTTAACCTTCATACATATGATTGGTTGGTAATTAGTTTAATTCTGTTGTTTGCCATAGTCTGTGGGCATGGTTTGGTGATGGAATCCATTCTAATTTATCTTCCTTTCATCTCTTTGAAAACTAGACCAACGGCAGTTCAGTAATTTTCATAATTTTTGATGCAAGCATAAATTCTCCCTGATCTCTACAAGTGGATCCTCTGAATCCCTAGTTTCCTATCTCTGATTTGTTTCCTAAGTTTTAGATTAATTATTCTACAAATATTTCACCATTGCTAATTGATTTAGAATTCATCTTAGCCTAGTTCTAGTCCTAGTTAGTTTCAGATAACGTACAAGTTTCAGTCCCTTGGGATTCGACCTCGGTCTTACCGAGTTATTACTACATCACAACCCTACACTTGGGGAGTGAACAAGTTTTTGGCGCCGTTGCCGGGGACTGTCGGCTACGTTTTTCTGAAATTAATTAGTTTTGAGATTAGTTTAAGATTAGATTTTCTTTAGAATTTTTAATTCTAGGTTTAGAAGTAGTTATTTTCCTTGTTAGAAATTTTTCTTAACGTTAGAAACTTACTATTCTTCATTCTATCTGATTTTTTAGAACTAACCTAATTTTTGTCTGTTTTGTAGAAAACTTCTAATTTAGTAAGCTCTTTCTAATTTCTCTTTCTTTAGAATTTCTTCTTTTTTTTCTAGAAATTAGTTTACTCTTAATTAGGACTTTCTATTCTTAGAAACTAACTTATTTTGTTTTGTTTTGCAGATTCTTAACCTAGGACTCCAAATTTGGTAACTTCTTTCCATCTTTCCCTTTTATTTTCTAGATTTCTTCTTCCTCTTTTTTAGGTTTAAATTAGAATTTGAGGGCTGAGTGTGTTTTATGCCCCATTGGGCACGCGACAACACTCGATGTCTCGTGACTGAAGGAGGATTAGTTGAGGGGTTGACTGTCCATCGCAGGACTAGACACCACTTGAATTCTCCTGAGTTAGAGGACGTTATGGCTGAAAATCAACCTCAAGCACTACCCCAACCAGGGGTTGAGGAAGTACATGATGAGAATGAGGTGCATCAGGCACCCCCGCCTCGTACTTTACGAGATTATTTACAACCGGCGGGGGTGAGTACGCCCTCATGCATGATTTTTCCTGAGAATACAGGACATATGGACATCAAGCCAGGGGTTATCCAACTCCTTCCTAAGTTTCATGGGCTTGAGTCTGAAGAACCATACCTGCATCTGAAAGAGTTCGATGAAATCATAGGCACCTTATACTTTTCTAATGTATCTGAGGATACTATTAGGCTGAAACTCTTTCCATTTTCCTTGAAAGAAAAAGCTAAGACGTGGTTACATTCACTGCGTCCTAGGTCCATTGGCACATGGAATGATTTGCAGAGGGAATTTATAAAGAAATTTTTCCCACATCATAAGACAATTACCCTCAGGAGAGCAATCATGAACTTTGCCCAAAAGGAAGATGAAACATTCTTCCAATGTTGGGAAAGGTTCAAGGATCTGGTTAATGCATGCCCACAACATGGCTTTGAAATATGGCGCATTACAAATTTTTTCTATGATGGGCTAACATCTTCCATGCGCCAAATGGTCGAGACAATGTGTAACGGAGAATTCATAAATAAAAATGTCGACGAGGTATGGGATTACCTCGATAGTCTCGCGGAAAAAACACAATCATGGGACTATTACCCAAGAACGAACACCACGTCTAGGCCGACTCATTCAAGGGAAAAAGGAGGAATATATCTCCTGAAAGAGGATAATGATCTTAACGCTAAGGTGGCCAATCTCACCAGAAAATTTGAGGCCATGGAAGGAAGGAAGGAAAAGGTTAATGAAAGTGTTTGCGGCATCTGTGATTGCAACATTCATACTACTGAAAATTGTCCTTCAATACCTGCCTTTCGAGAAGTATTGAATGAACAATCTAATGCCGTAAATAACTATCAAAGACCTTTCAATGGACCACCCTCTAATACATACAATCCTGGCTGGAAAAATCATCCGAATTTTAGTTGGAGGAACGGACAAACTGCTACCCCTCAAGGTTTCTTCAATCAAAATCCAAATCAGGGGAAACCTCAAGAAGAATCGGTTCAATTTTCCATACAAGAGCTGGCTCGGACAATGCAAGGAATTTCAGATTTTATGCAAAAAATAGATTCACGTATGACGGCTATGGAAAAAGGGATGCTCCCTGCACAATCACTCCCTAATCCGAAACCGCAATACGAGACAGGTGATCCCAGCTCTTCGAATCAAATGGGGCACGCTAAATCCATCACCACTCTTAGGAGTGAGAAGGTTATTGATAAAACCCTTCCGGTTAGGCCCGAAAAGCCTCAAGAACCAGAAGAGGACAACAATGATGGATCTAGTGGCGCCCCACAAAAATTTGAACCGGAACCTCTAGAGAAGCCAGTTGCTCCGTTTCCCCAACGGTTGATTGAACCAAAACGTCTATCTAACTCTCAGGATATCCTAGAGGTGTTGAAACAAGTAAAAGTCAACATTCCTCTGCTTGATGTTGTAAAACAGATTCCTTTATATGCTAAATTTCTAAAGGACTTATGCACTACCAAACGACGAAAAAGTGTTCAAAAGAAAATCTCATTGACTGAGAAAGTGAGTGCCGTCCTAAAACAAGATGTGCCGCAAAAATTCAAAGATCCCGGTTGTCCAACCATATCATGTGTAATCGGGAACTATCGAATTGATCACGCACTTCTTGACTTAGGAGCGAGCGTCAATCTGATTCCCTATTCGGTATACCAACAGTTAGGGTTGGGTGAATTAAAACCCACTCGAACCACACTACAACTTGCTGATCGTTCTGTTCGTATACCAAGAGGGATCATCGAGGATGTGTTGGTCCAGGTGGATAGATTCTACTACCCTGTTGATTTTATCATCTTGGACACCGAACCCATCAATGACACGAGCACTCAGATTCCCGTCATTCTTGGTCGCCCATTCCTGTCCACTTCAAATGCAATTATCAATTGCAGGAATGGTGTCATGACTATGTCCTTTGGAAATTTGACATTGGAATCGAATATCTTTTTCAATAACGGCAGCAACTCAGAGGATGATGACGATTTTCACGATGTTAACATGATTGATTCTTTTGTGGAAGATAGAACATCTCTCACCTTATCCTCTGATCCTCTAGAGACGTGTCTGGCCCACTCCCATGATCTTGATGATGATATAATTAGGGAGACGTGTGCCATGCTTGATACTGCACCGGTACTTGAAGTTAACCGGTGGAGGCCACACATTGAAGAATTGCCCCAAACTTATGTAGTGCCTCTACCGTCTAACCTCAAGCCACCGAAGCTTGACCTAAAACCTTTGCCCTCTGATTTAAAATATGTTTATTTAGGTCAAGATGAGACATACCCGGTGGTGATCTCTGCCCACCTGGAGAAAGAACAGGAGAGTATGCTGATATCTACTCTCATTGAGCATAAGGGAGCTCTTGGATGGACGATAGCGGACCTCAAGGGAATTAACCCATCGATTTGTACTCACCGTATATATCTTGAGGACAATGCAAAGGCTGTTCGGCAATCACAACGTAGACTAAATCCAAACATGAAGGAAGTGGTTAAGGCCGAGGTTCTCAAACTATTGGAAGTGGGGATCATTTACCCCATATCCGATAGTCAATGGGTGAGTCCAACTCAGGTGGTTCCTAAGAAGTCCGGGATCACCATCGTAGCCAATGTCAATAATGAACTCGTGCCAACCAGAGTTACTACTGGTTGGAGAATGTGCATTGACTACAGAAAGCTGAATACCGTCACAAGGAAAGACCACTTTCCTTTGCCCTTCATTGATCAAATCCTGGAAAGGCTAGCTGGTCATTCCTATTATTGTTTCCTTGACGGGTATTCAGGTTATAATCAGATTGAAATCGCCCCTGAGGATCAGGAAAAGACCACATTTACATGTCCCTATGGCACCTTTGCTTACAGAAGGATGCCATTCGGGCTATGTAATGCCCCTGCCACCTTTCAGCGATGCATGACGAGTATCTTTTCTGACATGGTGGGGAAATATCTAGAGGTCTTCATGGACGATTTCTCTGTTTTGGTTCATCTTTCAGCGAATGCTTAGCAAGTCTTAAATGTGTGCTGAAAAGATGTGAAGAAAAAAATTTGGTACTTAACTGGGAGAAGTGCCATTTTATGGTTCAAAAGGGAATTGTCCTTGGGCATATCATCTCGTCCAAAGGAATCGAGGTAGATAAGGCAAAAATTGATCTTATCTCTAACCTACCTCCACCCAAGAATATCAGAGACGTGCGATCCTTCTTAGGACACGCAGGCTTTTACAGACGATTCATAAAGGACTTTAGTCTCCTCTCTCGTCCTTTATGTAATCTTCTTCAAAAGGATACACCATACGAGTGGACTGAGCAGTGCCAAGAAGCTTTCACTAAGCTTAAGGGCATGTTAACCACTGCACCTATCATGCAGCCACCTGACTGGAGTCTTCCTTTTGAACTTATGTGCGACGCCTCTGATTATGCTCTTGGAGCGGTTCTAGGCCAGAGAAAAGATAAGCGGCCTTACGTTATTCACTACGCAAGTAGGACTCTAAATCCTGCCCAAGTGAACTACTCGACTACGGAAAAGGAACTCTTAGCCGTAGTGTTCGCTTTGGACAAATTTAGGTCCTACCTGATCGGATCCAAGATCATCATTTACACAGATCACGCGGCACTTAAGTATCTTCTTTCTAAGAATGATTCTAAGCCCCGCCTAATACGATGGATCCTTCTACTCCAAGAATTTGATTTGAAAATTAAAGATAAAAAGGGAGTAGAGAACGTAGTGGCCGATCATCTTTCTCGCCTTAATACCTCTGATTCCCTTGAGGCGACCCATATTAATGACATGTTCCCTGATGAACAACTGTTTAGAGTCTCCCATTCACCTTGGTTCGCTGATATTGCTAATTATCTTGCTACAGGTGCCATACCGACACACTGGACGTCACAAGATAAGAAGAAATTCTTTACCAAGGTGCGTAACTTTTTCTGGGACGATCCATATTTGTTTAAATATTGCCCAGACCAAATCTTAAGGAGATGCGTACCAGACGATGAGCATCAGAGTGTCATCTCCTTCTGTCATTCACAAGCCTGTGGTGGTCACTTTTCTGCTAAAAAGACCACGGTCAAGATTTTACAGTGTGGCTTCTACTGGCCCACTATGTTCAGGGACACTCATGAGTTTTGCAAGGCTTGTGAGCGTTGTCAGAAATTGGGAGCATTGTCCCGTCGAAATATGATGCCCTTGAATCCCATCCTTATTATAGAAGCATTTGATTGTTGGGGTATTGATTTCATGGGACCATTCCCCCAATCATTTGGAAATCTGTATATTTTGCTCGCCGTAGACTATGTCACTAAATGGGTCGAAGCAATTCCGTGCCGCAAAAATGACCATCGCACGGTCATTAAATTTTTGAAAGAAAATATCCTGTCGCGGTTCGGAACGCCTCGAGCCATCATTAGTGACGGGGGCTCACACTTCTGCAATAGACCATTTGAGAGCTTAATGAAGAAATACGGTATCTCTCATAAGGTGAGCACCCCATACCATCCACAGACAAGTGGACAAGCTGAGATTTCCAATAGGGAGATCAAACATATCCTAGAGAAAACGGTTAACCCTGATCGTAAGGACTGGTCAATCCGATTGACCGATGCCTTATGGGCGTACCGTACTGCTTTCAAAACTCCTATTGGAACATCTCCCTTTAGACTTGTCTATGGGAAAGCCTGTCACTTGCCTGTGGAATTGGAACATAAAGCATACTGGGCGATCAAAAATCTGAATTTCAATCTGGACAACGCTGGCTCGCTACGCAAACTTCAGTTAAATGAACTTGAAGAAATCCGGAATGATGCGTACGAAAACTCGAGAATTTACAAGGACAGGATGAAGGCGTTTCATGATCAACATATTCTACAGAAATCATTCACGCCAGGTCAGAAAGTCCTCTTGTATGACTCTCGACTACATCTCTTTCCGGGTAAGCTTCGATCTCGTTGGACCGGCCCTTACATTGTTGTTACTGCTTATCCTCATGGGGCCGTCGAGATAAGAGATCCCGACAATGGCAAGGAGTTTAAAGTTAATGGGCATCGATTAAAGCCATTTGTTGAGACATTTGATTCAGAGGACATGTCCATGCCTCTGATTGCTCCTGTTTACCAGGACTGATCTCCTAGTCTGATGGAGGTATAGGTAGGTTTATCGCTTTCATAGGTTAGTTAGTTCAATGTTTGTGGGTAACATTACTGCAAACCCTCACGAGACTATAACTCGTCCACTAGGGGTAACCTAGGGGTTTAAAGGCTTGTTGCATACGCTAAATGCAATCGAGAGCACCTGCGAAAGTGGTATAGGTAGGATTTTATTTTTGTTATTTTTGTTCTGCTTTCTCTCTCATGCTGACAAGCTTCCATGCCGTGATCTATTGGAAACTCTCTTGATTCGTTATTCAGGTACTATCTTCTCATCACTTCTCATTTACTTTCGTTGTCCCATGTGCATTGCATGCTCATATCTTTTACATTGAGGACAATGTAGATTTTAGGTTGGGGGTGGGGGATTAGGTAACCTCATCAGTATTTTCTTGGTCTTGAGTAACAATTGTGAAAAAAAATTTTCTGAAAATTTTTATGAATTCGAAGTGATTTTGACGAATATCCTTGATTTAGAATTGTGAGATATATGATGTTGATAATTTATGACTCTTGGATTCCGTATCGGTGGCATTCTGCAGTTAAGATCGAGTTGTTAAGCCATGATTAGAAGTTTTAAACATTGATCGCATCAGGATTTCACATGTCACATCTCGCTTTCACGTTAAGACTTCAGTCTGATATTGAAGGGTTAATTTGGTAATCACTAAGCACGAAAGGAACCAGTCTGAAATAGCTTGCCATCATGGTATAAAAATTGAAAAGGTTGGATAATTAATCTTCACCATAGGTTTGCTCCCTATAGGTGTAGAGTTAATTCCCCATGAATGATATGTGAAAAAGAGTCAGGTGTACGATCTTCACCATAGGTCTGCTCCCTATAGGTGAGGATTTGATTCCCCTTCCTTGGCATTACTTTGAATAGAAAAATCAAAAGTTAATAGGCTAATCTATGAGGCAAGTTTTGGATTAGGTTTTAGTTATCATGAATTTTCTTGTCGGTTACCAATGATTCCATGAAATTGACGATTGGATCTCTTAATGATGATAAGCCGAGATTAGACTATACATCCATGGATCTCAATGTTTAAAATTTTTCTAATTGATGGATTAATACTTTACACTTGATTATGAAGTTTACGGTGCGCTTGAGCTCAGGAGAATACAATTTCTAACATTCATGAATATTAAATTTTTCGTATTTTGTTCAAAATCTCACTTGATTTCATAGAAAGTTCTCCTATAATTCTCAACTTATTTTTCGCATATTTTGCTCGGGACTAGCAAAATGCTGGTTGGGGGTTGTGTTGAGGGTCAAATATTGCATATTAGACCCCAGATATTGTCTGGATTTACGAATATAATGCTGTCTAATGGCTCGTTTTCTCATTCTTGTGTGGCAAAGTGATTTTATGAGCATGGATGGAAAAAAGACGTTAAAAGTTGAGATTTAACGATCTGATGACGCCAAAGGCAAGGGACACACTCCAGGGGATCAAGATTGACAAATATACACGGTCAGAAATCCGAGAAAAGTTAGAAATTGAAGCTCAAGTGGCCTGAAGGACGTCCAGAATGCAAGATCACGAGGTTCCCACCATCCGTTCGGCTCGAAACTTCATACGTCGCCTGAGGACCATAAATTAACCGTACATATAAAATTTTAGCCATTGAAGATCTCGAGAAGTGCCCCAACTGACAGATCAGCCCATAAACCGTTGATTCTGGGCCCACCTGATATCTGGAACTGTCTCAAAATTATTATTGACGCCTTAAATAAGGAGTCAAAACAGATGGACGATGCAGATTTCTCTAAAACATTGCAATGGGCCCCATATGAAATGAGTGTGTACAGTACACATGTGCACTCGCCGTGCACCAAAATTTCCAAAAGTCGGTCAGCTGCGCTGACCGACGTTTCCGTCTACAACTCTAAAAAAAAAAAAAAAAAAAAAAAAACTTGCAGCGGACGCACGGCGCTGGCCGTTTTTGCGATCAGTTGTGGGCCCCACACGTGCCCCATAAGCTCAATCCGATCCGTCCACCGTGTAGAGGGCTTCGAGCACTACAAAACCATGTTATCACTTTTTACCCATGCGTGCACACGTGTGAGATACAGAGGCCACAAAAGGGCTGCTCGGTAGCATTCAAATCTGATCTTTTTGTGATTTCTTCTCTGGGCCACGTCAATGGACGTTCAAAACCACTCATTCTTAACTGAAATTTCGTTCTGAATCCAATGGACGGGGTGGATTTTCCAGAAAATGCTTCTGTGGGGCCCACCGACCACAACAGCGAAATGGTGCGAAAGGTTTCGCACATCCGCGAAAACCGACTTTTCCGGACGGTTTTGGCCCACCATCTTTGATCATATGGCAGATCTAAACCGTCTATCATGTAGAGGACCCAATGAAATCCTAAGGAACGGTGTTTCTTTAGAATTTGAGCGAGAAAAGTGGCGTGTTTCGAGGCACCGAACTTGGCTGCGAAAAAGCTTTCAATGGGCATGCATAGCTTTCCAAATCCGATTCAAATCCGATTTTCACCACTCCAGCAGCTATATAAGGAGGTTTTGGACGTGGGGAGCATGCATTCAGGTCTTGGGAGGGAGAACAGAGGGCTCGAGCTTGGGTTTCAACGTGGGCAGAGGAGAGAGAGAGGAGCTTGGTTTTTTTTCTTTCCCTTTTCTCTTCCTTTTCTTTTTCTCTTTATTTATTTGGATTGAGCCCATCCATGGCAGGCTAAATCCTCCTAGCTAGGGCTAGGAGGTGAAGCTTGTAGTGAGATGAGAGATTATATGCTTTTAATTTAATTTTAATTTTTGAATTGAAGTTGGTTTTAGTTTGATTTTAATGGAAATATTTTTGGTCTTTAATGGTCTGTTGTGACTGAAATTACAATGGGTCTGCAATGCTTTGAATATTTTCTTATCCCTTTTATGTTTATGACGTTAGGACGTCCCGTTGTTCACCATAGTCTCCTGGGCATGGTTGGATGACGGTACCCTTCTTAACCTTCATACATATGATTGGTTGGTAATTAGTTTAATTCTGTTGTTTGCCATAGTCTGTGGGCATGGTTTGGTGATGGAATCCATTCTAATTTATCTTCCTTTCATCTCTTTGAAAACTAGACCAACGGCAGTTCAGTAATTTTCATAATTTTTGATGCAAGCATAAATTCTCCCTGATCTCTACAAGTGGATCCTCTGAATCCCTAGTTTCCTATCTCTGATTTGTTTCCTAAGTTTTAGATTAATTATTCTACAAATATTTCACCATTGCTAATTGATTTAGAATTCATCTTAGCCTAGTTCTAGTTCTAGTTAGTTTCAGATAACGTACAAGTTTCAGTCCCTTGGGATTCGACCTCGGTCTTACCGAGTTATTACTACATCACAACCCTACACTTGGGGAGTGAACAAGTTTTTGGCGCCGTTGCCGGGGACTGTCGGCTACGTTTTTCTGAAATTAATTAGTTTTGGGATTAGTTTAAGATTAGATTTTCTTTAGAATTTTTAATTCTAGGTTTAGAAGTAGTTATTTTCCTTGTTAGAGTGAACACATATCAACAATGGGATGCAACTGGTCTAGATTAACTAAAATGAACTGGTCTAGATTTTCTCAAAAGAACAAATTGCTTGGAAGTTTTAAGGCATCTAAGGAATAGGGGATGACTTTTTCATGTCGTGGACTAGGACATCCCTGCTTAGAAGTTTCTTAAAAGAAAACAAAAGAAGGAAAATAATCAGACAATTTGCATGAAAGGAAAGAACTCACCCAGAAGTTTCTCATTGGAAAATCAATGGCCATGGAATTTGGAAAAATTCGAGAAGCAAAGGAAACACACTAGATTTTTTTCCTCTTTCGAAGTAGAGCATCACCTCCCCTCTTAATTTATAAGGTGATCTTGTTTGGATATTAAAACTGGGTTGCTAGTAAACCCAAGTTATAGAAACTGAGAATTTTGGAAAATCAATGCTTAGATGTTTTTTCAGGACTCTAAATTCAAGAAAGGAGAGTCCAAAAATGTCAAGATGGCTGAACTGATTTAGGCACACCGAAAAAAACCTGGTATTCAGGAAACCAGGTTTTGAATCCAAATGAAGTCTTAGGACATGCTTGGCAGACGTCTAAAAATCAGTTCACCCCATTGAAGTTAACTGTAACTATGTATAGATATCATATTTCTTTCTGGTAAGTATTAAAATAATCTTGATAACTTATAATCATGATTATGATTTACTAAAATGAGATAGACTCATTTTTAGTGTTTACCAAATAGGTTCTAAGATATGAGAGACAATCTAGTGTAAAATACTTCTATTTTTTCCTTCTGATATATCATCCACTGGATCCTGTTCATGTAACACACACGTTTCAAAACTAGACCATTCATTTGGTGGGCCCCACAATGCATGGTTTGCCAATACATGTCCAAGAATGACTTGCCTTCGAGAATTCTACACTTGCACCTAAGAATTTTCTGAAATAACATCAACCAGTTGCACGAAGATAAGCAAAGCCGACCCCAATTAGCGGGTAATCCATACCTCATGTGATTTGAATTTGATACAAGAATAAGACGAGCAGTAATACTGCATCTTGCAGTCTAGAATTATTTTCCTATAGAAACGAGTACCTCTTAGAATGGAAATTTTCAAAGGTGATGTTTCCTTGGTCAAAATATTGTTTTACCTGATGACATGAAAACTTTCAAGGGCTTAAAATTTCATTGTTTGATGGATCTATCATATTGACATATGCCAAAATTGTTTGGAAAATACGTTATCTAATTTTGATGAAAATATTCTTGTGACAAGCTCGAGCTTGACTCGAGGTAAACTCGACTCGACTCGAACTCCACTCAACAGCTTTGGCAAACAAGCCAAGCTTCAATGTTGAGCTCGAGGCCGAGCTCGAGCTCGAGCTCGAACTCGAGTAGAGCATGGACAAGTCGAGCTGAGCTTGGCCCACCTTGACTCAACTCGGCTCAATGCCCACCTCTAGTTCTGCCAGTTTCACACTAGGCCTTATATTCGATCTACTGCCGCTCTTACACCTGAGGCCCAAGAGGCTTTCCAGGCCTCTTGCCGTCGTTGTATTTTGGAGGATCCTCAGGTGAACAAATGGTACTTTGGAGTGACTCTTTTGGCAGCTTAATAGAAGTCCCCTTGTACCACTCAGCTTGCCTACTAAACCGGTGAATTGGAGAGAAGTTCCTGAGTGTGAGTTGGCGGCTGCTTTGGAGCGTTACAATGCTATTGCTTTTGTGGATCCTGTGAGATAGTATAGTTCTTAGTGTGAACAGTACAACATCGGTCCCATTCTAAGGAATGCTTATGCTCCTGGTGGTGGTGCACGTTTTGCTGGGGGAAATCTTTTGGGTCCTGAAGTTCTTCTAAGGATTCAGACGAGTAGTGGCCTCTTTACCTTTTTGTCCATGTACTTTTGTATAAAGCTTCCCTACATATTAAAGATTCATTTATCCAGTTCCGCCTTTCAAAATGCTTTTCGAGCCCTTTAATGATCCAAGTGTGCATATTTTGATGTTTTTTTTTTTGGCTTCCCCTGGCCTTCATGATGGGCAAAATCCATTATCGGAGCATATTCCATGTTGGGGCAATAATCGGATTACATGGGCGATAATCTGATCACCGCTCATTGACTTCTGACATTCTTTTTGAATTTGTAGGTGGTGGTAATGGCAGATGCAGATGTTGAGAGGGGGTGGTAATTGGATTACCATTGGTAGTAATCTGATTACCGCCCTTGCTCATCTTTTCTTCCAGCAACGGTAGCTCCTTTTCATTCTGATTCTCCTCTGTCTCATTCTCTTTCTACTGGATCCGTCCGAACATTCTGTTCTTTTGTTTTTTCTTCCTTTTATCTTCTTCTCTTTCTTGTCTTCTTCCTCATATCCTTTTTCAACGGTTGGAGATAGGGGGAGCTTTCGTGGGCCCCAAAATGAGGAGAATTTAGGTCCCATGGTTGAGCTAAATGATGCTTCTCTTGACCTTTTTTATGAAGAGGTGATTATTGGGGAGAGCTCATTTATTAATGGAGTTTTAATGGTGGTTTGGTGGAGCCACTTGAAGAAGTGAATGCCATTTATGGTGTGGTTCCAACCACCATTAATGGTGATTTGGGAAATGGATGGACATTTGATGACTTGGATGGGTCCACATTTGGTGGGCCATTGGGTAGTGAAAATGGAGATTTTGGAGGGCTGATTTTTGGGAGCCTAGATGTGGACATGCAAATGGAAGGTACGAATGGGACTATGATGTTGATGGATGGTTCAAATTTAGTCATGATTGATGGCATGGGTGTTGATGGTAGGGATATGATGGATGGCATGGATCATGGAGATGGCTTGATCATGATGGATGACATGATTTATGGGATGACTTAGCCATGATGAATGGCATGGATCATGGGGATGGGTCAGTTTTGATGGATGGCTTGGATCATGGGGTCTTGATGGGTGGAGTCCCCCATGGTGATGGATTGGCCATGATCTTTGGTGTGGATTATGAGACCATGATGGGTGGCATGGCTCATGGCGATAGTTTGGTTATGATGGATAGTGTAGGCCATGGGATTTCGATGGGTGGTGCGGTCCATGGCGATGGTAACAGATTGGGAGCGGTGGTTGGTATGGATTTGGGTGATGGTGGTGACGCGACTATGATGGGCGTTGCGGATCTAGGTGGTGGGCTGAATATGGTAGGTGATTTGCTATATTGGGGTGGTCCTAGCATCACAACTCCTAGGGCGGGCACCTTTCTGACGGCTCCTGATGTGATGATCCTGGGTGGCTCGGGTCCTATTACTGCTTTTCTTGACACACTGCATGAGGCCATGGGAGCGTCGGGCTTCTATCGTTAGCAATGAGATTGATTTTTTGGACAAGGGGATGCCTATCTTTGATGATTTTCCTATTGACCCTAGTCTCCAAATCATATAGGGTGTACCTATCCAGACCTGTCGCCTTCAGCCACGTGGCACTTGTTCAGAGTGACTGCGTGCCTGGATAGAGAGTTTTTCTGCTTCTGAGAGCCATAAGCTACATCTTTTGGGCTTTGGAGAGGTTTTGCATCTTCATCGAGTTCGCCTGGATTGGTAAATGTTGAGTGTTGCATCATACAACTGGGTTCCAGCGCTGAACCTATTCTCCTTCAATGATCTAGAGTTAGGTCCTTCTTTGGAGGAGTTGTCTCGTTTGACCGGTCTTCCTTTCTCCCATGAGCCATATCTTCCACCATCCCGACAGGTGTGGACATCTGATTTAGAGGCTTGGTTCGAATTTGTAACAGCTCCTTCCATAGTTAACGGTGCTACAGGAGAGTTTTCCCTTGAGCTATTATATTAATGATGCTTAACTACTCGAGGATGTGACAGATCTACTCGTCATCTGTAGTGCTCGAATGCACTGATATTCTATGTTCTGGCAGAGTTACATTTTTCGAGATGGTGACGGTCATTTATAATGGTCCTTTTTACGCGTTCTCCCACATCCTTTCTTGCCAGAGCATTATCCCTTTGGTCTTGGCAAAGCTCTTCCTGGGCTTGTCAAAGTGTTCTCTTGGGCAGACCCATATCCTCCAAGGGTGTTATTCTTTCCTTCAGGTACTCCACTTCCCTCTCCTCTTTGTCTTGCTTTTCTGCTTTCTTCTCTCTTACGTATGATTTCTTTTTAGGTATGGTTGTGGGAGCATATCTTCATGACACCTCACCTCTCTTCACCTGACTCCCATCGTACTGATATTTTATCTCTGCTTCTGGATGGGCTTCCCCTTGGTGCCGAGGCTACTAAGTCTCTTCACTGTTGAATGATCTCTCACCTCTAAGAATGGGATGTTAGCTGGGAGGCTTTGTGGCTCTATCCGACACCTTTGATCTGTAGCGCTACTCACACTCCTCTGCCCCCATTGGGCTTTCGAGGTTACTACTCTTATCACCCAATCCGCTTCCTTTGGCAGTTTGGGTACTGGCAGGATATCCCTTCATTTTCTTTTTTAGGATTTTGTCATGCACCCATACCTCTGCGCATGTCAGCTATTCACCACTAGATTCAGTCTTCATGGTAGGATTGTCTAGATGCGATTGCTTTACAGTTTGAGTCTTGGGTTCCTCCTTTGGCGACAGTACTGTATTAGCATTGGGTGGCAGAGCAGTCGCTTTATCACCAGGTTCCTAGCTGGCACCTAACAGATGATGGGGATGAGAGAGATATCCTTAGAGACTCTACTTCATCTTCTTCAGGTGGTGTTGATGACTCCTTTGAAGCGTTTGAAAAGAAGCCTTTCATTGATCCATCTCCTTGGCAGCTACCCATGGCCATCTTTTATCTGAGCTTTCCGTGCTCTGTCACACATGTGAGAACATGGCTTGCCACTTGGCAATGGGTCGGCAATATGAAGAGAGTATCATAGCATCTTGCAGGTTGGGGAGGCACGAGGTCTTTTACCTGCACATGGAAAATGATAGATTTAGCCAGCGATTGTCAGTATATGAGGGGGCAGAGGGAGACTTACCAGGCAGTCTTTAACTCTGATTTTATCCATTTTTCCAAATTTCAGTCTGTCCTAAAGGATTGTATTCATTTCTTTATTTCTTTTTTTTTTTTTTTTAAGCAGCTTTGTAGAAAATAGTGAATTTTTGCAGATGTATACAAAAGCTTGAAAAGGGAAAAAAATACTTTTTGTTTGTACCATATTTTTTTAGTGGGTGTTTGTGTTTGAATTTATGCCTTAGATGGTGGAATTAGAACATTGAGCTTAGCCCATGTCGAATCTGGTTTTCTAAGTTGTTTACTAGGGATCCCGGTTCCCTGAGAATAATGTATACTAGGATCATGCCTCTTGAATTTGGGTAGAGTCTGATAGAATTCTGATCTAGGACTTATTATTTCCTTGTATTTCTTTGTATTACACATCGCCTAGATTTCCTCTGTACCTGCTCTTTTTTTTTTGCCATTTTTGCTCATAGCGCCCTTTCGGGTTTTTCTACAACTGACCTTCCCGTCATTTTTGTCTATGATGTCCTTTCGGATTTTTGTCGTGTCCGAGTTTTTGTTCTTCCTTTTCCCTTGGCAGCTATGCTCTTTTTACCCTTAGTGCCTTTTTAGGTTTTCACCAAGTCTGCTACATGCCCAGTGTTTTTACTCGAGATGCCCCTTCGGGTTTTCACTTTGCCCTTTTTGTTTAAGCATGCTATTTTTTTGTCTTTTCTTTTAAGTACGAGGGCTTGATTTCCTTTACCGGCTGATTGGCTACCCTCCCGACTTCATTTCTGATCATCATGTAGGGGAAATGGGATGGTTTTGTAAGACTTGTATCATTTTTTGGGGTTTTCTTCTTTTTGTTTTTACTGTATATTTTTCATTTTTTTTTATTTTCCTCTTTTCCTAAGACCTGCTCTCTCTCTCTCTCTCTCTCTCTTTTATTATGTTAGGGAAGAAATGACGCGTGTCTTAAGATAGTCTGCTCCTTGTCTTTTGACCTCAGCTTTACGATTGTAATTATTGATGAAATTAAGTATGGTTACCCATGATAGGTTTTCACATTATCGGCGTTGATGGGCTCAAGAAGATCTTCTCCTCTCATATTGGTGAGCCAAAGAGCACCTTATAAAAGCACCTCACCAATGATCAACGGTCTATCCTAGGAAGGCTTAAACTTGCCACTAGGGTCTGGTAGGTGCGGTGACAAGATACGCTTCATGACCATGTCGCCTACCTTAAAGCTTCTCTTTTGGACCCTTTTGTTTTAGGCCCATACGATCCTCCTTTGGTAGCATTGTGAGTGGCTTAGCGCGTGCATGTGCTTTTCATCTGCCAGGTGCAGTTGATCATATCTTGCTTACTGCCACTCACCTTCTTCGATTTTGCTTTCCATCAATACTCGTAGAGATGATATTTCAACTTCGACTGGTAAAACTGACTCCATTCCGTATATGAGTTCGAAAGGAGTTGCACCTATAGAAAACTGTACAGACGTCCGATAAGTCCAAAGTGCATATGGGAGCATTTCAGACCAATTGCGATACATTTCGACCATCTTCTCAAGTATCCGAATGATTATTTTGTTTGCAGCTTTGACCCCACCATTCATCTGAGGGTGTTAAGGGCTTGATCGATGGCACTAAATTTTGAACCTTTCGAGGAATTCATCCATCCTTTTATTGATGAAAGGTGACCCGTTGTCTGTAATGATAACGTGAGGGATTCTGTATCGGCTAACGATCTTATTCTTCCTAAATTTTATCACATGAGACATTGCGATGGTGGTATAGGATGTTACTTCTATCCATTTTGTTAAGTAATCAACTGCCCCTAGGATGTACTCATGTCCATTTGATGCTTTTGGGTTGACTTTCCCGATGATGTCAAGATCCAATATAGAGAAGGGCCATGGTGTTGTTAGGTTGTAAAGCTCAGAGGCATGCGCAAGAATCTGATTTGTGTGTTCTTGACATTTGAAGCATTTCTTGACATGCTTGCAAAAGTCTGTCTCCATTGTTAGCCAATAATAGCCAAGTCGTAGAATCTTTTTTGCCATCATGTAACCATTCATGTGCAGACCACACACTCCTTTGTGGATTTCTAACATGATCTTGACTGCCTTTGTTTCATGTACACAATGAAGGAGGACTTGGTTGAAAGATCATTTGTAGAGGATACCTCCATTGATGGTGAACTGAGCCACCAGCCGTTGGATGGTGTGACGATCAGTCGATGTAGCTTCTTTGGGATATTTTTGGTGCTCCAAATACCCTTTGATGTCTGTGTACTAGGGACGACTATTGGGGGAGCTTTTACTTCATTGATCTGTAGGCAGAAAGCTGGCTCCTCTTAAAGTTCCACAGTAGTTCCCACTCAGAAATTCCTTTGGGAATCTGTAGCATGATGCAAGGGTGGCGAGTGCATCTACGAACTGATTCTTAACTTGGGGCATGTATGAGAATGTGATCTCATTGAACTCCCCGCTCAGATTCTCCAGATAGACATGATAGGGGATCAACTTTTCATCTTTGGTCCTCCATTCACTGTTTGTCTGGTTAATGATAAGTTACAAGTCTTCGAAGACCCACAACCTTTTTACATTGAGGATAATACATGCTTCATATTCATTTACATTGTTTGTGCAATTGAATGCTAAGCTCCTGGAGATGGGAATCGGAATGTTGTTGAGGGAATAGAGAATTGCTCCTACTTCGCTCCCTTTTGAATTGGCAGCTCCGTCAAAGAAGAGGGTCCATTCTCCTACCTTTCTTCTTCTCCCTTGATAAAGAGGATGCATTCGTTAGGGAAGAAGGTCTTCAATGGTTGATAGTCGGGTAAGGAATGTGCTATTAGGTGAACGACCAGTGCTTACACCTCGATCGTTTTCTGAGTGACATAGGTGATGTCGAACTCAAAGAGCAACAATTGCCATTTTTCGATTCTACCTATTAGTGCTGGCTTTTCGAACAGGTAGCGAGTAAAAGGATTGGGTAGGCGATCATGTACTAACAAAGCTATTATGTTGCCTTGACCAGAGTAAGACAAGTTTTCTCTAAGCTAAAATACTTGGATTCATAGTCAGTAAATCTCAGTCTTAATTAATAGATTGCTTGTTCCTTCCTTCCCGAGACATCATTTGGCCGAGGACAAATCCGATTGCTTCTGCTGCAATGGAAATATAGAGTAACAACAGCTTGCCTGGTGTAGGTGGTATTAACACTGGGGGTTTTAGCAGGTACCTCTTGATCTTATTGAAAGCAACTTGACAATTATCATTACATTCTTTTGGTGAATTTTTCCTTAAGAGCTTGAATATGGGCTCACAAATGGGGGTGAGCTGAGGAATGAATCGGCTGATGTATTGTATTCACCCGAGGAAGCCTCGAATTTCCTTTTCTACCCTTGGAGGTAGCATCTCAATGATAGCTTTTATCTTGGTTTCATCAACCCTAATACCATCTTCGTTGATGATGAAGCCCAGTAGTTTGCCCCTGGTTGTGCCAAAGACGCATTTCTATGGATTAAGATGGAGCTTGAATTTTCCAGTCGATCAAAGAGTTTCTTGAGATCTTCAAAGTGCCCTTTAGGAATGCGGGATTTAACGACCATGTTATCCACGTAGACTTCCATTTCCCTTTTTATCATGTTATGAAATAGAGCAGTTAAGGCTCTATGATATGTGGCCCCAGCGTTCTTTAGTCCAAACAGCATAACTCAATAGCAAAAAGTTCCCCAAGGTATGATGAAGGATGTGGTCCTCAACGACCATCTTAATTTGATTGTAACCAGAGAAATAGTCCATAAATTAAAAATTTTTGTGTCCTGTTGTATTATCAACCAGAGTATCAATGTGAGATGACAGGAAGTCATCTTTGGGATTGGCTTTGTTCATGTCCCAAAAGTCAATGCACATCCTAACTTTGCTATCTATCTTTGGAACTAGTACGATATTTGTGAGCCACTCTAGGTAGTTGGAGACTACCATGAATCCCACATTGTACTGCTTGATGACTTCATCACAGACTTTTAGTGCCCATTCTGGTTTCATTCTTCGGAGCTTTTGTTTGACTAGCTTCACCTTGGGCTTTTTTGACAAGTGTGTACAACCAGCTCTTCGTCGAGCTAAGGGCTTCAAAAATTCTAGCATTCTCTGGTGGTATTCCTAAGGCAAGGACCTTCCAATGTTCACTTCTCTAGGGAGTTCTAGTGATCCCAAGTTCACAGTTTCAAAATCGTCCACAATGACATTAGCCTTTATTTCGAACTTTTTGAGAGAATCTTTTAGTTTGAAGTTTGGTCATCATTTTTCTCATCCTGGGCTTCATCCAAACACATGAGTTCGAAGTCTAACTCTAAATTAAAATCATTTGTGTTGCCTTTAAACTCTGCTATTGTAATAAACACGTTTGACACATTATTGCTTGTGAGTTTTGAAAGATTTTCTATTATTTTTGAGTTTTTGGGAGTTTCTGATTTTATTTTATTTTTTGGATTTTGACAAATATCTAATTTTTTTGTTATTTCTGAAATATCTATTGTTTTTGGGTTTTAGGAGTTTTTCAGTTTTTTTTGAATTTTTTACTCCAAGGGACCTCGAACAGGACAGTGTTGCAAACTATGATTGATCCACACCTAGTTCGGGATGTCAATTGCTACTTACATTAGCTTTTTTTTTAGACCAGTACCCGTGGATGGCTTACCGGTCGATTCGGCTATTGGGGGATGGCTGACCAATTTTGTTCTTATCCCCTTTTGCTCCTGCTAGCATGATCCAACAGTATTGGTGGGTCATCTGATGACCATGATATTTGCTGGACTGGGTTCAGAATCTGTGTCTGACCCATTTTTTTTTATCTCTTCACTTAGAAGTTGGAGTTCTTCTACCTCCTCTGATCCGCTTCTTTGTGGAATCCTAACATCTGACCAATCAAGGGAAGGCCACTTCCCTTTTTCAGTCCAATGGATGAGCTACTTCTGCCCCTTGCTGCTCTGACTAACTGGTGGGAGGTTCTCTCCTTGGATGATGATAGAGATGGGTGAATCCTTATCTTTGTCTGTTGATTTTACATAGGGCACTCCTAGGCCTTCGTAGCAGTTCTTTACAAGTGATCCCACTCTAATACCCCTGGTTCTACCCGATGAGTCGAGTGGTCTTGCCCTTGCATTAGATGCACTTTTGGGGCTATGATGAACTTATCCCATCGAATTGGTGGTCAGATTATTTCTTGATTGTGATTTTTTGGTAACTTCAACCCTTGAAATTGCTCCTCCAAGGTAGGCACCTTGTCCCCATAAACTATCCTAGATTTGACAAACTGGATAGGTGTGAATTTGAATGGTTATCTCTTTTTAGGCCTTACGGATTGGTCCTCTGGTGAAGGTCGATACCCCAATCCTTGCCTTCATTTGTTTGCCATGGCTTGTCTTACTATCGTACCTTTTTTATGGAATTCGGTACGGTAGTTAAGAATTTGACATTCACCAGGAGGGCTGACATATTCTAGAGCGAGATGATAAGGTTTGGTGATGGAATTCACAGTTTCAAACTCGAAACTATGGCATGGTATGTCACCATCTGTGTGCTGAATATCAATTACCAGGATATCAGGCTCAGGAGCAAACGCCACCGGTAGGATGATCTCAGGCTCAGCTAAAACAGAAATGACCCTATTCCTGGAAGAAAATTTAACCCTTTGGTGGAGAGTTGATGGGATGGCCCCGACCGCATGGAGTTAGGATCATCCCAACAGAAGGTTAAATGAAGTAGAGATATCTAGGAATTGGAAAGTAATTGTTTATAATCTGGTCCGATTTATACCTCTATGTATATTTCTACCTCTACTTGCCTCTAAAAATTGTCGAAGGCCCTCAAGCTCATGTTGTTGGGTCTGAAGGAGGATGGTTCGATCCTGAGAAGATCAGCAGTCCTCATGGGCCAGACATTCAAGCTCGATCCGTTATCAATGAGGACTAAAGGGACCTTAAGATCCCTATAATGGATAGCTATGTTGAGCAAGCGCATATGCTTGCGGCCTTCTAGTGGTAGCTCATCATTAGTAAATGTGATTGCTTATGGAGCGAGTTGCTGCCTTATCATGTGCGCAATCATTTTCGGTGGTACATCCAGAGAGATGTGTGCATCATTTAGGGCATTTGCAAATATTTCTCAGTGTGACTTTGATGTGCACAATAATTCCCAAATGGAGATTTGTGCAGGAATGGTTTTAAGCTGAGCTGCTACATCGTAAGTGACTTTAGTCTTATTGGTGGATCCTAACAAAGCTCCTTAGGCTTCGTTTCTGTTTCAATTGTCTTTTCGAAAATACCTCCCGTTAGGATTCAAATTGCGGACCTCAGCACACTCGAGATAATGCCATGGGACTGCTTTTTCATCAGAGGAGGGAACTGTCTTTCCTTCCAAGCATACCTGTTCTTAAGGAGTTTGAGGTAGCGGTGGCACTATGGGCTTTGGCATATTCTATGGTGGACATGGGGGCCTTGGGGCACAACCATTTGAACCAGTGAAAACAAGTTTCCTTGGTGAGTTGGTTGCTCGGTGGTGGGACCCATATTCCCATCTTGGAGTCTGTTTTGTGGGAAGGGAATTCTTTCAGCATGTGCCAATTGATGGGGTAAGAAGAAAGGGCTCGGGGCTTGTGGCTGGGCAGGAGGTGCCCCTTGTAAGACCAGCAGAGCAAGGTTTGGAAGTCTCCCCTGCAAGAGAGGTTCAAAATTTGACCTAGTGGAATCTTCTCTTTGAGATGTAGAATTTAGTGTTAAGGGTGCCCCTTGGAGAATGAGAGGCTTTGTTGCTGGTGCTGCTTTTAAAAACACCTAAGGTTCAAGTGAAGGCACTTGTGGTACCCCCATGACCAACTCACCAGATCAGATGTGATTGCATAGATGGACTGGTGAGGAGAGGAGTATGTAGGACATCATTCCTCGATGTTGTTGATAATAGAGGTGCCCGATGAGCTGGGCCCTATTTGATGCAGTGGCAGGGGATTTTGAAGAACGTCAGCCTGAGCCATGGCATTGGTTTGAGGGGCGATCATAATCTTTTAGCTATCAATTAGGTCTTGGATAGCATACTTCAGAGCGAAGTAGCAATCCGTAAGATTGCCTCGAGATTGATGATATGCACAGTACTCATTCTCATTATAATTGGGTGGCAGGAGATTTGGCGGAGGTCTGGGTTGGAGTGGTGTGAGAAATTATTCTTGCACTAGTGTTGCCATGATCTGGCTATATGTTTATGCTAGTGAAGTAAACTTCCTAGCCAACATTACCTGTTTGTTTTGGTATGAGTATTGTGCATTCTCCCTTAGCTGTTGTTGCTACTGGGGTGGCCGTGCTGATATCCTTGTTGGGATTGTTGTGGATGGTATTGCTAGTTTTGTTGATGCTCTTGTTGGGGAACATCTTAGTTGCCTTGGGTAAATGCTATGATATTGTTTACTTCTGTTGTACATTATACAAGAGCATTACCATTCCCATTCCCATATCCAATGGGTTTCCCCTCAACTTTGTTTCATTTGATTGAGTGGCTTAATAAGGCCACGAGGAGATGGTCTTGGTCCTTATCCTACCTTTTACCTATTCTCCAACATGGATAAGCTGGAAAAAATTCATGCATGGATATGAGATCAGGTGTTTAGAGATATATAGATTCGTCAAATGGATGATTAGGAAAGTTTTCTCTTCATCATTAATGGGGTTTCTCATCCTAGTAGCCATGGTCTGCTAATGCCCAACATATGCAGACAATGATTCATTATTTTTCTGCCTTAAGGTAGGCAAATCTGCTCTTCTCAGAGCCATATTCAAATTATAGGAAAATCGATCAATGAAGGCATGGGAAAGTCGTTCACAGGTTCAAATCTAATGGCCATCAAGTGATGTATACTAGTCCAAAGCATCACCCTTCAGGGATTTCTAAAAGAGTCGTATCAGTCCTCCATCATTCCCTACAATCGCATTGAGTTTCACACAAAATGCTTTTAAATGTGTCGTACTTTTTAAATTTTGGTACCTCAAAGTTCTAAGGTACCTTGGCATCTGGAAAGGGACTTAAATCCCTAAATTTAATGGATGGATGATCCACTCCTTACTATCTTTGTAGATGATTTTACATCAATTGGAGTTGTTCATAAAGCTTCTCAATCTCTAACCGGTTTGTTTGAGGGTATCTTGCCCCTTGCTGCATAGCTTGGGCTGCTTCTTCATCATAAGGGTCCATCTCATCAACCTTGGCTCCCATGAGGGGGAGGTTCTTGGAAAGAGGCTGGGCTCCCAGTTGTAGGATCTAGCTGGATTTGAATGTCACTCCTTTTTGGAGGAGGATGTGAGATTCGAAAATGGCTCCCACCTGGGGTATCTGCAAGATCCTGATTGTGACTCCGGTTAAGGGGAGTATATTAGACTTGAAATTGGCCCCCTACATGGGCATCCACCAATTCTTGTTTGTGGCTTCCATTAGGGAGAGCCTTTGCTGTGATTTGGTTATGGTTCTCGTTTCCAGGGAGGTGTTGGAAGATGTGCTGAAAGGTTGTTCCCATTTGTGGGAAGATGCCAGAGACCTTGTGCAAATTTAGAAGGGAAAGATAGAATTGGATTTACTACTGAAGGAAGAGAAAAAGCTAGAGGAAGTTGTGGGATTGAGCTATTCTAAGCACTAGGTTGTGGTGTCTTCATGCTTGGTATGATTCCTGGCATAAGGCGAAGTAGTAACTCTTATACTACCTTGAGATTTTAGGCCATCTCATTCATGATTACAGTAGTTGGAAAATCCATGGGATTCGCTGGAGGTGTTGGATCTGGTACTTCGGGAGTTGGCAGTGTCATGCCCCAAACTCGAAAATCGAGCTCATAAAATTCCCGATCATAGAATCTGACACTGACAACCTCCGTGGTACCCCATTCTCGGCTCCCAGCTCCCATTCGCCAGGTTCCGATCCTGGGATGCTACGAGGAGGATTTTCAACATCAGTTTGATTCGTAATAAGCATAACCAAAGGCATAACCCACAAACAACAATCAAAAACTCCATTACATTTTCACTATGATTAAAATTTACAAGTACAAAGCGTAAAAAGAGAAATATAATGATGATAGACAAAAGCTCCAAGATAATCTGCCATGTACTCACGCCTCAGCGCTGCTACGATCCAACGTCACCTCCATGCAATGGTCATGCATAAATTTATGGAAAGCTTAGAGGGTGATGAAAGTGTGTGCGCAAGGTAGTAGTGCAATCATGCAGTATCAGAGTAATATGGAACATGCTGATGAATCCAAAAATACCAATAGTCGTACCGAGGCTATGCGATGCAAGGCATGAATGATGTCGGCCATACCAAGGCCATGCGATGCGAAATGCAACTCATGCATACAAATCCTCATTTAAGTCCACATATTAATACAGCTCAACTCTAGAATATCATCGAGGTCTAGTACACTCCAACCAGATTACCCCCCCATCACACGCAACAAGGTGAGTGGAAAGGACCTCACTATCTGCCTGTCAATATCGGGCTCGGCTCGTTGATAGCAGACCCATTCCTCGAGCTGGTCAAACTCAGCTTAACTTTGCCCCCTCCTCTCGGGTGGGTATGACCACACCCCCTTCCAACCGACCATGACACAGTGGAAAGCGCGACCTTTTGGTAATCGGTACTCGATGTTCATGCACCCACTCGGTCTAGACGTTGGAGCAATCTCTTAGTACAGTAAGGGTTTAAGGACTTTCACCTAGGGATATCTATAGCACCCCATATGAAACAAGATTTTCAGTATCCAACCTTGCCAACCACGATATGCCTGTGGAGGCTATGACCTTGATGTCGTTAGGGCGTGCAATAACCATATCACACAATACGAATGCATGAATCACACTATCTAGTCATGCAACAATCCTACGCATATCATGCGGTCGTGTAGGACAACACCGCCTATCCGGGAGTCCCTAAACAATATGGCCGAAGGCATATGTTATGATCAGTCACTTCTTATATCAAGCATACATATGATGTGTATGATCATGAATCATGAAACTATACTAAACATGTTATAGGGTGATGGATGTTGTTCATAATGAAGATGGGCGTAAACGGCCTACAAGTATGGGCCTAACCATGGGCCCTAGGGAGAATTATAATGTGGACATTTAACCAACATTATTCTTACAATGTGGATGTCAAACCAACATTTCTCCCAAGGCACGACTGTCATAAACATCATTACACAAACCATGGTAGAGTCACACATTGTAATGAACTTGTGTACATCCAATTAGGCCTCGACCCATAGGCCTTAGATACAATAAATGGGCTGCAGAACATGGGCCTTATGTATATCAGTTGGGCCTCAATGGATGGGCCATAGCCACACCAAGATAGGCTTAATATATATCAAGGTGGGCCTTAACAACGAGCCTCGTATATCACATCGGCCTAACCAACAAGGCCCCAACTACATCACATCGGGCCTAGTCGAATAGGCCGAATCAATGGGCCGAGTCAAATGGGCTAAATGTATATCAAATCAAGCCCACCCTCATATATTTTTGAGATCCAACCTATTCACAAGTTAACATAGAGATAGATGAAATGAAAACAAACATCAACTGAATTGGAAACTACTCTTGCCCTTAGGAGTTGAACGGTGTATGTCACAGTCCATTATTTAAATGGGGGTGTCCACTTGAACTTTAGATCTAACCCATCCTTTTTCTCATGCCATGAAAATGATATCTTAATATGGTTGATGATTTGGATACAATGTATGCATCATGGTGGGGAATAGGTGGGACCCATGGAACTTGTCGCTGTGCACAGCAGCTGGCGGTGGGGTCCACTTATTATCGTACATAGCAGTATTATAGCTGTTATGCACATGCAGCTGCTGCTGCTTGAAAGAGGCTGAGGTGGATCCACGTAGAGCCCACCCTCATGTACATATATAAAGTATATAAAAATATATTTAATATATTATATATATCTGCTGGTAGTGCAGCTTTTTTGGGTATATAAAGGAGGGTAGGGGTGGGTTCCACGTAGGGCCCACCCTCATTACATATATAAAAATATTATATTATATTATAATATAATATATCATATTATATATATAATATAATATAATATAATATAATATAGATATATATAGATATATATATATATATATATATATATATATATATATATATATATATATATATATATATATATATATATATATATATATATATATATATATATATATTACCCAATACCAAATGAACGTTTAGGCCCTGGACGGCCTGGACTTACACATACATCATGGTACCCCACCGTTCGTAGACACTTCACTGTTAGCTACTCCCACTGTTAGCCACACTACATTGTTAGCCACCCACATCAGTCCACACTCACTATTACTTAACACTTCATTGTTAGCCACCTCCACTGAAGGATGGTGTGGCATGCCTCATCAAGGTGGGACCCACATGGACCACTTGTTTTGGATCAGGAAAATATTTGTGTTTCCCTTTCATCCGGGCCTGTGTGACCGTCCGGTCATGCAGGCCCCAAAAAGGATCAAGGTGGCCCACTATTTGGATGGCTTGGATAAAATACACACATCATAAAATGGGCCATGATCATATAGAGAGAGAGAGATCAGAGATAATGGAGGGGCCCCTCTTGATACAAGGCGTACATCAAGGTGGGTCCCACATATATGGACCCTTAAATCAAACAAATGAATGAAAGATAAAAATCTAAGATCACCCACTGTCTCCTTCTTGCTCCCTAGGCTTCCTTTGCTCCTTAGCTTCAATCTTGAGTTTGGATGATTGAGATGGGAGATGAGAGGGTAGGAAGTGGGCCACACAAAATCCTCTCATGGAGGTTGGAAGATGCTTGAACGTGTGGAGTTTTTGGTTACTTGAGAAAGTGGTTTGAGAATGAGAGAGAGAGAGAGAGGGATGAGTGATGGAGTGATAAATGTGGTGAGTGATGGGTGTAAGAACTTTTTGACTTTAAGATGGCTTGATGTAAGAAAAGTATGGGCTTGTATAAGAACTTTTTGACTTCGGGGTTGCATGGGAATGGATAAAAGGTGATGTGTACTTAACATGTACTTGACATGATGGGATTGATTGATTGATTGATTGATGTGATAAGTCATAGGATTTTCTTAGGTTTTGCAATGCGTGGCGTTTTCCTCGAACCGAACACGGGCCAAGAATCACCTTGGCGCCTGTGTCGCGGCATCAAGGCGTACATCAAGGTGGCCTGGGTATCACCTTGGCGCCTGAGTCGCGGCATCAAAATTGTGACGATGATGTGGTCGTTAGGGTACAAGTCTCAGGTCGAACCAACTCTGGTTGACAGTGTGTGACTCATGGTCCGCGTAAATACCGGCTAAGAGTCAAAGGTTTGCTGGAATTCGATTGGGAAGACTACGGAAGCCTATGAAACAGTACGATCTATGATACAGGGCTTACAACTCTCCCCTCCTAATAAAAACTTTATCATCGAAATTTACATAATCATCGCAACTAGGAATAACTCGTGAGGAAAAAGAAATATAGCATCTTCATATAAAATCAGAGATAGCATACAAAATATAACACATAATCAATCATTAAAGAGATAGGTATATCACTCTCGAATCTCGACCTCGCGCTCTCAAGAAGCCTCTTCAACAGAATGGTGACCCCACTGAACCTTCACCAATGGAATGACCTTGGTTCGGAGGACCTGCTCCTTCCAATTAAGGATGCGAACTGGCTGCTTAATATAGAAAGCATCCTCACAAATCTCTAACGGCTGCCAATCAATAATAGGAACGATGTTTAACCCACACTTCCTCAACATAGAGACATGGAAAATGTTGTGGAAGCTAGAAAACTAAGATGGCAAGGCAAGCCGATAGGTCACAGCGCCAATGCGCTTAGTAATCTCAAAAGGTCCTGTGAATCTTGGGATAAGCTTACCTTCGCTCCAAAATGAACTACACTCTTCATGGATGAGACCTTGAGATATACATGGTCCTCTACATCAAACCCCAAGGGACGATGCTGATGATCAGCAAAACTCTTCTGCCGGCTCTGAGCTGTACGCATCCTCTGCCTGATGATATCGATAGCCTCTACATCTGCTGCACAAGCTCGGGACCTAGGAGACGATGCTCTCTAACCTCGGTCCAACAACTCGGTGATCTGCATGGTCTGCTATCTAGTGCCTCAAAAGGAGCCATACCGATGGTCGCCCGATATTTGTAACAGCCTGAACAACACTATACAATATTGTCTGCTCTGGGTCCAACTGGACCCACATGATTTTGTCCTCGGGGTTGCCCCCAAAAGGCCTCGTACAAGGAAGGTTTGAACCACACATATAATCACCATTACTTCGGACAACACTTTTGATGTGGGATAAGTTCAAATTCTCACTGCATACACTGTGGCTTGCAAGCACAGTAGCCTACCAACCACTGGTAGCTCACCCAAGCCCTTAAGCCCTGCCCATATTAACGTTCACCCACGTGTACCCGCCCACATGTGCAACAGTGACGGGGCACAACAATATCCCCCACCGAGGGCAGAGCTGTCCTTAGCTTTGATACCATTTGTAACGGCTCGAACAACACTGTACAATATTGTCCGCTCTGGGTCCCACTAGACCTGCACGGTTTTGTTCTTGGGGTTGCCCCCAAAAGGCCTTGTACAAGGAAGGTATAAACCACAAATATAACCACCATTACTTCGGACAGCACTTCCAATGTGGGATAAGTTCAACCTCTCACTCCATGCACTATAGCCTACCAGCACAGTAGCCTGTCAACCACTAGTAGCTTGCCTAAGCCCTTAAGCCCCACCTACATCAGCGTCCACCCACGTGTGCCCGCCCACATGTGCAACAGTGATGGGGCCTCACAGGTAGGGCTATCGGTTCTTCTTCTTGACTTGTCATTGATGTACGAGATTGGGTTGTCATAGCGTAAGTAGATGCCTAAACAAGTGTGAACTAAAGATCGATGCTCTTTTTTTGTGAGGAAGAATGCAAATGTTTGTGAAGAATGTCCTTTAAGATTGGATTACCACACTCTTTCGAATTAGGTGTCAGCTAATGCGAGCTAATAACTCCCCAGTGGAGTTACCATTCTGTGAATACTAAAAATTGGTGCCCACGCTTATTTATGGTTGTAGTGGAGGTGATTGGGCTGATTTGGATTGTTGATGCAATATACTTGGAGTTGCCACTAGCCACTTAACTCAAAATTCCGTAGTTGGTTAGAATCTGTAGAATATATAAAGCTAGAGAATTCGGAGACTCTCTTGCTTTAAGTTGACTCCTGATCCACGATTTGGGATTCTGAGAGTAAGGGACCTCAATTACAAAGAGGGAAGGTGTTAGGCACCCTCTCTGCCCGTACGGATGTATGGTCTCTACTTTGTGTGGTAAAATAGTCTTAAGGGATAGAATGATGAGATTGAAATGGGACTAGACAAACTCAGATGTATAATGAGACAAGGTCTGGAATTCCGGTAAGCCACAAAGCATATGTCTAAAGAACGTCTAGAGGAGTTTTGAACAAAGATGATGATATTGAATATCATTTTAAAAGGGACTAGGATACCATTATTTTCTAATGCGACAGGATCCAGAGTTCTAGTAAGTCATAGAACATACATTCAATGGCAATCTAGAGAAGCAGGGAGGTTGAGAAGGGAAGTGATGATGCAATATGAGTATTAATGTCAAATGTGTGATCTTTGGCTTCCACTTGGAAAGGCTTAGATGTTTTGATACACTATGGTTAGAAAGTTTAGTTCAAGTGGAAGTGAGAAAGCTAGGAGATGGCTGCGGAGGCTTAGAAAACTCGTACACTCCTCACTCTCACTTGCTTACTCTCTCTCTCTCTCACTCTCTCTCTGCTCTCTCTTGGTAGGATGGAAGTTGTATGGTTTTTTATTTGTTGATTACAAATGAAGAGAAGTGAAGGGTATTTATATCCTTTTGGGATGGTCTTTTGGTAATTCTAAGGACTTTGGAGGGTGAATGATGATGTAGCGGCTTGTGATTGGTTGAGGGGAGGGTAATATCACATGGCATTCCCTTATAGGTTCTTGGGCTTGGTAAGATGGTAAATAGGAAAATTTTTTTTATTGAATGGGTGAGAGAGTTGACTTTGGGAGGGAGCAACATTTGTACCTCAAAGGGGCACATTTTTCGGCAATCCCATTACTGCCCGCCCACTGTTGATTTCGAATTCTAGCTGGTGGACTCTATTCGGGCCCTACGTGTGGCCCAAAGCCTGTTTCAGTTTTTCAGCTTAAAAATGGCTCGATTGTGGCTTGGTTATAGCTTGGAAATGGCTCGGAAATGACTTCGTTAGTTGCGGTTTTAGGTAGGGTGTAAGGTTTAAGTTCAGTTCATAAGGATCATCCATGTCTTATCAAATTGATAGCTTAGGTGGGGTGTCTACAATGGGGAATATCACTAATCCTATATTCTCGTAAGGGATAATTCTATGTAGCCTATTATGCTTTCACTGCGTACTCTGATTATTTGGTACATTACTCAAAATTACTTCTATCATTCTCACAGATTCATTATGCTTAAGTTTTCAATATATTACTTGTAAAGTGTGTGTGTGTGTGTGTGTGTGTGTGTGTGTGTGTGTGTGTGTGTGTGTGTGTGTGTGTATAGGTGCATGTAGAATTGGCTACATGAATCAAGACGCTACAGCCTACCCCCCCTTAAACAAAAATCTCAACGCTGAGATTTAGTAATTGGATTAACTCACTTATGCTTTACTTGATTATGGTTCTATGAGCCTATGGTCTGGATCATTCTAAATTTTTGGGGAATACCAAGAAATTTTTCATTTCACTATAAGAGCATCGTAGCCGGACTAGACGACAATGGAGATGAAATTTTAGAGGAAAGTTGATGGAGACCTAAGTGATCTATTGGAAAAAATTTTAGAATTTCCTTACATATCTTCTTTCTACAACTAGTGGAGGTTTCATGACATGTCAGAAATTTATTGAAATAGTTAAAGATTCTGGAAAAATTAGGAAATCTCTATTCCCATAAAAGGAACTTATTTCTTCTTGATTGTGAACTTATTTAAGGATGAATTTAGTTCAACATAAGTCTATTTGGAATTTTAGAGATTTATTCCCAGGTACTTAGATTTTTAGTTTCTAGATTCCATGTCTAACTTTAATATTTTTAATGGGGAACCTAAATATGGGTTTCTAATTCCTCCACTCCCTAGTTCCTTTGAGGATTCAATTGAGTGTATGTCTCTACTTCATCATATGTCCTAATCGTGTAAAGTTTATGGTGGTCCATTCCATCAGGCTCAGTTAATCTCATTCTCATGCTCTCATATCAATTGTAACATCTCAAAATTTCACTTCTAGAGTTTGTACTCGTGCCCGAGAAAATCAGGTGTTAATAATGTATGAATTGGATGCTTTAAAAATTATACCTTATGTTTTTCATTTAGATCACATCCAAATACATTCATGAAGGTAACATTCATGAGAATAAAATTGACTGTATTGATTGTTTTATCAGAGTCAAAGAATTCAGTAAATAATTAAATGCCCTCTTAATGGGAGCTTATTACATTTATTGAGTTCGCAGCGTAAGTATAAAACTGAATCATAAAACTATCTTATTATTCTTTTAACATAATCTTCCATAGCGAGATGGTCTTCTAGGTCTTCATTCTGTACGCCACCTGCATCATCCGTATGGTTGGAGAGAGTTAACGCCCTACTCATAGTGATGGTTATCCTTTAAGATTAACAATAATTTAAGAGATTCATAAAAGTAATTTAAGGGTTCTAATACATCCCATACTCCACCATACGAGGGTATCAACATGCGCAAACAACCTAGATGAGATACATGCTTAGCAAAGCATGTGCGGCTCATCATACATAGTGATCATTACAATGTAGAATACGATTCATAGAAAACCCGAATCGCCCTGCATTTTCACACTATGGAGATTCACTGGCATGTCCGACGTTACCATGGATTTACATTAACACCTTAAGGTGCACAACACATGAGTCCAATAAATTACATGATACAATTTATTCATGTAGTGACTATTTACGATATCCAATCCTGGAAGTGATGTAACATGCATTGTGAATTACTTACATCGATTTGTGCACCATTACCCAAAAACCCATAGAATTACGTGATGACCAAGAGGGTCTCTACCCAAAGTGCATACGTCCATGATATAATAATTGAATCACTAGTTGTGATACCTCTTAACATATCACTTACACTTATAGAGAACATAAGTCGAATGATGGGAGTTCTCGAATATAAAGTATATACCCAAGCTTAAAGATAAATAGCATAATGCCAGTAAAGTTAGGAAGAGAGTAGCAATGGCTAACTCATAAAGAGGAGAGTGACAATAGTCAACTCAATAAAAGGAGAGTAGCAATGGCTAACTCAACAAATAGAAGAGTGGCAATGGCCAACTCAATAAAAAGAAGAGTATCAAGCACTAACTCAACAAATTTATAAAGGTAAGGGCAAGGCCTATATCCATCACTCCACAAAAATTCATAAGGATCACTTGTAATTGACATCATATCATAATTCCCAAAATGGTAGATAACTATTGATGATAAATTAAATAACTGCATGAAGGAAATCATAGTAATATGAAAACATAGTATGTCACAGGTAAGATAAAGCATATCAACTAAAAGTACCATAAGCTTAAGGGATAAAACCCACACCTTTGATGTCTTTTCTCCCTCAATTTTGAGCATACGCCATAGGGTTTGAATTCTAATCTAGTTTTTAAAATAATTCAAGTGGTTAGATCACTTCATTAACTGTTTCACACGGTTAGGATTGAAGACTAGAATTCGGCTTAAGATCTATGGTTAGGATCTTCCTTACTAAGGTAACCTATTAGATGTGAATAGATGAGGAGATTACCATGGTTAGTAATCCAACTTAGCTGACCCACTTGAACCCTTAGCAGGATTTTTTAACCGAGATGACTCAGTTCGACTCAATCCTAAACAATCCATATATAGTTGTTGGAAACCTGAAGATTTACAAGGAAACTGATCTTGAGTGTTACCTATGATTGTCAGAGGAATCCACTCCAAATTTAGACTTAACTCGGAAGCTCAGCGAGTTGCTGCTGAGCACTCTCTCTCTCTCTCTCTCTCTCTCTCTCTCTCTCTCTCTATCTCTCTCTTTTCTTTTCTTTTTCCTTCTTTTTCTTTTCTTTCTCATTTCTTTCGCTCTTTCTTTCTTTCTTTCTCCTTCTCTTTCTTTTTGTTGGTGTGTTTCTTGTTGCTGCTGCCTGGAGTTCTCTTTCTCTCTCACATTTCTTTCCTTCTCTCTCTCTCTTTTTTTTTCTTTTCTTTCCTTTCTTTCTTGTTATATGTGTCCATCAGTAGTTCTCTGTGTGTCTGTGTGTGTGTGTGTGTGTGTGGGGGGGGGGGGGGGGGGGGGGGGGGGGGTGGGGGGGGCGTGTTTATACATGGCTGGATATCTAGAATCTTCCTACGCAAGTCCGACCACATTGTTCGTATGTAATTCCTACATAGATGGAGTGCAGATGAGTGGTGTAACTTGTATAGTGCGAAGTGGTGATGATCTATTATCATTCATGTTTTTCATTTCTTCATGCTTAGTTTTCTCTCTTTTTCTTTTGTAGTTTAGATGGCCCATTTGTGGTGGTTTCTGATCATCAAGATCAATGTCTATCGATAAGTATCCGACCTGCAGATAGGTCCTATTTTAATGGCGATTTTCACTGGGACTAATCTCTGTCTGATCAGCTCCTCTAGATGGCATGGATTGCATTGTATAGTGATCCCTGGTCCTCCCAAAATTGGCAGTCAGGATAGCTTCATCGAAATGTTTTTGGTAGATGTTGTTTTGCGTGACCCCATTTTTCGGGGCGTTATTGGGTTGTGATGGAACACCATGCACCCTGTTTACTTGCATGGTCTTTGAAAAGCTTGGGCAGGATCGGAATCCCAATCCTCAAGGTTTGGACAGCCCAGATCAGCAGGATCACTGATGAACCGATGGTCTCTTGTTTTCTTTGTTATTAATCTCATGCAGATCTTTGCTCGGATGGCACAGCCATCGCGAATCTTCCTTCCTTAATCGGGAATCCTAAGCTTTCTAGTAATGGAAGTGGGTTATGTCCGATGGATGGTTTGGATCATCCATTTGGATGATGATGATGATGACCCACTATTCATCACAGCGGTCGATTGGCTGTCCTTAGCGAAAACGAGGGAAGGATTTCCGAATAAAAGCCTGCTTGGCCATTTGATCAGATGTAGTATAAAAGGCTAGGGTTTGGTCGAATTCATCTCCCTAACAAGAAGGTTGGTTCAGATCTTCCAACAAGATCGTGATGAAGGCCATGATGACCATGGACGGATGGTGTCCATGTGAACTGCGCTTGGGTGAGAAATCACGTAGAAAGAGGGGATTTCATCTTTCAGGCGAGAGGCATCAGGTCAAACCTAGTTTGACCCGATTACCAATTTAGTGTCTCGCCGGTGCACGTGTACTGTGCACACTTCGGCGTGATTGTGGGGCCTGCAGTGATTTTTTGAGAAATCTACTCGATCCATTCATTTTTCAGTCCATATTAAGCTCTAAATGTGGCCCCTGGTCAGAGATAAGCAGGTCTAAAGTTCAAGTGGGCCTCCCTCAGGTGAATATTTATTTTAACCATTGATCTTGCTAATCCCATTGTTGAAATTTAGCACGTACAGTTAATTTATGATATATAAGTTTCTCGTCGAACGGATCGTGAGAACCTTGTGATTTAGAATTCAAGGGTATAGTTTAATGACATTTTTATAATTATTATTGATCTAAGAGTTTTGTGAAATCAAATATTTTACATGGTTGTAAGCACATTTCTAAGTAATGTTATAAAAAAATATATATCTAAATCATTATGGATAAGAAATTATTCACCAAATTAATCAGGGGAATATACATGTATCAAACCACATGATGGATGGTTAGATGACATGTTCAAAATAAGAATGCTTGCTGGTTAGTAATATAGTCATGTACGTTGGTGGGTGTAAGGTCAGTTTTGTAAGCAAATGATCGTAGTAGGTTTATTTAGACATATGATGATCTTGTCCTAAAATTAACAGTCGGATGGCTTGATTTATGGATGAAGATTATTCTCAAGGGTTAGATTCATGTCAGGGAAATATATGTAAGTTTTGGATAGATAGATTTGTATCATACACCCATACATATTATGTTACTTTCCATGCTACCACTTGAGAACTTTCAATACTCGGGTATTAAAATGTTCGGGGTATTATACTACGTTCATATGTCCAAATCTACTATGCTATAATGAAAAAGATTCAATAATATAAGCATAAATGGATGACATATTATTATTATCATAAGAAACAATTACAACGAATAATCCATCACTATAGTAACCATTCCCAAGGAAGGTTTGATTCCTGGCCATTAAAAGCCTATCAGAATCAAATACTAGTTTAACTCCAGCCTTATTAAGGAGCGAACCAGATGCCAAGTTGCGATGAACGTCAGGCACATGTAGTACGTTGTGTAGCATTAAAGTCTTTCTCGATGTGAGCTTTAGAACAACATTTCATTTTTGGACAACAGGAGAGGATCAAGCATTTCTCATGAACAATTGTTCCTCATCTCCTCTCACTTGACAGGAGGTAAACATGTTATGATCCTTACATACATATCAACTTGTCCCGATGTCTAATATCCATTCCATGTTGTTTATTAGGAATACTTTGAACACTATAACAACAAACATGTTCAGATTTTCTTCTGTTTCAACGAGATTGATTTGAACTTTTGTATTCTTTTTCTTAAGCCTAAATCCATTCTCATAATGTTCAGGCTTCTTATAGTAATTACAGGGCCTCTTTTCTTGAATTTGCCGTTTATTTTATTTTTTAACCTACCTCTTTAAAGTGATTTTTAGGATTTTCATAGTTATAACAATTCCCTTTCTTTTTGCCAATTTGTGCCTAACTTGTTTCTACTAGGTTAGCTTTTTAAACTCACCCATTTACATTTTAAATTTGGTCTTTATTTCTATTAGCCTCCTCTGTTCTTATGTGTATGATTATATTTTCTAAAAAAAATGCCATTTTTCTTATGTTTCATTCTATTTTTGTATTCTTTTCAAGAAGGAGGTAGCTTTTCAATTAATGCTCTTGATAAGAATAATTCATCCATTTTTCATTCCCCCAATCATCAACTCATGTACCAAATTTTGATAATTATGAATCGAGTTTGTGACAGATTTATCATTTATCATTTCATAATGAAGGAAGTTTATGATAGTATGTTTCTCAGATCCTCTGCATCTTTAAGGACATATTTCTTTTCTAGTGTTGTCCAAATGTCCTTAATAGATTCATAAGAAACATAGATGTCATATAATTCACTGGACAATGTATTCGGGATTTAATGTTTATAGTTATTAGCATCTCTAAATTTATTTTTATTGGTAGGATCAACTATAAATGAATAAAAAAGAATGTAAAATAATAATAATAATAAAATAAAAATAAATTTAAAAAACACCTTTAATATTTTCAATGCAAAACTGTTTTTTTTTTTTTTTTTGTTTCAATCTTTTAAAATTCTATCCAAAGAGCGGTTCGATTTTGGATAGTTTAGTCATAGGGTTGACCGTGATGGTGGCCATTGAATACAATAGAGTTCTACTTGTAACTCAATTTTCAACAAATTAAAGAAATTGTCAAATACTAGTTACTAAAACTAAAAGAAGAAGAAAACTTTTCCCTTTCTAAATATCGAATAAGATATCCACTGTTTTCAACAATTGAATATTTAGTTTTAAGATGATTGGATATAATGTGTTGAAAATAGTAGATAATATTTACAAAAATAAAATTAAAAATACATATATAAAGTATTTTTATTTTATTTTTTAAAAAAAGATGACTTATTTGTTTGAGTCAAGGCATGGTTGGGTCACTCGGCTTGAAATGAAATCTTCCTTCCTTGGACTACATCCCAAGTGCAATAAGAATCTTGAATAGTTGACTTCCAAGCTACAACGACTATGACCCGGTCCCAATAGTGCACTCGTTGTACATAGGCTTGAACTAGCATGCAAAACTTAAACTTGAAGTAAGTTGATGTGGCGGTGATTTTAGTTAGAAAAATATCAAACTATAGACTTCTTTGAAAGAGCTAGTGGGGAATAAAAACCATTAGCACGAGTGTACTCTCAATCCACACATAGACCCAGATCTTGACACAGGCACGGCCCAGTGCGTGCGCATGCACACGTCACATGGAAATGGCCATGGCTTGGCTTGGCGCGCTCTTTGTAGAGAGATGGTCCAACCCAAATGAATATTCCTCCCTAGTGGGTCAAGCCATATACAAACCACATCTCTTTTATACATGAGATTTCTTTGGTTCTTTCCCATATGGGACAAGAGAGCTACACTAAAAACAAAAACACTTTCAAAAAAGAACCATGGAGGGAAACTTCAAATTTTTTTAAAAAATTATTGTTAAAATACAACAGAGATCACCACATAAGAGAATCTACCATTAGAGCAGTCATCTTCCTCGCCATGAAAAGAGTGAAATAGCGGTGAAGACCGCTTGAGTTGAAGTAGGAATAAGCCAATGTGTCCTAGAGGGGGGTGAATAGGACTTTTTTTAAAAAAATTGCAATGTACTTAAAAAATCTCGTTACACTAATCCTTATAGATATGCAATTATTCGGATTACTCAAACGTAACTGTACTAGCTTTCAAGCCTAGTAGAGGATCCAATCAAAAACTATTAAAGAAGCAACAATATATAACTTAGTTCATGATGGAAATGACTTATGTACGTGTGTGAGGTGTGATCAAATAGATAGAGATGGAAGGATATGAATAAATCACACACACAGAAAGATAGTAATCGCAAGCACAGTTATTTTTATAGTGGTTCGACTACTTGCCCACTCCACTCCCAATAACCGCACTCAACCCTTGAGTGTACCAGATTTCACTATGGAGGTTTCAAGTGGTTCATCTCTAACCTAAGGTTTAAAATCAGGTTCACCTTCAACCTTTACAACCTACACCGAGGTTGACTGTTTATGCTCTCACGAGCAAGGGTCAACACAATGCACCCACATTTAGACACACTAGCCAAGGATCTTCCCTAAGACCCTACGGAGGTTTTACGCGGTTCACCTCTAACCCAAGGTTTTATTGGTTCACCTTCAACCAGATGTTTATGCTCTCCACAGAGCAAGGGTCCACACAACACACCCACATTTAGACACACTGGCCAAGGATCTTCCCTAAGACCCTACGGAGGTTTTACGCGGTTCACCTCTAACCCAAGGTTTTACTGGTTCACCTTTAACCAGATGTTTATACTCTTCACAGAGTAAGGGTCCACACAATGCACCCACCACATACACTCCCACCGGAGGCCTTCTTTGAGGACTTTAAAGGGTGAGAAATACCTTAGACCCAAACCTACAAAGGAATGATCAAAGGGTCCTCTGGACTCTAGATACTTACAGATAAGTTGATGAGTCTCATTCATCACATGATGGAGATCTGCTCCTTGTTAATGAAGAGTCTTCTGCTCCCTTGATCCGCAACAATTGATGTACCAATGTAAGGCAATGGGTTGGGTCAAGTTTATCATGGAATCTTACTCTCTAGATATTTTCCTATTAGGAAGATAGAGCGATTTCAATCATCTAAGCATTCAAGGCATCCCAGCTTAATGATTTTCCATTAAGGTAGTAGCTGGAGGATTCTTGAATGCAGAAGTTCATTTCCCAATCCACTCTATTGAATATCAATGATGAGGGTGGATTGGAGGATGAACTCCCTTGAGAGAAAGGACTTTAGGTATATGATCTAAGGTTAAACACACAAAAGCACTGTCTTCTTTTTCTCACAGCAACTAAAGACAAGTTCTTTATAAATAAGAAAAAGGTTCCAACGGATATAAAATGGTTACATTTATGACAGAGTTCGATATCATCGAGCATATACTCTCGATCGTATCGATGGTCCGCTCAATGACACAAACTCAATGTCATACGCTTTTGGAAAAACCTCTGCCAGCTAGTCGAGGGGATCGAGACTCATGTTGATGCCATCAGATTTTAAACTCTAATATTATCGATACAAGGATCGAGTCCCCGACATTTGAAAAATGAGAGAAACTTGCATGAAATATTTTCAGGTCATTAGATATGATCGGGGGATACTCGATATCATCAAAATTTTAATGTCGATGATATTGGGAGTCGTGTCGATGCATCGATAAATCCAAAGATTTCTTCACTGAGCTTGCTGGATAGTTTTATCCATTCTCGATGCAATCGATCCGACTCCGATATTATTGATATTTAGAATATCGATTCTATCGCGTGACCCCCGATCAGAGATAAAAACTACCTGAAAAATGTTGCTAGAGAACTTCGTGCCCATGATCGATATCATTGAGAGCCTACTATTGAGGGTCAAATATTACATATTAGACCCCAGTTATTAACTGGATTTACAAGCTTAATACCGTTCAATGGCTCTATTTTAATCGTATTTGTGATGTAGGGTGTATTTATAAGCTTGGATCGAAATAAGGTACTAAAAGCTGAGATTTAATGCTCTAAAGCCACCAAAGCATGAGACGGACCCCAGAAGACTAAGATCGACGGATTTACATGCCAAAGATCCGATAAAATCAGGAAATTGAAGCTCAAGTGGCCCAAAAATCATCCAGAATGTAAGATCACGGGGTTTCCACCATCCATTCGGCTCGAAACTTTATACATGACCTGAGGACCATAAATTAACCGTACACATTGAATTTTAACTCTCAGATCTTTGTGAAAGTGGCCCAATAGCCAAATCAGCCCACAGATTATTAAATCGAGGCCCACATGATCCTTGGATATGCTTAAATATTGGTCTTAACCCCTAAAGTGATATGACAAAGTGGATGGATGGAGCAGATTTCATATAGACATTACGATGGACCCCACACTGTGGTGTGTGTACACCATGTGCGAAGACTCCAACCGCACACCAGAATCATGAGATGGGTCAGCGTGCGCTGACCCGAGCTCTCCTTCTTTAAAACGGATTTCCATTTTTTTCTTTGCACAGCATCCGCTCACGGACTTGCGAATGGGGCTCTGTGGGTCACCATCAACATCTAGATTAAAGATCTGGACTGCCCATTATGTCTGGGAAGTGGGTATGACCATAGCCACGGTGACCGTTTGGCCCCATGCAAGCATTTGTGCGTCTTCAACCGTTAAACACCGGATGAATGGTGGAGTGAAATATTGTGCGGACCACACCGAAAATGCTCTAGAAAGCACTCCTTCCCCAACAGTTTTTGTTTTGAAATCATTGGACGGCATGGATTTTCTATTAACGTCGTCATGGGGCCCACCGATAATCACAGTCACGTATGTAAGCTCTGTTTTGCAATAGAGCTTGTGGAGAAATGATGTGGGCCACCATTAGGGTCCATCGGTCTGATCCAGACCATCCATTGAACTCTGATTGTCCATATTACCAAGTCCTAGGTGACAAATTCCCAGAAAGACAATGACGATTGGTTTTCAACGGTTCAAATGCCAGGAAGACGGCACCAAGTAAGAGTCCGTGGGCCACACCAAATCCGAACCAAAATCAACATCTCTGACTGGTTTTTCGAGCCCCATCCAATGGACAGAGTAGATTTTTTCATCGACTTCAATTATGGGCCCTATGAAGAACCAGCGTAGGTATCTCTTGTTGTTGATGCGTAAAAACGTCCGCATGAAGATTTCTTTCACCGACTTTATCCACTACCTCCTGGTACTTATAAAAAAGAGAGAGAGAGAGAGAGAGAGAGAGAGAGAGGGGAGATCTGGGGGATTCAAGCTTGGACGGCTGGAGCTTAGCTTGAACGTCAGTAGAGGGAAAGACATTAAGAGTATTTTATTTTTATAGTTTTTTATTTGTTATTTTTCTTCTTTTGTTTTAATTGAGATTAGCCACATCATGTCTATCAGCGGCTAGACCTCTTAGTTAGGACTAAGAGGTGAAGCTTGTAGCGTGATGGGAACTCTTTGCTTGCCTTTTGTATAGATTGAACTGATGTTGAATTTGGTTAATGAAGGGAATGTTTTTAATTTTTAACGGTCTGTTGTGACTGAAATTACAATGCGTCTGTAATGGCTTTGAGCATGTTCCTTTCCTTTTCATGTTTATGACGTCAGGAAGCCTTATTGTTCACCATCGTCTCTTGGACATGGTCGGATGTCGGTACCCTTCCTAACCTTCATACATGTGATTGGTTGGTAATTAGTTTAATTTTGTTGTTTGCTTTCTCTCCTGGGCATGGTTTGGTGATGGAATCCATTCTAATCCATATACCTTTCATCTCTTGAAAACTATATCAACGGCAGTTCAGTTAAATTTCATAATTCTTGAAGCTGGCATAAGATCTCCCTGATCTCTACAAGTGGATCCTTTGAATCCTTAGTTTCCTTTCCCTGAATTCCTTAAGTTTTAGATAATTATTTCACAATTATTCCTTAAATTAATCTGATTTAAATTTCATCTTGGTCTAGTTCTAGTTCTACTTAGTTTCAGATTACGTACAAGTTCCAGTCCCTTGGGATTCGACCTCGGTCTTACTGAGTTTATTACTACATCACAACCCTGCACTTGGGGAGTGAACACCTACCGATATCATCGAGATTTGAACTCCGATGGTATCGATGTGAGCTCCGATATATCGAAGTGTATGTGATTTTCTTAAGTAAAAATAGGGGCGCCAAATTTGCCTGTCGATATTAGCAAGCCATCTTCGATGGACACAAGATTCACATATCGATAAGATCGATACGTGTGTCGATACATCGATAATTCTGTCCAGATATGTATTTGGTTACTGGACACATTACGCCTTTATTCGATTTTATTAATTGGTCTTCCAAGGACATCGACAGCGCAGGTCAATCATATTGAGATATGTCTCGATATAATCGACAGAGTAAGAAAACTTAGAGATTTTTTGATTCTTTGAAAAAGTTTTCTCACCTTAAACCCTAATATGTTCTAACTTGTTTTAAGGGTTCTATTCACCTGGTGTTTTCGTATAAGGGATGTGGGCCTTAAATTTACCTATGGCGAGCTTCCACACATCTGGTTTCGGTAGACACTTGTATAGATCTTCCTGTGAGGCTCTACAGTCTGACTAACTCAACACACACGCTAATTGACAAACTAGGGCACTAGCAAGGGCACTTTCAATCTCCCCCTTTGTCAATTATGTGACAAAATACCCAAAACTCCCTAGGACAGTATCTAGATTGATACATCCTAAATTGTGTGTACATACTTTTTACACAATTTTATAAATTCTAATGAACCCATGTACACAACCAGTATCTGCTCCCCCTTATTGTCGCACTCCCTTTTGTTTGGTGCAGCTGCTCCCCCTGACACCTGCAACACCATTCTAACAGATATGTAATTTTTCACACGGTGTGTTTTGAACTATTCTCTCCCTTTTTGTCAGTCATTGACAAAGGCATGGTAGGATAACAGATATTGACTAAAGTTTAAAGACATGTGAGAGAACCAATCAGACATAGATGTACAAGGATGAGATCAGTGTAAAGTATACAACATTAATAGATACTATAGAGGCAGAGGAAAGCACATAAAGCAGTTATAAACCATTAAACCACATGCATATCATTTCAAATAGGAGATAAACCAAGAGAGCACAGATGATAGAATGGTAGGAAAAGTGAGAGTTATATTCAGCCATTGCCAAAAAATCAAAAATGTAATAGACATGATTGGAATTTGAATGTAACTGCAAGTCTTTACTGATCGTTTTAATGTCCTCGAGGATTGCTACGTGTGAGCAAATCCACCACTTGCTCAGTTGTTTACTGGAGAATGTCAACCTTTTCTTTAATCGCAGTAAGGCATCGTTCGCAGTTGTGCAATCAGTCCTCCTTCCCTGCCATCCCGTTTAGCAGATGATGTTCGAGGTGATGAGATTGATGATTTGTAATCGACTCTGGGCTTAACATTGGCATGTGATTTGACCCTGCATGTGTAGGCCGAGGTGACGGTGGAGCATGTTGGACGGCCCTTGGTATGGGAGCACTCGTCTCGGTGAGAGATAGGGAAGGACACAACTGTTGTGCCGCCTATGTTGCATCACTGTCAAACCATACTTCAGGATACATTACATCAGATGTGGCAGGAAGTCCCGCATGGTGTACTAGTATGCATATGAGCACAGGGAAGGACAGTGTCTCCCCATGATTGCCTTGGATGACACGAATGATTTGCTTGAGGAGAAGATTTGGCAGGAAGACTTGATTCACTTGATATATATCATTAAGTACATTGACCACAAATGGAGGAAGATGATCACCTTTGACATTGCAGGGATATACATTAGACCCAAAAATGCTATGAAGAGTTTTGAAGGTGGGTCTAAGATAGTTGATATGAAGCAGATTTTAATCGTTTCGTGAAACGGTCGTGCCTTGGCATAGCCACGAGTTATTTCTCCCCATACACCCAAACCGTTTAGATTCCTGCGAGTCACTGGAATCCGAGTGACCTCCAGATGGAGAAGATGAGCCAAGGTGATTGGAGTGATCAATTTTGAGTAGTGTGCGAGGTTAATCCATATGCTAGGAGGATCATCACTAATGATATGACAGTGATTGAAGAATTCACGAATCACCCCTAGTTGATATGATCCTCTAAGATTGAGGATATTCTGCCAACCTATTACTTCCAGAAGTAGGTCCACACCAAACGGTTCTATGACACTATTGAGCATAAGACGTTCAACAATGGTCAATGGACGTCCTTTCATAGGTTGATGCCTACTGGATTCCACTTGTATGTTCTTTGATTGCAGAGGATGAAGAGGCGACTCACCTTTTCCTTTGATCATGAATTGAAGTTCTAAGCAGGGCTAGAGGAAGTATTCAGAAAAGAGAAGGAATGAGTATGAATTTGAGTGCACTCTTCTCTCAATATAGCAGACTTATTAATCATATCGATCAACTATCGATAGCATCGTCATGACTTTCATCAAGAGCCTTGCGAACAGTCGTTGAAAAGCAGTAATCCTATTAAATACAACCCAACTGTTGGGAAGAACCAGTTGTTAAAGCATTGTATTTCTAAGACCTATCGATTACATCGATATACTTTCTCGATGGGATCGATGTTTAAATCACGATGGTATCGAATCGATCTTCGATATCATCGGTACTATGAGTTCTTACAATTCATTTTTATCAGTAGGTCAGCCATAAGTATCTCAGTTTTAAGATTTTATCTGTGTGATCCCTTGTTCTTGAGACATTTATCAATGAGAACATATGCCAATTGATTTCTGAAGATCACAAAACCTGTTTGTGTCAAGAGGCTTTGTGAGGATATTAGCAAGTTATTTTTTAGTAGTTACATAATCCAATATAATGATCTTTTCTTCAACAAGTTCTCAGATAAAATGATGACGAATGTTAATATGCTTAGTCCGAGAGTGATGAATTGGATTCTTTGATATATTTATAGCACTTGTATTGTCACAGAAGAGACTCATTGTGGGTTGTGCAATCCCATAGTCCAATAACATCTGTTTCATCCAAAGGAGTTGAGCACAACAACTACCTGCAACTATATATTCGACCTCCACAGTGGATAATGAGATCGAGTTTTGTTTCTTGCTTTGCTAGGAGACCAAACAATTTTCAATATAAAAACATCCTCCACTTGTTGATTTTCGATCATCCAAGTTTTCAGCCCAATCTACATCAGACTAACCAGCAATGATGGTGGATGTTTCATACAAATACTATAGACCGAAGGTGGCAGTCCCTACTACATATTTGATGATCCTTTTAACAGCCGTTAGGTGAGATTCCTTAGGATCTGCCTGATATCGAGCACATACTCCCACACTAAAAGATATATCTGGACGACTAGCTGTAAGGTATAGTAAGCTTCCAATCATACTCCGATAGAGATGTTGGTCCACACTTTTGCCGTTAATATCTTTGGAGAGTTTAAGTGTGGTACTCATCGGCGTATGAGAGGTATGACCAGACTCAAGCCCAAATCTTTTCACCAAGTCTCTAGTATACTTAGTCTAGTTTATGAAAATTCCATCATTTAGTTGCTTGACTTGTAGTCCCAAAAAGAATTCAATTCGCCAACCACACTCATTTCAAATTCTGATTTCATGAGGCTGGCGAATATGTGTGCCTCATCTCCACATGTTGACCCAAACACTATATCATCCACATAGATTTGTGCAATAAGCAAGGATTTCTTTGTTCTTTGAGTAAATAGTGTTTTGTCTACACTTCCTCTGTAGAATTCATGGTCTAACAGGAATTTTGTTAATCATTCATACCATGCACATGGTGCTTGTTTGAGACCATATAGAGCTTTATCCATATGATAAACATAATGGGGGAACTTAGGATCTGAAAATCCTTTTGGTTGTTCTACATAAACTTCTTCAGCAAGATTCCCATTAAGAAATGTATTTTTAACATCCATTTGAAACGGTTTAAATTTTAGTGCGCATGCAACGGACATAAGAATTCTAATAGATTCGAGATGAGCAATAGGGGCAAATGTCTCATCAAAGTCAATCCCTTCTATCAGTGAGTATCCTTGGGCAACTAACCTTGCTTTATTTTGGATCACATTTCCTGACTCATTGGATTTATTCTTGAAGACCCATTTGGTTCCAATGACATTTGTATCAGTTGGTCTAGGGACCAATTTTCATACCTCATTTCTCTAGAATTGTTGAAGTTCTTCTTACATGACATTTATCTAGTGTTCATCTTGAAGAGCTTTCACAATATTTTTAGATTCAATTTTTGAGATAAAGTATAAATGATTGTAAATACTTTCTATCTGCCGTCGAGTTCTTACACCATCATTAGGATCTCTAATGATTTGTTCTCATGGATGATCCTTCACGATGGGTATTTCAGATGACGGTCCGGGTTCATTTGATGTTGGAGATTTGTTCTCCGATTTATCTAGAATGCATGAGTCTACATCATCTTCTAATTCATTTGCAGGGTTTTCTTCATCATGAAGATGATCATCAATTACCACATTGACTGTCTCTTGAATAGTGAGGGTTCTTAGATTGTATACTCTATACGCACGACTATTCATGGCATACCCTAGAAAAATACCTTCATAACTTTTAGGCTCAAATTTTCCTAGGTGATCTCTGTCTCTCAAAATATAACATTTACTCCCAAAGACTTAAAACTATTTTACACTAGGTACCTTTCCACACCATAGTTCATATGGGGTTTTGTTCAGACCTGCTCTAAGATATACTCTATTTATGACGTAGCAGGTAGTATAGACAGCTTCTGCCCCGAAACTTTTTGCCATATCTTTTCCATTTAACATGACTGATCTCATTTCTTATGGCACACGATTTTTCGTTTCAACTACTCCATTTTACTGTGGGATTTTTGAGGCTGAGAATTCATGATGAATTCCTTTCTCATTGCAGTATTTTTCAAATCTTTCATTTTCAAATTCCCAATCATGATCACTTCTGATACGATTAATGTCATATCCTCTTTCATTTTTAAGTTATTTAGCCAAGATTGCAAATTCTTCAAAAGCATCTGATTTTTCTCGAAGAAATGCAACCCAAGTAAATCTAGTATAGTCATCTACTATAATAAGGAAGCACCTTTTCCTCTCATGGCTTTCCACTTTGGTTGGACCAACCAGATCCATATGCAGCAGATCCAAAGGTTTTGTTGTTGCTATGGTGGTTGTCTTTTTGTATCCAGTTTTTATCTGTTTTCCTTTTAGACATTCTCCACACACAATTTTTTTCTCTTTTCTAATTTTGGGAAGACCTCTAACCAAATTTTTTGAGCTAAGCTTAGATAAATTTTGGTAGTGAACATGTCCCAACCTTTGATGCCATAATTTGGATTCATTTTTTATAGCCATATTACACTTTGTAGTCATCACATCCTCATTTGTACTTTTTATGACATAACAGTTATCACTAGTGCGTAATCCTTTTATGAGAGACTTTCTTGTACGATTTTAAATTCTACACATATCTTTTGAGAAAGTGACCAGATGTTCCTTGTCACAAATTTGAGAGGTACTAAGGAGATTATGTTTCAGATCTTCTACACAGAGGATGTGTTTAATTTTTGGAAGGCTTGGTATAACTATTGTCCCTTGTCCAATAATTTTGGCTGAGCTACCATCTTCAAATGTGACCGATCCTCCATCAAAGTTTGAGTACTCACAAAAGTGAGTTTGATCACCAGTCATGTGTCCGGAGCATCTACTATCAAGGTATCATTTTAAACAATTGCCTGCTTTCAAAGCAGTATGGATTATAAGGCAATTATTTTGATCTGTCACATCCTCTGAGACCTTCTTAATCATGATTCCTCCTTCAGTCAAGATCACTCTCCAGGTGGTGAAGCCCTTAAAGTGATACCAATTGAAATAACGGTGAAGACCGCTTGAGTTGAAGTAGGAATATGCCGATGTGTCCTAGAGGGGGGTGAATAGGACTTTTTAAAAGAATTTTGTAATGTACTTAAAAAATCTCGTTACACTAATCCTTATAGATATGCAATTATTCAGATTACTCAAATGTAACTCTATTGGCTTCCAAGCCTAGTAGAGGATCCAATCTTAAACTATTAAAGAAGCAACAATATATAACTTAGTTCATGATGGAAATGACTTGTGTAAGTGTGTGAGGTGTGATCAGATAGATAGAGATGGAAGGATATGAATAAATCACATACACAAAAAGATATCAATCACAAACACAGTCATTTTTATAGTGGTTTGACTACCTGTCTACTCCACTCCCGGTAACCGCACTCAACCCTTGAGTGTACCGAATTTCACTAAGGAGGTTTCACATGGTTCACCTCTAACCTAAGGTTTAAAATTAGGTTCACCTTCAACCATTACAACCTACACTAAGGCTGACTGTTATGCTCTCATGAGAAAGGGTCAACACAACGCACCCACATTTAGGCACATTGGCCAAGGATCTTCCCTAAGACCCTACGGAGGTTTTACGCAGTTCACCTCTAACCCAAGGTTTTACTGGTTCACCTTCAACTAGATGTTTATGCTCTCCACAGACCAAGGGTCCACACAACGCACCCACATTTAGGTACACTGGCCAAGGATTGTCCCTAAGACCCTACGAAGGTTTTACGCGGTTCACCTCTAACCCAAGGTTTTACTGGTTCACCTTCAACCATATGTTTATGCTCTCCATAGAAAAAGGGTCCACACAACGCACCCACCACGTACACTCCCTCCAGAGGCCTCCTTTGAGGACTTCAAATGGTGAGAAACACCTTAGACCCAAACCTACAAAGGAATAATCAAAGGGTCCTCTGGACTCTAGATACTTACAGATAAGTTGATGAGTCTCATTCAGCACATGATGAAGATCTCCTCCTTGTTGATGAAGAGTCTTCTGTTCCCTTAATCCACAACAATTGATGTACCAATGTAAGGCAACGGGTTGAGTCAAGGTTATCATGGAATCCTACTCTCTAGATGTTTTCCTATTAGGAAGATGAGCGATTCCAATCATCTAAGCATTCAAAGCATCCCAGCTTAATGATTTTTCATTAGTAACTGGAGGATCCTTGAATGTGAAAGTTCATTTCGCAATCCACTCTATTGAATATCAATGATGAGGGTGGATTGGAGGATGAAATCCCTTAAGAGAAAGGGCTTTGGGTATATGATCTAAGGTTAAACACACAAAAGCACTCTCTTCTTTCTCCCACAGCAACTAAAGATAAATAGGTAAAAGGTTTCAACAGATATAAAATGGTCACATTTATGACAGAGTTCGATATCATCGTGCATGTTCGATATCATCGAGCGTATACTCTCGATCGTATCGATGGTCCGCTCGATGACACAAGCTCAATGTCATATGCTTTTGAAAAAACCTCTGCCAGCTGTTCGAGGGGATCGAGACTCAAGTCAATGCCATCGGATTTCGAACTCCAATATTATCGATATAAGGATCGAGTACTCGACATTTGAAAAATGAAAAAAAACTACATGAAATATTTTCAGGTCATTAGATATGATCGGGGGATACTTGATATCATCGAAATTTTAATGTCAATGATATTGGGAGTTGTGTCGATGCATCAATAAATCCAAAGATTTTATCAGTGAGCTTGCTGGACAGTTTTGTCCATTCTCGATGCAATCGATTCGGCTCTAATATTATCGATATTTAGAATATCGATTCTATCGCATGACCCCCGATCAGAGATAAAAACCACCTGAAAAATGTTGCTGGAGAACTTCGCGCCTAAGATTGATATCATCGAGAGCCTGCCGATATAATTGAGATTTGAATTCCAATGGTATCGATGTGAGCTCCGATATATTGAAGCATATGTGATTTTCTTGAGTAAAAACAGGGGCTCTAGATCTGCCTGTCGATATTATCGAGCCATCTTCGATGGATTTGAGATTTAAATATCGATGATATCGATACGTGTATCGATACATCGATAATTCTGTCCAAATATGTATTTGGTTATTGGACACCTTACGTCCTCATTCGATTTTATCGATTGGTCTTCCGAGGACATCAACAGCGCAGGTCGATCATATCGAGATATGTCTCGATATAATTGACAGAGCAAGAAAACTGAGAGATTTTCTGATTCTTTGAAAAAGTTTTCTCACCTTAAACCCTAATATGTTCTAACTTATTTTAAGGGTTTTATTCACCTAGTGTTTTGGAACAAGGGATGTGAGGCTTAAATTTACCTATGGCGAGCTTCCACATATCTGGTTGAGGCAGACGCTTGTCTAGATCTTCCTGTGAGGCTCTGCAGTCAGACCGACTTAACACACACGCTAATTGATAAACCAGGGCACTAGTAAGGGCCCTTTCAAAGAGTAGCCACATGATTTTAAGAACCTCTTAAAATCCATATGCGAATCTGTCACGCCTCGAACTCGGAAACCGGGCAAACAAAATTCTCGATCACCGAATCCGGCTCCGACAGCCTCTCTAGTACCCCATTCTCGGCTCCTGGCACCCATATACCAGATTCCGATCCTGGGATGCTACAATGAGGATTTCAAATATGATTTGATTTGTAATGAGCATAACCACAAGCATAACCCACGAACAATAACCATAAGAACACCATCACAAAATCCATTATGATAAAAAACTTTTGAGTACAATGCATCCTAAGGAAAATACAAGATAATGACAATAACAAAAACTCTAGAAGCACGGCTGCACACTCTAACGATGGCTAGACTAAGGCTGCGTCTTAGTGTCACCTGCACACATCAATCGTGCATAAGCTTATAGAAAGCTTAGAGGGCGATGTAAGTGTGTGCGCAATACGAGCGTGCTCAGAATGTAAAGTCAGGATAATGCGATAATGTGCTGATAGTACATGAATGCAATCAGCCATACCAAGGCTATGCGGTGCAAGATATGAATACTATCGGTCATGACACGGCCATGCGATGCGAGATGCAACTCAAACATGTCAATCCTCATCATATATCAGTACAATTCTCATTCTGGATAATCACCGGGGTTTAGTACACTCCAAATGGCACTGCCGCTCCCCAAGCTGCACAGTCCAAGTGAGCGATGAAACCTCACTATCCACCTGGCCAATAGTCTGTCAATATCTATCCGGCACGATGATAGTAGACTCATTCATGAGCTAGTCAAACTCAGCCTAATATTGCCCCTACCCTCGGGGGAGTAAGGCCACACCCCTTTCCAACCGACCACGACACAGTGGGAGACGCAGCCTCCTGGTATTCGGCCCTCGTGCGCTCATATATCCACTCGATTTCGACATTGGAGTCATCCTCTAGTACTATCGGGTTTAGAAATTTTTACCCAGGGACATTTATGGCGCCCGTATGCTAAAACCAAACATTTTCGGTATCCAATCCAGCCACCCACAATGTGTCTGTGGAGGCTATGACCCTGATGTCGCTAGGGCATACCATAATCGTAATCACACAAATGCAAGTGCATGAATCACTCTACCAGATATGCAACAATCCTACGCGTATCATGCGCCCATGTAGGGCAACTCCGCCTATCAGGGAGCCCACAAATAATCTGCCCGAAGGCACATGCTATGGTCAGTCACTCCTCATATCAGGCATACATATGATGCATATGATCATGAATCATGGATCTAAACTAAACATGTTATGTGGTGATGGGTCCTGTGCATAACTTAGATGGGCTTAGACGACCTTCACACTGCAAGTATGGGCTTATCAGTGGGCCTTAGGATGAGTGACAATGCAGACATTTAACCGACATCATCCTGACAATGTGGGCATTTAACCATCATTGCTCGCAAGGCTCGGTTCGCCTTAAATATCAATAAATCACGGCGGAATCACACATTGTAATGTGTCTTAGGTACATCTCATTGGGCATCAAATAAATCAAATGGACCATATCTCATGGGCCTTATATTCATCAAGTGGGCCACCACAATGGGCCTCACCAATGGGCCTTAGGTACATTGCAATGGGCCATCACCCATGGGTCTTAAAATGCATTAAATGAGCCTAATCACATAGGATTTATGTGTATCAAATGGGCCTAATCACATAGGCCTTATATATATATATATATATATATATATATATATATATATATATATATATATATATATATATATATATATATATATATTAAAGTGGGCCTCAACAATGGGCCACAAACACATCAAATGGGCCTCATAACATGGTCCTATATATATCAAGGTAGGCCCCAACAACGGGCCTATAAACACATCAAGATGGCCTACATACATGGGCCCATATATGTCAAAGTGAGCCTCAACATTGGGCCTATATACACGCCGAGGTGGGACTAAATACATGGTTCCATATATGCCAAAGTGGGCCTCAATAGGGGGCCTAAAAATACGTCAAGTTGGGCCTAAACACATCAGCCCATATACATCCAAGTGGGCCTCATGTGAGGTTCGCCATAATGTTTATTTTTCCATCCAATCTGTTGAAAAGGTCACATAAATAGGGGGGCCCACCAAAATATTTATTTGTCATCCAACCTGTACATAAGGTCACGTGGACCGGGGGGGGGGGGGGGGGGGGGGGCACGATGATGTTTATTTTTCCATACAACCCGTTGATAGGGTCACAGGGGCCATGGGGCCCTCTGTAATGTACGTTTGCCACCCAACCTATTTATAAGGCCATACGATCAGGGGCCCACAAGGATATTGTACACAAATCCAGACCACCCATTATGTAAGTCCCACCTGGCTGAGGGTTCTGACCAAGTATCAGCCACATCCAAATTCTAGGTAGGCCCCACCAAGTGATGTTATACGTTTTAGGCATATCTTCACATGATTTTAGATGGTATGGCCCACCTGAGTTCCGTATACGGCTGATTTTTGGAAGGAGGCCCACTGCCCTAAGGGGCCACCTAATGAATGGCATGGATGTTAGAAACGCATCATGTGGGGCCCACAGCTGGGGCCGTGAGCCCCAGCCAGTCCGTTCGCCCGCCTACCTACAGCGGCAGTGCCAACTGCTGCCCTCCTTCCTTTATTTATTTATTTTTTTTTAAAACCAATAATATGGTTGTTTTTGATAGGTGGGGTCACCCTAGGAAAATCCAACCCATTCATTGTGTGTGTACCACCAATTTAATGGTCCAAACCAAGTTTCAGGTGGGTCTAAGCTGCATGTGGACCCCAGCATTTGATTCCATGTGGTTTGGCATACCATCGCATGAATGGTGATGGTGTGGGCCATCTGAGGACTTTTTATGGCTGATTTTTGGAGCCAACGCATCATTCAAGGGGACCTATTAAATGAACGGCATAAATGTAGAACATACATCATGGTAGGGCCCAAAACTGGAGCTAATGGGGCCAACTCTTTTTTTTTTATGTTGGACGTCTAGACTCCTCTGGACGTCAAGAAGCAAATGCATGCAATGTATATATTTTATTTTTATTTTCTAAGTGGGACCCACATTAACAAGATCTATCCCGTCCATTGCATGTGTCCCACAAAATTAAGGGTCCAAAACAAGTTTCAGGTGGGTCCAAGCTTCTCGTGAAGCCCAGTAATCATTTTCTCAAATTTTAAAGGAAAATACTAGCATTCTTAAATACTAACATTGGGCCAGATAATTGGATTAGTCTCATTTTTTGGCTCAACACCTAAAATGATCCCGAGAATGGAATGGATGGCTTGGATTAAATATATACATCAAGGTGGGGCCATGTTGGAGCAGCCCACCATTTCCTTCCCCCCCTTTTTTTATTAGCTTGTAAATACACACCCATGTCAGTGCACATGCTCCACTTTAGCCACCCCTGTCCACGGCTACATGTCCAGCGTCCCTGGATGCTGGACAGTGTTGCTACAACACATGCACCATGGTGGGTCCCACATGTAAGTGGCCCACCACCATGTATAAATATATATATATATATATATATATATATATATATATATATATATATATATATATATATAGTATTAATATTGAATAAATATAATATATTATTTAGCATATGTGACTTCCCACCATCTCAAAAAGGACGATGGATTTCGCCTAAAATGTGGTGGGCCACACCATTGATGAATGGGATTTAACATGATTTGGTGGGGCCCACTTCATTCTAGGGAAAGGAGAGAGAGGGAGAGAGAGAGATACACGGTGATAAAGAGGAGGGTCCCCGCCACTATGGGCCCTCCATAGTTATAACACATACATCAAGTGGGTCCCACAACAAGTGGGCCCTTAAAAATTAAAATGAAGGATGATCACCCACCTCTTGGCCTTCACCTTGCTTACATCTCCTACCTTGAGTATCAGGTCGGTGCGGGAGTCTCGGCGTTAGAACCGCGACGACAGTGGGGTCGCTATGATACAGGTCTTGGGTCGAGTCGACTCTGATATGCGGGACTCGGCTTAAGTTCGCGCCTAAACGTCGAATACAGGTCGAAAGTTGTCGAAATTTGACTGGAAGGACTGCGGAAGAATACGAAATGGTACGGTGTAGGACATGGGTCTTACAACTCTCCCCTCCAAATAAAAATTTCGTCCTCAAAATTTGCATAGTCACCGCAAGAAAACATAACTCATAATAGAAGGGGAAATAAGGCATCGTCATATAAAATTGGAGACAGTATACAAGATACAATGATGACCAATCATCAAAGAGATGGGGATAACGCTCTCAAATCTCAGCCTCGCGCTCTCAAGACTCCTCATCAACAGAATGATGACCCCACTGAACCTTCACCAAGGGGATGACTTTAGTCCGGAGGACCTGCTCCCTGCGATCAAGGATACGACCTGGCTGCTGAATGTAAGAAGCGTCCTCACGAACCTCTAACGGCTGCCAATCAATAACAGAAACTACGTCTGACCCACAGTTCTTCAACATAGAGAAGTGAAAAATGTTGTGGACGCCAAACAACTTAGATGGTAAGACAAGCCGGTAGGCCACGACGCGAATACGTCCAGTGATCTCAAAAGGTCCTATAAATCTCGGGGCAAGCTTGCCCTTCATTCCAAATTGCACTACGCCCTTCATAGGCGAGACCTTGAGATTCACTCTGTTCCCTACATCGAACTCTAAGGGACGACGTCGGTGATCAGCAAAACTCTTCTGTCGATTCTGAGCTGTGCGCATCCTCTGCCTGATGATATCAATAGCCTCTGTTGTCTCCTGCACAAGCTCGGGACCTAGGAGAATCGCTCTCCAACCTCAGTCCAATAACTCGGAGATCTACACGGTCTGCCATACAGTACCTCAAAAGGAGTCATGCCATTGGTCCTCTAGTAGCTGTTGTTGTATGCGAACTCAGCTAATCGCAAATGCTCATCCCAGCTACCCCTGAAATCAATCGCGTAGGCCCGAAGCATATCCTCAAGTATCTGATTGACCCTCTTGGTCTGGCCATCGGTCTGTAGATGATACGCGGTACTGAGCTGTAAATCAGTGCCCATCGCTCTCTGAAAGCTCCTCCAAAACTGAGACATAAACCTCGGATCTCAATCAGAAATGATCGAGACTAGAACGTCGTGCAGTCTCACTATCTCCTCAATAAATAGCCTGGTGAATCGGTCAGTATGCCAAGTCTCATGGATTATAAGAAAATGTGCCGACTTCGTCAGATGGTTCACAACAACCCAGATAGCGTCATGACCGTGCTGAGTCCTCGGCAAACCCATAATAAAAATCGGTAGATACGTGCTCCCACTTCCACATCGGGACGTTCGACGGCTGCAACAAACCAGATGGTCTCTGATGATCGGCCTTGACACGCTGGCATGTGTCACACTCAGCCACAAAACTGGTGATCTGGCGCTTCATCCCTGCCCAAAAATATTATCTCCTTATATCCTGATACATCTTCGTCGAACCAAGGTGAATAAAAAACCGCGATCGATGTGCCTCAGTCATAAGATCTTTACGCAACTCAAGAATATCTGGGACACATAATCGGCCTCTGAAGTGAAGTCCACCATCAGAACCAATCTGTCAATCTATCTGGCTCTTAGATGCTGCCTCTGCTCGGTAATCCTGTAACGACTCATATGTCTGCTGAGCCTTGATCACCCTTGCGACAAGAGAGGGTTGAATCGATAGGCTCGATAGCTGAACGATAGAAGACTGCAGACCAAAATTGAAGTCGTACTCTGCTATATTCTCGAGCATCCTCCACTCCTGAATCATTATATGTGCCACTAGGCCTCGTGACTGACGGCTGAAGGCATCCGCCACCACATTCGCCTTGCCTGTTGGAGGTCAAAATCATAGTCTTTCAGAAGCTCCATCCAGCGTCTCTGCCTCATGTTCAGCTCGGACTGAGAGAATAGATACTTCAAGCTCTTATGGTCAGAGAAGAGCTCGAACTTGACCCCATAAAGGTAGTGCCTCCACACCTTTAATGCGAAGACAACAGCTGCCAGCTCCAAATCGTGTGTGGGGTAGTTCAACTCATAAACTTTAAGCTGACGAGACGCGAAGGCTACCGGTCTGCCGTGCTGCATCAAGACAGCACCCAATCCAATACGTGAGGCATCGGTAAATACAACAAATCCATCACTCCCAGAGGGAAGAGTGAGAATAGGAGCGGACGTCAGACGGTCCTTCAGCTCCACAAATGCCTACTCACATGCATCAATCCAAACAAAATCTATGCCCTTCCGAGTTAACTTGGTCATCGGGACAGCAATACGGGAGAAACCCTCGATGAAACGCCAATAATATCCCACTAAGCCAAGGAAACTGTGGATCTCGGATGCAGTAGTGAGCTGGCCCCACTGACGCACGGCCTCAACCTTCGAAGGGTCTATTGCGACACCCTCCCTCGTCACCATGTGACCGAGGAACCTCACCTCCTCCTGCCAGAACTCGCACTTCTCCAGCTTTGCATACAGCTGGTGGGCACAGAGGGTCTGCAAAGCAATCTCCAGATGCTGCATATGGTCCTCACGGGTCCTCGAATAGATTAGAATGTCGTCAATGAAAACCACAACAAACTAATCAAGAAATAGATAGAAGACCTCGTTCTTCAACTGCATGAAGACCCCGGGTACATTGGTCAATCCGAAAGACATGACCTGAAACTCAAAATGACCATAACGCGTCCTGAAAGCTGTCTTCGAGATGTCTTCCTCTCAAACCCGAATCTGATGATAACCAAAACGCCGGTCAATCTTCGAAAAGAACTGTGCACCCTGCAGCTGGTCAAATAAAACATCTATCCTCGGGAGTGGGTACTTGTTCTTAATCGTGACCCAGTTGAGCTCACAGTAGTCCACGCAGAGCCTCAACGAGCCATCCTTCTTCCTGATGAAGAGTACCGGCGCTCCCTAAGGTGAACTGCTCGGACGAATGAATCCCAACTCACGCAACTCGTCTAACTGTCACTGCAGCTCACGCAACTCCATCGATGTCATACGGTACGGGGCTTTCGAGATAGGCGCGGTACCAGGCACGAGGTCAATCTGGAACTCAATATGACAACGAGGTGGCAACCCTAGAATCTCCTGAAACACATCAGAGAAGTCACAGACAATCGGCAACTAATCAATACAAGCGACGACAGGCTCCTCAACGGCGCAGGACATTAAGCAAGATAACGGCTCTCCTCGGGGCTCTGCAACGAATTGAAACTGTGGCAAGTCTGGTATGCAGAATGTGACTGTCCTCGTAGAACAGTCTAAGATGGCGTAGTACTTAGCAAGCCAATCCATGCATAAGATAACTCAAAATCTGACATCAGCAACACGAACAAGTCAGCAGGCAAAAAGATGTCACCGACCAGAATAGGGCAAGATGAACAGAAACGGCCCAATACTGTGGTCTTCCCCAAGGGCATCGATACGATCAATCCCTCACTAGCAGACTCTGTGGGCAATCCAGTTGATCAGCAGAAATCCCCAGACATGAATGAGTGCAAAGCACCAGAATCAAATAGTACATGTGCGATGCATGAAGAGACTGGAAGCATACCCTCTACGACTCCTCCAGAGGTCTGCGGGTCCTGCTAAGCCGCATAAAATCTGGCCTGAGCTGGCTGGGGAGGTGCCTATCCCCTCTGAGGTCTCTGGCACTGCTGTTGTCTCTGCGGCGGCCTGTACTGCTGTCTCTGCTGCTGCTGGGGCCTCGGCGGCTGAGGTGGCTATGGACACTGCTGATGGGGTTGCTGCTACTATGGGGGCTATTGATGAGGTTGCTGTTGTGTTAGAGGCTGCTGATGAGGTCGCTGTTGCTCTGGAGGCTGCTGTGGCCCTCTCGACTACTGCAGATGAGGGTGTGGGCACTCAGACAGGCGGTGCCCTATCCTGCCACATCCAAAATAAACCCCTGTAAACGGCTGCTGGGGTAGAGCTGGAGGTGCTGCTGGGGCTACTGGTGCTCTAGCAGGTGGGTGGCTCCTTTATCTCTGTGGTCATCGTTGCTGCTGTGAGCTACTAGAGGGGACTTGCCTCTTCTGACCCCTCCTTTGATCTCGGTCGGCCTGCGTGTCGGCCCACTCAGTCTTATAAATCTGAGCCCTCCGCACTACTACCTGGAAAGTCGAGAGCTCATGCCCAATGACACGGCCTCGAAGACCGTAACGTAAGCCGTTCTCGAAACGGCGGGCCTTTCGCCCCTCATCATCAATCATATATGGTGCAAACCTTGATAACACCATGAAATGGGCCGCGTACTGCTCCACGGTCATGTCCGCCTGCCCTAGAGTCATGAACTCCAATGCTCTCTGACGGCGAATGTGGTCAGGGAAGTACTGCTCCTCGAACCAGTCAATAAAGTCCTTCCATGTCCATACATAATCAGGTCCTGCAACGCGGGTAACAGAGGTCCACCAGTGCTCTGCCTCACCCTGAAGAAGGAATACTGCCAACCGGACTCACTGCTCGGTCATATATGACATAGTATCGAAGATCTTCTCCACATCGGAGCGCTACCTCTCAACTGCTGTCGAGTCTGGCTCGCCTTGGAAGCATGGAGGATCAAGCTGTCGAAACTCCCGAAGTAAGGCGCTCGTGCGCTCCTGCTCTGCCTGAGCTGGTGAAACAACTGGGCGCCTGTCCTATCCCTGGAGTGCGATTGTTATAGCCTGTAATATCTGCTGTAACTAAGAGGCACTCACAGGTACAGTTGGCTCCGCATTGGCCTCAGGTGGAGGATTGTCATCCTCAGGCAGGGGAGCAGGGATCTCAGGTGGTGGAACGGAAGGCCCAAGTGGTAGCACCGGAGCCTCAGGTGGTGGATCAGGGTGTGCTCGGGTCACTCTCCTGGGCGGCATGTCCTATAGGAAAGAACAATAATGCTAATCAACCTTAAGAATCGCGCGTTGGGGAACTAAATCGTAAGGTTGCGAGCTCGAAACCTAATCGTTCTAAACTCATACCAAACATGTGATGTTGTTTTAGGTTATTCCCAAGTTATGCTCTAATACCAACTTTTGTCACGCCCCGAACTCGAAAACCGGGCTCAGAAAATTCTCGATCGCCGAATCCGGCGCCGACAGCATCCTTAGTACCCCATTCTCAGCTCCTGCCACCCATATACTAGATTCCGATCCTAGGATGCTACAAGGAGGATTTCAAATATGATTTGATTCGTAATAAGCATAACCACAAGCATAACCCACGAACAATAACCACAAGAACACCATCACAAAATCCACTATGATCAACAACTTTTGAGTACAATGCGTCTGAAGGAAAATACAAGATAATGACAATAACACAGTTCTTGAGCTTACACTATGCCAAAATCATGAATTTGCGACGGACCAAATCCGTCGAAAAACTAAATAAACGACGGATTTCGTCCGTCGCTGTTTACTAAGTCATTTTTCTTTTCCGACGGATTAATCTGCGACGGATAAGGTCCGTCGTATATTACCAACGGATAAGATCCGTCGCATAATATAAAAAATTTATCACTGATTCGGGAAAAACCACCCAATTATTCGTCATTTAAAATATTGGCGACGGATAAGATCCACGTTGCTTTTTTACTTGTTAAGAAATTAGCGACGGATTCGGTCCGTCGCTAAAATATCTGTAAATAAAAAAGAATATATTGTCAGATTTTATTTATTAATTTATTTATTTTAAAATCTTACACATATAGTCATTCAAAAAATAATTCACACGATTCTTTAATAAGAATCCTATTCACAAAATTGCTAACTCGATTCAATAAAGAGGAAATGGCCTCTTGAGGCCAACCCAAATAGCAGTTCCCATAGTTTCAAGTCCTCCCATAGTTTCAAGTTGGACGTGAAACATGGAATTACGAAGAGAGTTTGGTTATCACTATGTCTCACCTCTACTATGGTTAACACACAAATGGTTGACGGAACATAGTACATACCTCGATCCCATCATACCAAGAATCAATCGCCCATGGTGGAGACTTTCTAATTGTTGCCCAATCGGACTTTAGCAACTCCATCGGTTTGTATGGTGCTCCTAGCCATTCGAATTACTGCATGAAACATTCTTGTCTGAGAAATCATACATGTTAAAAATCAGATTTAAGTAACACTACTCTGCCTCAAAAACAGTTGAAATTCCATTACTGGTCACAGAACCCAAAAAAGTAAGAAAAAGTACAAAATAGCAAGCCAAAAAGCTGTGCATACTACTAAAATACCAATTGGTAGTTCCATAATGGAAACATATTCAGAGAGTGATGGTAGTGGTGGCAGTTGTGGTAGTGGTAGTAGTAGCTCAGCAACAGCAGCAACCATAATAGCAATAGTGTGAGGTCAACAAGTGAAATAGATGTTCATGTTACACTGTATAGAACACATGATATCCTACCTACATAAACAATTGAAGGTAACAAAAATAATTTCAAACAAAAATTGTACTTTTATTTGAAAGTGGATGCCCCAATAGGAAGGATCATAAACTCCTATAAAATATAAAATATAAAATATAAAATATAAAAGAAACACAGTCGAAAAGAGTCATTCACAACAACACATCTCATAACATATTAAGATTGTCATTTTCACAACAACACTTCTCATAACATATTATTTGTTTCAACCATACCTACATTGTCAGCTTATTACCTGCTTGTGATCCTCCATTGATGGCATTAAATGCAGGCATAGGCAGAACTAGACTTTTGTTCCCAACAAGGTTAGCAATGTGTTGCATGACAGAGAGTGCGACTTGACAAACATACTTTTTGTTTGTTCTGAACCTCCCCAGTGCTCATGGAGCCAATAGGCCTACCAATAGTGAAGACATGCTTCCTTCAATCTGCAAATAGTGAAGACATATTTTTTGTATTTTCTGATCATACGAAAAGACACTTCCTGAGCTGTACCAGGGCATGATCTAAACCTCCCCAGTGCTCATGGAGCCAATAGGCCTGCCATAAACTTCGGAGTACCGCCATACTTGTAGCTCCTACCTGCATTCAAATCATAATTCGACTCGATAAAATTGATGGCTATGCTTTTTTCTTCTAAATGTTTTAAAAACTGGGATTAGGTAGTGAAGCATAGTAGACAACTAGCGAGTTTTGTGGTTAAAATAACCTTAGAAAACCATATTTCTAGTGTTTTGATGTCAAGCCATCAGATCACCCCAACTTTCTACCTAAACAATCCAATTTAGCAGGAATATGCTGATATAGTCACCTGATGTGATTTCCATTTTCAATGAGTTTTTAGTTAGTCAATTTTTATTTTTATTTTAATATGAAAAGTAAAACTGAGAAATCCTAGTTGTTTTATGCATAAAAACTTTTTTGAATATGTTTTTTTTAAGAGGAATGATCATATATATAACCATAGAATGCCCAAACGAAGCATGTCCTGTTGTGATTCCTGCTTTGCATAGTATGTGTGAAGGATACCCAAGCTGTCAAAGAGGTGGGTCCCATCCTGAAGATCAGTTGGCTCACACCATTAGAATGAACAGTTGGTAATATGATCTAATCTAAAGGTATGAACCCAGCCTGAATTTTGTGTTAGCAAACACAGAAAGAGCCCACCTTGTGTATGTTTTGGATGTCCTACACATTTGGCACGTTAGTGGAGAGATGGTGCAGATTGTTAAGCTTACCATGCTATGGTTGTAAATGGCTATTCCTCTTTTTTTTTTACGCTTGCTACTTATTCACTCTCATTTGTGCCTTTTTTCTTGACAGAAGTTACATATAGATCCACAAATCCATAGTGTGGAAGAAAGATAGCCCTCTAGCAAGTGAAATCCTCTTTCATTGTTTCATTAGACTGATGTTAGATTTCACATTTCCTCAGTACCAAACCATAACTTTAATTGTGAATTTTGTACCCTCGACCTCAATGTAAAATGATCGATGTCATCACTTCTAGGGGAGGTGTCAAGACTCACAACCATGACTTGTGATACTATTTTTCGAAGATGAAGAGCAATTAAGGGTAATCAGTTGGGGCTGTCCATGCAATATATTAAGAAATTGTTTCATGAAGAGGCCACATGCTACCACAAAAAAGTCAAGGCAGATTGGTTTTAAAGAAATGGGGTTGTCCATGTAGTAGGATCTGAAGAAAAGAATATAAAAGGAAAAAAAAGTAGATTATCAAAAGCATAATACAGTTCAATAGAGATATTGACTGACGTAATAGGTGCTGGTGACAATTTTGAAGCATGATAAGAAAAATGCAATAAAAATAAATGACGTAAATGAAGGATAAGAAATATGACGAGGAAAAAGAGTACCAAATACGTAATTCATATAGTTTGATTTCTGTTCACAATTGTACTGATCAATCTTAGATTCCTTTCTCATCTAAACATGCCGAGCCCAGACCATTAGGAGAAGAAATGAAAAAAAGGTAAAAAAGAAAAAAGAAGAAGGTACTTCTCAATCATTCTTGTACAATTAGACTTGTGTCAAAAGTCATGCAAGCCTTCAGCTCTGTATACTTATCATGAAGCTTGGAGTAAAGCAACTGCATCTCCATCTGCATAAAAAATTAGCAGACCTTTGTAAAAAATAAAATTAAATTAAAATTTAAAATAAAAATCAAGCAGGTGAATGCCATCATAAGAATGCATGTAGCATGCAACCGCTATGATACCTAGACACTTGTACAGATCTAGAGTAGTTGTACCCAAACTATACATTATGGGTAGGAATACAGGATATGGCATGGGTATGGCTATAGCAACATGCTGCTATTTTTAAAATTGTGCAGTCTCCATATCCACATCCATGTCAAGGAATGATAATGCACCCATATAGGTATGTCATTCCGAAAGGAAAAGGAGAAAACAGACTCCCATGAACAATCACAATCTTTCCAAACAGGACCCAGTCCTAGAGCCCGTCCTAGTTCTCAACCTAGGAACTACCCAACTGTGCACAATACCTGTCATAAACAAACTTTAGAATCTGCATACTCCAAAATAACCTTAAACACCCATCTCTGTCCATAGTACAAACTACTGCCCCATGCCTTCACAACTTCAACCCTATTACACATCCAACCTCAAAATTTGTCCCAAACAGTCCCTCAATCAGTTCTTAAATTAGCCAACTTCCAACCTATTACCTGCAGGGAGATTACCATCACCTTTTGAATTTAAAATGACTTTGTAAAATAAACGCTACAGAGGACATTAGGAAGTTTTTAACAGTGGTGCATTTAATCACCATTTTTCCTTTCAGTAGTCCATTAGATATTTAGATCTGCTTTACTTTTCGTCTCATGGCCTAAAATGATATTAAAAAATGAATGTATAGGTGGATGCACACCCCCACAGTAAGGGCCCCACCATCTTGGGTGAGGCTCGGGCATCACCAAATCCTTACTCCCACCAAAAGTAGGAAGTGGACTAAGCGGTTACCATTAATATGTTAATGGGTGTTGGACTAACCATAAGCTTGTCTTCGTCTTGATGTATTTGTTTGTATATATGTGTCATCCATTAGTTTTCCAAGCTCATTTTAGAGTGTAATAAAAAAAATAAAATTAAGCACATCCAAATCTCAAGTAAACCACACCACAGCAAAATGGAGTTCATCCCATCATTAAAATATTTTGAGACCCTACTGAAATTTTTATTTGCCATCTACATGATTTTAAGCACATGAGAAAAGCCTGCATCAATAGTAAATGTCTTGAAAATACCTTGCAACATGTATGTAACTTGGAGCTGAGCAAGTTACAAACATAGACATTGAATAGTCTGAAAAGGAAAAGAAAAGATATGAAAACCATCATCCTGAACAAAACCATGAAGTTAAAGGACAAATTCTGTTAGCAATATTATAAAGATGGAAATGGGCATGGAGCTGGTTATCACAATTTACAACCTCTCTAGATGTTTGTGTATGAAGTAGCAAAATGAAGGGTCCATTTGTATATCTGTTCTGAATTGGTCACTAAGCTGAGCTGGTTATCACCATTATTGGAATCACTTCCCTCAATTGATGACCATAGCTGTCAATATCATTTGGTGGTCCATCAGGAAGGTGGCACTTAATACATAGCTTTTCCTAAATGAAGAAATTAAAAAATATCCAATCGATGAAGTTATTCTCATTTAACCCAAAATAAAAAAATTCAACAAATTAAAAATAAAAATCCAGATTCAATGAAAGAATTTGAAAAGCAACATTCCATTCATTAATGGAAGAACAAATAAAAATCATAATAAAATTAAAACATAAAAAACCATTTCAAATTCAATCAAGTGAATGTAAAAAATCACAAGTATTGCATTAAAAAAAAAGAAGGATGTGACTTTTGCAATCCTTCAAAATAGCATAGTTGTACATATGATATCCACTGTTTCTTAAATGGTGCATTTAGCATTCATGTATGTCAGTCAAGACCATCCAAATGTTTGGAGGGTAGCACATACCTTGTACATGATTGGAGGCCAGAGTTGTGTTCGCAAAATCATCACATATAACAACTATATATGAACTTTCACATTCTGCATTTTTTTCCCACCAGAGTTGCATTTGCAAAATATTCAATACATGCAAAAGGTGAGTCACATACCATGAAACCTGTTATAGAAATTGAGCCAATCTACTCATCGGGTAGGCTATAAGTCAAAATCAATGGCCAGCTAATGGACATCTAGCTAATCACATGACTACATGTAATTGTCCCGCCAACTTGGTAAGTGGATTGGCCTAAAGTTCAAACCAAGTAATCATCATTTTGTCCCGGATAGGATATTCTACACATGAAAAGTTGGTTAGTAAGAAATGGTTGTCTGAGATAGTTCACATGAGATAGTTCACATACAGCCGCTGCATGACCATTCCTCCTAAAGAGAAGAAAAAGGAAAAAAAAAAACCCTCCAAAGCTTTGTGAGCAACCTTTCTTCACGATCAATTAAGTCATTGTTGAAATCTTCTCTAGAAGTTCCATCCTGCAAATGTAAAATCTCAGTTGCAAGAACATCCAATGGCCCAATATATCCCCTTAAAAAATTTCTAATTAAGAGTTTTGAATTTTGAATCCCTAATTAGGGATTTTTAGTTTTTTAATCTATAATCCACAATTAGGGAATCGACACTACATGAGCCGACATAGAAAAACAAAAAGCAACATTTCTATTAGTTAATGGATCAGATTTTGATCATAGAATACACAACAATGAAGCCTCAAAATCATTATTAACTTTTCAAGGTTGTTTCCTGCAACAACTATACCAACATTTCAAAGATTTCAACTTCTATAAAACCAACATGCATATAAATAAATAAATAAAAGAAAACTATAGAAGTTGCATTTTGTACCTGACTATTAGTCAATGAAAAGAATCTACAATGACAAAAGTATATATCTTTAACATTTAAAATATAATAATTTAAAGAGGCAGCCTCACACATGACTAGTTAGAAAATAATTTACCATCCACCTAGAGCATATATTTTAAAGTGTCAAGTGTGTACAGCATCCCACTCATCCAAAAGGTTTGGCCCCCAGCACGAAGAATGCTCAATATAAAAATCAGGCTCGTCTACTCATCATGTGGCCTACACCAAAGAAAACAATTGGTAGATAACTGCCAATTTGACAATCCTAACAAGATTCATGTGTTGAAGTTTTGCGATAAAAAAAACCTCAATTTTGAATTCTTCATTCCCTTGCCGTAAATTCTTGGAAAGCATTTTCCCTGCTATTTCCTAACCATTCATCAGCTTACCCTGAAAGTAACCATCCAGCAAATTTGGGTTTTAATTACAATCAAGAAGCACATAAATCCATTCATTCTTAAAATGATCATGTAATAGCAAATTTGGTAGTGAAAGTGGCAAAAATTAAAAAAATAAAAAAATCTAGTTCAGTAAGCTAGCCCTCTGTACTAAATAGACGTATCACATCAGACTATTTACCTTAAGACAATCAAGATCTCATAATTCCTGTGTTTAACCATAACCACCATCTGCAAGCTCATGAATAGCCAAACCAACCATTGTAAGGTGTAGGAAGTAATCAGGCATAATAGGGCATCATATATATAACCTACACAACATATATATTCAGTTATAATAAAGCACATAAGCTACAGTCATACCACAACTAGGAAAGGTAAACACATCAAACCACCTTATTGACTTCTGAGAGCTGATCACCTATAACCACTGTATTTTAACTTATGATGCAGCCAAATCTTTTCTGAAACACGTCTTCCATCATTTTACAACCAAATACATCGAATCAGGCAAGGAATCCTATTAGATTGCGCCAAATACCAGAAAAAAAAAATCAGATCTAATCTCCAAACCGAATCTATAGCTTCAAAAACCTAAAGAAACCATAATAAGATAAGATGGACAAGATCTCTCCATAAACCATGAAAAAACATCATTATGGGGAAAGAATATGTATGCTTTATCCCCAAACATCGTATGTATGCTCTGTCCCCAAACGGGCCATTTCTTTTTGACGGCATTGGAGTAGCAGAAATCCCCAGATCCTCAATAAATAAATAAATAAAACATAGAAGGTGAAACCCCCAATTCTAAAACTCCTTAGATCCCCAAAATTGTAAAAGTCCTAAATCCCTAATTTGTAAAATCAGAAAAACCCCAATTCGGGGTCCACATTTAAATCCGTAAGCCCTAAAATCCCCAAATCCCTAAATGAGGGTCCACATCAAATCAAAAATTCATAAATTACTAAATCCCCAAATTCCTAAATTGGCATTGAGATTTTGAGAGAGAGAGAGAGAGATACCTCACGTTTGAAAAATAGTCATCAACCGAGCTTCAGAGAGAGAGCAAGGGGTGTGTGGTCAGGGCGTTCGTGGATCAATGACACACACAGGAAAGGTGAGAGAGAGAGAGAGCGGAAGAGGAGGGAGAGGGGATTAGGACGAGAGAGAGAGAGAGAGAGAGAGAGAGAGGGAGAAGAGAGGGCACACGGATTAGCTACTGATAGGTTGTGTAGTGAGACTTGCTACTGATAGGTTGTATAGCGAGACTTGCTACTAAAGGGAGGTCACCAAGTTCTGTGGGGCCCATTATGATGTATGTGTTGTATCCACACCGTCCATCCATTTGGAGATCATTTAAGGACGTTATCCAAAGAATGAGGCAGATCCAAAGCTTTAGTAGACCCCACGATAAAAAACAGTGGGGAGAGTGATTCCCACCGTTGAAACCTTCCCAAGGCCGACCATGATGTTTATTTGAAATCCAAATTGTTCGAAAGTTAACAAAGACATGAAAGAAGGTAAAACACAAGTATCAGCTTGATTGAAAACTTTTATGGGCCTTAGAAGTTTTTAATGGTGGGCGTCACTCTCCCCACTCTTTTCTGTGGTGTGGTCCACTGGAGGGTTGGATTAGACTCATTCTTTTCTTGTTACCCTAAAATGATCTCTCCAAATAGATGGACAGAGTGGATACAAAGAATACATAATCATGGGGCTTACAAAACTTAGTGATGTTAGTCTCGCTACTAAACCTGTCGGTAGCTGATCCGCGTCCAGGAGAGGGATGATTTCCTGCGAACGCCTTTAACAGCAAGTTCCTGCACAAGGATGTTGGGTGGGACCCACCGAGATGTTTGTGAGAAATCCACCCCATCCATCCATTTTATGAGATCATTGTAGGATGTGTGACAAAAAATTAGATGTATCCAACACTCAAATGGACCACATGAGAGGAAACAATGGGAATTAGGGGAGCACCATACTCATTCAATCAATATTGTTTTCCCATAGTGTGGTCCACCTGAGATTTTGATCTACCTCATTTATGTGACATAGTATTAAAATGATGTGCAAAAATTGATGGACGGTGTGGGTTGATCCCAAATTTATGGGCCTTAACAAAAAATTGTGGTCCAATCCATCCCCTTATTGGTGGTGTGGTCCATTTAATCTTTGGATATGATTCATTTTTTGGTTAATTCTTTAAAATGATCTCGAAAAATGGATGAATGGTGTGGGGTGATGCCAAAATTTTAGTAAATCCAAAACTCAAGTGGACCATGCCACATGAAACACTGTGGAATAATGATTTCCACCGTTGATACCTTCCTTGGGCCTACAGTAATGTTTATTTACCATCCAACCTATTCATAATATCAAAAAGATATGAATGAAGAGAAAACACAAGCATCAGCTTGATCCAAAACTTCTATGGCCTCCAAGAATTTTTTAATGGTAGAGGTTCAATCACACTATTTCCTGTGGTGTGGTCCACCTGAGCTTTGGATATGCTTCCTTTTTGTTCTTTAAACCTCAAATTATCTGTTAATGGATGAACCGAGTGGATAAAATAAATAAATAACGATGGACCCCACAGAGTTTACTCTGATAAGGGTAACGAGTAACTCACCTAAATGTAGTGGAGAGGGGTTTCCTTAAAACATTCGTAATTATATATTGGGCTTGCCTAAATGTGATTCACATATCCAACCCACTCATTATATATGTCCCACTTGGATGAGGGATCAGACCAAGCTTTAGCAGCATCCAAAACTCATGTGGGCCTCACTAAGTGCTTTTATACTTTTTAGGATGTCTTCACTTGGTTTTAGATGGTATGGCCCACCTGAGTTTCGTATACGGATGATTTTTGAGATATCTCATAACCTAAAGGGGACACAACAAAATGCATGGTGTTAATGTTCGACGCACATCATGACGGGGCCCACAAAACTTACTAACATCAATTCTTAGGTTCTTGCGAGGTCAGTAAGTTGGGTCACAATTTTGATCAGTATATTTAGCCCATTTTACATGTCTGGTCCATTCACTCTATTTTACTGGTCAATACCTAAATTTGACTAGTTACTCGCCCCGATCAGGCTAGCTACATGTGAGAAAGGTATTGGGAATATAAGATTGATCAACAATTTGAATGAAATTTGATTTAAACATATGAAGTTATTTACTCTTCATACTGTTTTTTCTGAGATTATCATGAGATGCCAGGATTAGTTTGGGATTTGATCGAGCGTTGCCTCTCCATCAATGAGGAATTCTAGCCTTTCAAACAATCAAGGAAGAGATCGAGCGCTTGTTGAAGACAGGATTCATTAAGTCAATCATGTGTACTAAATGGATCTCTAATATAGTCCATTTAACCAAGAAAAATGGGAAACTAAATGTCTACGTAGGCTTTAGGAATCCGAATCTAACAACTCCGAAGGATGAGCATCCAATGTCAATTTTTGAATCAAGATTGAACTGTCGTTGTTTTTCCCTTCACCCATCTATAGCAAACCCACCAATCCAAGGGTTAGGATCGTCAATCTGGACTAATTCAATTGTCCAAAAATAATTAAATGTTTAATTAGTGGATGTGCCTAATAATTTATTAAAAAATATTTTTTTCACGGATAAATATCAATTTCCATTTAAAATTTACATTTTTTTTCAAAATGTATATTTTTTTACTCTTAATTTTTCTTTGAAAACTTTTAACAAAATGTCACTTTTATTATAAAATATTTCAAAAAATAAATTAAAATACAAATTCTAAATTTTTATTTTCAAAATATCTTATATTTTCACAAATTTTTTTTTTTCCCAAAAATTCCAAAATGCCAATTTTTTTCATCAAAAGCATCATGTTGTTTTCAAATTTTCATTTTTTTTAAAAAGAATTATATACATTTTTTCAAAATCTTAGTGTTTTTATAAATAACTTTTTCTTCTAATTTCAAATTTTGAACATTTTCAATTATTTTTCAAAATCACAAAATTTTTCAACTTATTTATTTTTCATTTCAAAATGTTTGTTTTTTGATAAAGTATCAATTTTTTAATATCGTTTTATTTTTAAAATTTTCAATTCTTTTTCACTTCTCCATTTTTTTTTTTAAAAGCATTTTTTCAAACTTGTCAATTTTTATAGAACTTCACAATTTTTTATTTTTTATTTTCAAATTTCAAACTCTCATTTTCTTTTTAAAAATATTTTCATCTTTCAACATTGTGAAAATTTTCATATTTTTTAAAATATTTTTAATTTTCTTTTTCAGGATATTATTTTTTCTCAAAATTAAATGCTTTTTTTTTCAAATTTATTGACTTTATTAAATATTCTTTTTTGTTCCCACAAAATAGAGTTTTATTAAATCACGATTTTTATTTTTTCAAAATCTAATTTTTTTTTTCTCAAACATTGTTATATTTTTTAAACTTCTCAATATTTTTTTCATGTGATATCACAAATCATTTAAATATTAGTTTTAATTAAAAAATAAAAATAAAAATTCCACTCATTTGATATAAAAACAAAATAAATTTTCTTTTTGCATTCAATCAATTGTTAAAAAATAATCTTAGATACAAATATGTACAATTAAACCACTAAAATTCTATTAAAAAATAATTATTAGACTACAAAAAAACTTAATTTTCCACCATATTCTAAAAAAAATGAAAAAAAAATAATGTTAAGGCAAATGCCCTTTTACGACGGACCTAATCCGTCGCAAAATCAGCCGAAAAGCGCGCCATCTTGTATTTTGGGCGAGAATTTGCAACTGTTCAATTTCCATCACCAAATCAAAATTTGTGATGGATTTCATCCGTCGCCTAGTTACAACAGACAAAAATCTGTCGTAAATACATCGTAAATCAAATTTTAGCGATGAATTTGGTCCATCGCTAACTTCCGCAACGTTTGGACTACGGATATTCGAGAAAGACGAGTTTAGTGGACCTTTTCCATTAGCGATGGATTAAAACCATCGTTAAACTAAGAGATTCCACCGTCGCAAAAATACATCACAAATTGGCCTTTTTGGCGTAGTTTTAGTAGGATGACCTCTATAAAATTCCCCCCCGGACAAGCCTGGAATTTTATCAATATAAATTAGGAGGATAGCTAATTCTATAGCTGCAGATCCCAACATATTGACATAAGATATATGCACCACGGAATATGTTCATCCAACGTAAGCCATCCATCAGGAAGGCTTCACCACATAGACGTGTTGTCTCAAAGAAGTCATCAGGGGGACCACAATGTAAACTCTCCAAAATGCTCATAGAATCTTGATTCAGAACTTACCAAATAGGGAGAATGCATCGACAAGAAAAATTAGAACTCACTGAACAATGTTATGTGCTAGTCCACTTTATTTTCTCTCGTCTGGGTTTGTTTCTTTTGAGTTGTGGTCTTTCCATATGTTTCCTCCTATTTGTATCTTCTTATTTTACTTTTAATAAATTTATTCATGGTATGCTCTCACCTTTCGGGGGAGGGCGGGAACAGAAAAGAAAAGAAAAATTAGAACTCATAGAACAATGTTGCACACTTGCACTAAATTCTAGTTAAAAGGAAGATAAGGGAAGGAAGTATATACTTTCTCTTGGACCATGAAATTCCAAGTTGAATTCATTAATTCCATCATTGATAGTCTCCATTGCATAGTCACTCATCATCCTAAATAGGAAATGAGCAAAGTTAAAGGCATCATGATTAAATAAACTAATCCCATATCAGCGCAACTAGAGTATGTAAAAATGTAAGAGAAGATATTAGGAAACCTTAGGCAAACATTCATTCAAAATGCCAACATAATAAGTAATTATGGACTAGGATTGAAAGGATGTAATGAGATAAAACAAGAGTTGCAGAAATCAGATTACACTATTAAATTTGGACACTATCCTGAACTGATTTGTTGAAATTTTGAATTCAGTCTCTAATAATCAGGATCAGGGAACATAGTAGAATCGACAACCTGCAATTTGGGTTAACCAATTTTCAATTCTATTAAAATCAACAATTAACCTGTGGATTATCAGTTTTCAGTTTCAGTTTCTTCCCCTCTGGATTGGTATTGCTCTAAAGTTCAAAGTAATGGGCACAAGTTTCCCGCTCAAAGTGTTAGTTAGGGTACATTTGGAACTACCTTGGAAATGAGGCCAACGAAAAGCTTGTCAGCGAACTTGAATGAGAGAATTATTATTTCAAGTCTGGAAAAGAAGAAAACAAACCACCAAACCCCTTGGGGATTCACTTTCCTAACTTTTTTTTGAAAGGTCCCTTCAGGTTTCACTTTCATGACACCTCAAATGCACAATCATTTCAAGCACAAGTCACCACATTGGAAGATTCAACCAAAATTCGATTTGGGCTACTTCCCAACACTAGGTGAATAATTGAAGTAATGAGATGCAAAAAAAAAGTAATATACTTTTTTGTTAATAATTCAAGTAATGAACCTTTCTTAACTAGCCATCTAATTCAATCTCCTAAGCTGTGTATCAATAGTCCCACCATATGGATGTTCAATGAAAAAGTCAAGTCAAAATGTCCTATCGAAAGAAAATGCAATGTACTTATATAGTGTTAGTGTGTGAGTGTATATGGTGTTAGTGTGTGGGTGTGTACAATGTACACCCACACACTAATACGATCTAAGTACATTGCATTTTCTCTCTCTGTCACACTAGAAGTGCATCAATAACTTAACCAAACTCTAGCGATAAGCGTCCCAGAATCAACTAGTCATTGTTTGTGATAGTCCCTCAACCAATAAATACATCACAATAGCCTATTTTTCTAGTCATTGCTAGCAATCGTCCAATACTCATCCAAATCTTTGTTGATCCTTATGAATTTTTGTGATTATGTCCCACCCATCATCTTACCATAACCTATGACGAGAAAACAGGTATAAAACTCTCCCTCCATATGCTTTTTTAGAGGCAGGTCATGCTATCCTTAGTGATAGTGGTTTTAGAGTTATACTTGACATTTCTTTGCAAATACATCCGTGACTAGCAAACAAGGATATAACTCTCCCTCTAGATGCTTTTTTAGATGCAGGTTGTGCTAGCCTCAGTGATAGTGGTTTTAGAGCTATACTTGACATTTTCTTTGCAAATACATTCCTTTGAGATGTCCCTAAGTCAATCTGTTGCATCATTATTCTACTAAGCACCCATATGAAGTGATTCCAATATGGAGATCAGTGGATCATGAAAATTGTATGACATATGTCCTTTCATATAGGTCGTGGGCTTTCTGATCTTCAAATCTGGTAGAGAATGCATACTCAATGGGATTTTCTAGATCTAAATTTTTCTTCTCTTCCAAGCCATTCTCTGAAAGTTCCCTAACTGAATCCCTTTCACCCAATATTTCATCAAGAATCTGCATCGTCTCAGGCTCCACTTTAAAAGATTCAAAGATGGAGACTAAAGTTTAGGAATGATATATGATATAATCTCCTCATAAGAATATCTTTTGTGCATTCCAGATTTTCTTAGTCATTAGAGTTAGCCTTCTATGTACTAAAAATAATGCCCCAATGACATAAGATGGGCCTTGTTTGAAAGCCTACTGAGTTAGCCTTCCAATAAGCCCAAGATCATGTGACTGGCATGAGAAGAGTACATATTGACCAATTTACGTAAGAGCTATATGGTTATCACATGATTTTGGGATAGTATTGTCCTTTTTATTAGAATAGATTGTTAAGGTTAGATTCAAAAATATTAAGTGTCCTATTTGGCTTCACCAAGCTGTTCTCCTAATTATTCTAAGCCATTTTCATTTTGGATACAACTCCTAAAGCCCAATGGATGAAGAGTTATAATCAAACTAAAACTTACTATTTATAGTAAAAATGAAATTAAAATAGGGAAACGACTGTCGATCCGGCGGTATTTCACAAATATGGCTTGGGTAGCCAGGCGTAGTGGGGTTGGTTGGCTAAACTAGCTCATTTTATCCCAAAATCATATATTTTACACCCATTAACTCATTTTGGATTGTGAGATACACCTGATCCAAGGTCTAACAGTCTGGATCACTTCTGTCGTCGACCAGGGCTTTTCTGATCCATCTTGGCCATAAAATTGTCTGCGACCCACTTTACATTAGGCCCCTCCACTTCAAAAGAACTCATCCTCGAGTTCTCTTCCTACTCTGATTCATTATACTCGGTCAGGTCTGCAACGTTGAAAGTCCATGAGATCGTTATGTCATCTGAAAAATCAACAACATAAGCATTGTCATTGATCTTTTAGAAGATTGGTATGGGTCCAATCTTCTTATTTTTCAACTTGTTGTACATTCCGGTTAGAAATCTCTTCTTGTGTAGATGAACCATAACACGGTCGCCCACCTTGAACACTTTTTATCACAGATGTTTGTCCGCTTGTTCCTTATATTTCTCGTTCGAGGCACGTAGCTTGGTCTGCACCTCCACATGGATGCTCATGATCCTGTCTACCATATGTTCTACTGTAATGCTCGTGCCTGGGAGCTTGGGTAGAGGGACCAAGTCAAGTGTGTGGCGAGGCACTCGTCCATAGATATATAAAACAATAATTTTCCTGTTAAGCGGTTCACCATGTTGTTGATTGCATGCAAACTTTGCTTGAGACAATGTCAAATCCCACTGCTTTGGTTTTTCTCCTTAAATACAGCGAAGGAGGTTTCCCAACATGCAATTCACAACCTCAGTCTGCCCATAGTACGTGGATGGTAAGTGCTATCGAATTGAAATTATGTGTCGAATTAAGTCCACAAAGTCTGTCAAAAGTTGCTAATGAAATTCATGTCACGATCAGAAGTAATGGTCTTGGGGACCACGTGTAGTCGTACGTCCTCCCTAAAGAATAGATTCGTTACGTGTGTTGCATCGAGGGTCTTCTTGCATGGGATAAAGTGTGCCATCTTGGATAAATGATCTACCACCACGAATACCGAATCCATGCCGCATTGTGTTCGTAGGAGACCAAGCATGAAGTCCATAGATAAATCCTCATAAGGACCGTCAGGCACAGGTAACAAGGTGTAGAGACCCGTATTCTGAGATTGCCCTTTAGAGGTCTGACAAACATTACAATGTTGTACCACTTTTCCCACATCACTACTAATTGCGGCTAATAATACCACTCTTTCACAAGAGCTCACAACTTGTCTCACCCAAGGTGTCCACTAAGGCCACCTCCATGTAGCTCCTGACTAATCTACTCTCTTAGAGAACTTTGGGGGATGCATAATCTATTCCCCTTGAAGAGGAAACCATCCTGTATATGAAGGTCATTGGGGTGACTTTCTTGGCACTTTACCCAAGAATCTTTAAAGTCCTTGTCCTCAGCATAAAGCTCCTTGAGATAGTCGAAGTCTTCCACCTCGTTGCTCATCGTAATAAGTAGTGATGCCCGACGGCTAAATGCATTAGTCACCTTGTTCTGCTGCCCTAATTTGTGCTTCAGAATGAATGTGAATTCCTGTAAAAATGTAACCTATCTAACATACACATGATTCACGTTAGTCTGACTATTAATAAACTTTAATACTTAATGGTCAGTGTATAAAATAAACTCTCTTTGAATCAGATAATGTTACGAATGTCGTAGCGCGTGAACAACCGCGTACAACTTAAGCTCACACGTTAACCACTTCTTTCGGACTTCGCTGAGCTTCTCGCTGTAAAAGGCTATTGGCATGCCTTCCTGTGATAATACTCCTCTAATTCCGACGTATAAAGCGTCACACTCAACTTCAAATAGTTTGTCGAAATTAGGAAGCACTAAAACTGGTGTTGTAAACAAATGATGCTTAATCGCATGAAAGCTCTTGTCAGATTCATCGGTCTATTGAAACAGTCCTTTTGTCATGCAATCTCTAATAGGCGAGAGTATTGTGATAAAATTTCACACGAATCGATGATAGAAGGTCGTCAATCGGTGAAAACTCCTAACCTCATGAATGTTTATCAAGATCGGTCATTCCCTAATGGCTCGCATATTTTCATCATCCACATGGATGTCCGTAGATGTTACAACAAATCCTAAAAAAAATAGGTTGTCTATTAAAAAGCTAAATTTCTTCAAGTTAAGGTACAACTTATTAATTTGTAGAACCTACATCACTTACCTGAGATATTTCTTGTGCTCTGTCTCATCCTGACTATATATCAGTATATCATCAAAATATACTACCACAAATCAACCAGTGAACGATTTTAGAACTTAATTCATCAAACGTATAAAAGTACTTAGTGCATTTGATAGACCGAAAGGCATGACTAGTCATTCATACAACCCTTCCTTGGTCTTGAATGTCATTTTTCACTCATCACTGGGTCGGATACGAATCTAATAGTACTCAATCTTCAGGTCTAGTTTAGAGAACACCTTGGTTACCTTTAGCATATCGAGCATGTCATCTAACCATAGGATTGAGAATCGATATTTGATGGTAATTTTGTTGATTACCCGACTGTCGACACACATGCACCAGCTTCGATCTTTTTTTGGTGTTAATAATACTGGTACGACACATGGGCTCATGCTCTCTCAAGAGACTTTTACGAATCAATTCCTTCACTTGCCCCCGAAGTATCTCACACTCCTTTGGACTTATCTGATAATGAGGGCGGTTGGACAGGTTAGCCCTAGGGACAAGGTCTATGTGATGTTGGATATTTCTCATGGGAGGCAATCCATCAGGTAAATCTTTAAGTCAGACTTCTTTAAATTTGTTTAGCAATAGTCTTAAACTTAGAGGAATATTCGAGGGTTCTGATTCATTGCCCTTCACCACTACGGCATATACCTCGCTGGTTTCCTTCGATTCCTCCATGAAATCCCGAATGGTCAAGAGGAAACTCTTCTCCACTTTAGAGGCTTCAGGGTAGTTCTCTAGTGCCATAGGGGTGAGGATTATTTTTCGACTATCTTTGAAGAATACGTAGACATTGTCTTGTCCTCAATGGGTCACATCACAGTCCAACTATCAAGGTCAACCGAGTAATATATGGCATATTTCCATGTCAACCACATCGCAAAGTATTTGATCCTCATAATTTTTACCAATTGAAAACGAGATAGTGCATTGTTCAGTTACCTTGGTCTCGTTCACCTTCTTTATCTAGCCATTGATTATAAGGAAGGATGTTTTGTCGTTAGTAGCTACAACTTGTCCACCATCACCCTTGAAATGATGTTCTCACTACTATCACTGTGTATGATCACATCACAGACCTTTCCGTTGACAGTGCTCTGAGTACGGAATATATTGTGTCGTTGTGGATGTAATTCCTTTTATGGAGTATATAGTAATCGCCTCACAACTAGAGATTCACCACGATCCTCTCCTGTCACTTTATCGTCATCTGCTATGTCTTCAGTGGCTTATTTATGTTCATCAAAGTCAAGGTCTTCTTTTGCGGCCTCATATTTAGTCCCCCCTTCATTTATGATCAAGTGTGTTGTGGGACGTTGAGAACAGATGTTTGATAAGTGGCTTAGTTGGCCATAGCGGTAACAATTGTTCAACCTTGGCCAAGCATAGGAATTTGGAATCCTGCTCGGGCTCGCTGTTTTGGGTGCTGGACATTGAGGTTTGGATGAGCCGCTCTCCATAACATGGTTTGCGGATGCAAGAGGTTGAGGATGCTCTCCTACTGGATCTTTTTCTCGTGCTAACACTGGATCTTGCGTGGGACCCATCATGGGTGGTCGAGTTGAGGGATAAGGCCGAGCAGGAACTCTTACAAGTTGTGTTTCTGCCCTACCCACTAATTAAACTGGTTCATCCTTGGGCCTGATTGTATACATTTGAACTCAGTCTTGAATTGTCGGTCGCAAACCACGTATAAATCTTGTCACCTTTAATGACTCAGATTCTAATAGATCATTTTTTGTAGTCAATCGCTGAAATTCTTCAGTGTAATTTCTAATAGTTTGATTTTCTTGCCGGTAATTTTGATATTGCTAGAATAATATCTGTTCATAATCACTCGGGAGGAATCATGATCAAAGAAGACGTCTCATCCTTGGCCATGATGAGATGGGTGCCTTGTTCTGGCGTACTCGTGAGAATTGTAATTGCTCCAACCACGCAGAAGCACCAGATTTTAATTTACACGCTACCAATTTTACCCTTTTATGACTTGGCACGACCATATAATCAAAATATTTCTCTACTTCGGCTAACCAATCGAGGAAATCTTTTATGCATAATAAATCATTAAAACTAGAAAGTTCAGCCTTACCTCAATAGTCTCTTTCTGCACGATTTATATGATCACCTCCATATATTGGTTGTCAGGCAAAACCTTTATTAAGGTCCTTGTCACTAGAACTTGAATCATTTGGCATACCCCTACAGTTTGCCACTGGTAGTGCTCTATGAAAATCGGAGTTGTGTCGTACAATAGCCACGGGTAGTGGAGTAACCATAGGTGGTGGAACATCGCATAAGGCTCAGGGTGAAAGTAGCATATTCGCAAGATGGTTGAAGGTTGCTGTAATGCCCCGTGTTTTCAAGACCCAAGTATATGACTCGTTTCCCAAAAACCCAAGTGTTAACCTAAAGAGAGCCAATTTTCATATATTTTTTTTCTTTAAGAGTTAGCATTTGGGCGGAAGATGGACAAATCATACATAATGAAAAATTTTGCATTATATTTAGAATATACAACAAGCTACCCATAATGACTTATACAAACTAATGTCTCGATATTAACAAATACAAGATTTACATAATTTAATACATGAGAAATATTAAAATATATTTAAACGTAAGTTGCAGGATCGCGTAGCTTCTCTTGATGGGTACAACCATGCATCCTTGACAATAATACTCAGTTCCTCATCAGTCTGAACTTGAATATCACTTAAGCCACTTGTGCTACCTATACAGTTATATATTTGATGGATGAGTGGCCAACTCAGTGTGAATTTCCCACAAGATTATACACTGCCGCCTTAGCCAAGTATAACATAAAAGCAACCAGACAAAAAAACATAACAAAATGTATTCTTATTATGTGTATGAATACGTGAATGCATCATCGACCTGGAGATGCGCATCCAGTCGGCAGTTGGGCTTGTCACCCATGCAAAGGCTGACCATTAGCGAAGCACATCACGTGCGTACAATACATACTGCATAATGACTTTCCATCATACATCATGTACATAAATCGATAGTCGATGATCTGGCAGCTAGCGAAACGATACCCCCGATAACCCAGAGGGCACATGTTACAGCATCCAGAAATATCCACCCATCATGATCAATATGCCATGTATGTATGATTAGCCAACTCATTATTAGTCCAATTACAATCAGCCGGTATAATACAACTCACGGTCACTATAGGGGGCTCGTCACCTAGCATAGGCTAACATCTTAAGCATAGTGTCCCACTTCCACCATCCCCAGCCGATGAGTCTACCGCCTTAGGGTATTAATAAAACCCACCAACACATGGCTAATCAATTCGCAATGTATGGGAGACTATCATCGTATGTTGAATATGAATGAAATGTTAAAGATACAAAATACAGAGACTAAAATGAATCAGTATGTATGATTCAAATGCAAATAAACAACGACAATAAAATGGTTGAATGGTTCATTCCATGGTCAGGTAGGTGGAATCACCCCATAAATGGCAAATCCCATGAATTAAATTGTTACTAACATAACCTCTATGTTAAGGATCTATTTCTAGCATAATCAATTTCGTTACACCCTAAGCACAAACTCTCTTTCTTAAATAGAGGTTTCCCTCCTTGACTAGAGAGATTTCGATTCATATGTGTCTTGCAAACAATACAATAGTATAGAGATCAAGTAACGAACTATCTTAAATGACTAAGGTATGATTCAATAATAAAAGTAAAACTTAAGTATTCATGTAAATATAATTCAAGAGTCACTTAAAGAATCAGTTCTAACATTTATATTGGATATGTATAATCATGGATTATCGATTCTAAAACATGTATTCAAGTAAGCTAATCAAATGACTAATCAAACTCTAAGACATCATTCATAGTTAATGTAAAAGCTATCCTTGATCTAATTTAGAGATGGGAAGCTCGAGGGGAGAAATCATCACCTGAAGGGTCGTAGTCTGGTCCTTAATTTAAATTCCCGTGAGTGACTTGCGGCCCAATATCACACAAGTGATTTCCTAGAGTCATTCTCGATATGATAAATTTGTATTAGAAGGCTTTTTAAACATTTAAGTCATTAAAATGAATAGGGTTTGTAAGGTCCTGATAATTAAGGGTTTTTGGGCCTGTATTAGGGTGACCAAGCCCACCCAATTTTGTCCCAACAAGTGGCCCAGATTGGGCCTAGAATTGTCCATAACTAAGGGCCGAACAGGGCCTAGTTTGGCCTAAACTGTTAGGTCCAATAAGTGCCTAGAAATTGGGCTAGGCTAGGCCATCCCTAGCCTAGAAATGGACGTGTGCAACTAGCCCATGGGTTGGGCTGTGCTGTCCTGACCCAATATCACTCCACGACAAAGTAGGCCTACTGGGCAGCTTTCGGCCCAGCAGCATTGCTCATTCGAGAGGGACCGGCTAAGCAGCCCTCGGCCCAGCACCAATACCAGCCACATAATGAACTGGCTGGGCTATTTTTGGCCCAGCGTTTGCTGACCAGAGGCTAGCTTGCCCATTTTTGGTCGAGCAATAAGACGCCCACCTAGTACAAGATGGGCTAGCCCATCAGTTGCCATTCCCTGTCAGCCCAGGCTGGTTGGGCTGCTGCTAGCCCATCATCCAACATCGACCGGACTGGGCTCACCCTGGCCTAGTTGGCCATAAGTCATTTGCTACATCCACCTAACAGAATGGGCTGGATTCACTGGCCCAACAGTGCATTCACACACATTCCACACAAGGAGCTGAGTTCAACACTAATTCGACCTAGGCCCAAAACTTCCAAAACAGGTGAGATAAGAGTTTAGGCTTCTTGCAACTCCATAGTGGGCCTAATAGCATTATTGTAAAGGGTCTAAGCCCTTTGCATTAAACGGGGTGCGGCTTATTGTGATGTGTGGTGTGGTCCACTGAGATTTACCTCAGGTGGGGCTTGCTATGGACATGGTGTGGCCTACTGAGCTACTTCTCAGGTGCGGCCCACCATGTCATGTGGTGTGGACCACTGAGTGTGTAACTCGGTGAGGCCCATTGTGTCAGGAGTTGTGGCCCACTGAGATGTGTAACTCGGTGAGGCCCACTGTGATATGTGGTGTGGCCCACTAAGTGTCTAACTCGGTGAGGCCCATTGTGATGTGGTGTGGACCACTGAGTTTGCCCAGGTACTGAGTTACTGAGTTGGGAGAGAGGACTCGAATACAGGCCTACCTTGTAGATGGCGATGGTTTGGCACATCCGACGGCTCTGATAGGATCTAGTTTGCACCAGGCTTGGAGAATCTGCAAGAAGGCCCTCACTGACCTGACTCAACCCAAGATAGCTGGGTAAACTCAATGTAGTGCAACACTGAGCCACGCAGCCACTCCCTTCTCTCTCTCTCTTTCACTCCTTCTCCCTCCTCTCTCTCTCTCTCTCTCTCTCTCTCTCTCTCTCTCTCTCTCTCTTAGCTCTGGTGTGAATCTCGAGGGAAAGTAATGACTTTTATAGATAAGGGAGGAGGTCATCCAATGGTTGGGAAGAGTATCCCTTCCCACAGCCGATCTAGAGATCTTTGCATGCAAGGGACCTATCTGACCTTGGGGATATGATCAAAATGCTCTAGCCCATTAAAAAAGTGAGTTTTTACTTACTAAGGGGCCCATCTCATCATGGTGGGTTGGGAGAGTTAACGGTGGAGATGATATGGCCAACAATGGCCGATTTTTCTCTATAGTGTTTCAATGTGATCTGGTTCGTTCAGTAAATTAGATGGGACCGCTGATCACTGTGGGGCCCACTTTTCGGGCTGCTCATTGGCGTTTCACACATCTCATGAGATTTCCCATGCCTCTACGATTCTCTCGCAAGATGGGAGGCTTTTCTAAGAGAGTCGTTGTAACCTTACAACGGATGGTGGAGATTACTCTGCGTGACCTGGTGGAGGGTTTGGATCGCGCCAGCATATCCTTCCCAAAGTGGAAATGTTCCCCCACACCGTTTCTTGGTGTAGACAAGTGGCTGCCCATTTCAAGCACTGAAAGGAGCTCTGAGAAGCATCCTATATGAACTACTAAGATTGAGGGAACGAGGCAGATGTGGATCACCCTCGTGGCAATCCCCTGACACTCTCTATTTCTAGAAAGAAATGGAGTTCTACTGTATGTTATCGTCTACCCCATGCGCGAGTACATGTAGGTCTACATGGGGTGGTCCGAATAATGTGGTCCTAGTCATCCGGAGCCTTCTCACCCAGTGGACGGTTCAGATCTCCTAGACGGTGGCCTAAAGTGGGCCATGAATCATCCAAAATGGACGTCATCTGTTCAACGCGTCTGACAAATAAATGGAGGGGTTTTCCTCTCCTTTTTCATAATTTCACGGGTCAGCATGGGTTTGACCATTCGAGCGGTCTGGTGAACATCTTGCACGCTTAATGTGGTGCACACGCACCCCTGTGTGGGGTTCACTGTGATGCTTGTGATAAATCCACTCCAACCATTCCCTTTGGAGGTCCTAATAAGGGCCTCTGACCAAAGATTAGTCAGATCCAAAGCTTAGGTGGGCCTTATTTGATGGTTTTGCATTCCATATGGTGATACCTGTCCACTCAAAAGTCAAATTATGTCCAGATTTGATCATTAGTGATCCTTGGGGCTCCCCACCTATTTTAGAGGAAGTATGATGGTTTACTTGCCTGTTTAGGATATAATTAACTCATAGGTCCTTGGCCCTGTAGCATGGTGGGCGATGAATTTGATGATACAGAGTCTGATATTGACAGTGGATGGTTAGGTTTGTCTACTAAGGTGATTGAAATCCTAAAATGGGAGCCTTTCAAGTTGTGATGGATTATTTGAAGATTAATCGGATGGATGGCTTGTTATATGAATGAAGGTTGTGCTAAATCAATGGATTTGGTGAATCGGGTCTCAACTTTAAGATGATTTATGGTCAAGGCCTTCCATGGTCCACCTTGAATGGTTTTGATGGTTTAAAGGGATATCTAATTGCAACCTAAAAGTTGATTTCATAACACGTTAGTTGAATTAGGGAAAATCAAGTGTTAGGTTACTCGACAGAACGTTGTGGACATAATGAGCGATGGATCTCATGATTCAGACTTCTAAACCTAAGATGAATGTTTAGGTTGGTCTGTTTAGGAAATGAAAATCTTGAAAATAAATTTCTTCTTTAACGTAGAGGTCCATCTAGAGAATAAATCGATTGGCTGACTTCAACTATGGATGAAAAGTGTCACTGATGGTTAGATTGATTCATGGTAGAATTTATAGGCTGGTCTTGAGGTAGATCACATGAATGGTCTTATTTCATGGTCACGTAAAGATTACTCCCCGTGGATGGATTCTTGCAATAGATTAAGTGAATTGTCTAATCTATTGTTGGGTCGAGGGGTCATACACATTAGCTTAGGATAAAAATCAGGGTTTGATCTAAGCTTGCGATCATATGAATTTGAAGTGTATAAGCATGATATCGCAACCACAACTTCCAGTTAAGATGATCGTTCATGGTGAAATCCCTTCTATGAGAAATCAAGGGTTAATTCAAAATGGCTTGGCTATAGACATTACAGATACATTGTGGGTTGTCATATCCCAACTCAAATGGTTACGACAAACAGTTTGTGAAGGATGATGTGTGAAGTGAGTCACTCATGACCCGATGCACGTGTAATTAATTTAGATCTTCAGGGTAACACCCGAGTATTGAAAAGTACGGGGTGTTACAATTGCCTGCAGTGCTTGCATGGTCAACTGAATCTCCTAGTGGAAACTTTCATTCTTTCCGCAAGATCATGAACCCCAAATCACCGTCCATAGGATTTTGGCTCATACCTTTGTTATTTTCCATCGGCCCGAGGGGAATCCTCACTCTGATACCAATTGACACAGGGATGAACGTGATGAGGTCGAGCACCATCTTCATCAAGGATAATTATTCTGAATCCATGGAACTTCTCTAGACTCCTCACAGAGGCTTCTTGAATCCATAAGAAAGAAAGCAAGCAAAAGAGAAAATAAATTCTATAAAATTTGAAATTGATTAATGAATGAAATAAATTGATTAACACACCTTTAAATAGGGGTAACACGCAATGGGAGAGAAATCAAAAGTAAACTACAGCTAAAACTCCTATAATTCGCAGGTTACTATAAATAGTAAACTTACTATTTATAAATGGTCGTGATGTTTACTAGTGCGCAAGGTTTTCGGCCAAAAATAGTAAGTGTCATATTTGGCTTCACCAAGTTGTTCTCTTAATTTTTCTAAACCCTTTTCATGTTGGACACAACTCTTAAAGCCCAACAGATGAAGAGTTATAATCAAACTAAAATTTATTATTTATAGTAAAAATAAAATTAAAATAAGGAAACGACCGTTGATCTGGTAGTATTTTGCAAATCCAGCTTGGACAACCTAGCATAGTAGGGTTGGTTGGCTAAAGTAGCTCGTTCTACCATAAAATCATATATTTTACACCTGATAACTCATTCTGGATTGTGAGATACGCCAAATTTAAGGTCTGACGATCTGGATCACTTCTGTCATCGACCGGGCCTTTTCTGATCCATCTTGGCCATAAACTGTCTGCAAAAAAATCTACATTAGCTAAGAGGTTTAACCAACCATACACATAATTGGATCTAAAACCCTAGAAGAAAGCATGAAAAACTAGGAAGAAAAAAGGAAAAACGCTTAGCGACAGCTCTCCACCCTTGTGCTTTGCTCCTCCAAACCATAGATCGATGCCTAGGGATGCCCCGAGGTCTCCTATTTGTAGTTGAGTTGCTCTATGCTTTAAACCAACCTTCCAATTCTGAAAACTGCCTCAAGTTTATGCACTCCGCGTAACTCTGCATAACTTTGCACAAATCGTTTAATATCATCGAACAACTTTCGATGTCATCAAAGATACCTTTTATACATGATTTTTCACATTATTGTAGCTTCATCCGGACTGTGTAACCTTCTATGTCATCGAATTTACCACTGATGTCATCAAATGTATCTTCGATGTCATCGAGTGTTGTTCAAGGAATCAATAATGCGTCCAGAATAGTCCAGAGAGTTAATCCAATTTCTTTAATAAATTTGATGTCATCGAAGAGGCCTTTGATGTCATCAAGCAGATCTTCGATATCATCGAGGAGGACGTCGAGCAATCTAACATGGTGCCCCATATGTCCAGCGAGTTTTGCCTAAAATCCATAGAAAATTCAATGTTATCGAACTACCTTCGATGTCATTGAACAGAGCTTTGAGTCATCAAACAAGTCCTTCAGCCATCAAGAAATGTCTTCAATTTTTCCAGCGACCAACTCGATTTTCATTCATAAATTCGATGTCATCGAGACCGGCTTTGATGTCATCGAACGGTGATTGAGGATACAGTTAATGCGAGTTATGCACTTATTTTTTCAACTTCTTTCCTTCTCCACTTAGTTTTCTTGAATCTTGGGACCTTAAAATCTTCAATCTTTGTCTCCTAAGATCCATTATTTTCCTGATGATCTCTAAGCATCAAATTCATACTTTAAACACCTTTTCCAACCAAGCTCTCAAATTCACCTTGCAACACAAACATGAGTAAAGTAGGACATTAAGTAGTATCATGTTCATAAAACCAAGATATAAATGGGGTTCAATATGCAATATTTGACCCTCAACAAGCACTATGTATGATGGACCGTACACACTATGCTAGGCATACATTCATGTAGATTGGTTGCGCATATCAATACCACTCGTAGTGATGGAGTATGAGATGTATCGGAACCCTCACATTATTCATATGAATCTCTTGAATTATTAGTAAGATTAAATGATAACCATCACTATGAGTAGGGCACTGACCCTCTCCAACCATACAAATGTTTTAAGTGAATTACAGGTTAACGATTCGGATGATGATCGTTCTGTGGAAGATACATTTGAATAGAGAAGAAGAATGACACTAAAATTTATTTGTTTATATGTTTATTTATTTTTTGCTGCTTGCTTTAAGATGATATAATAAGTTCTCATTAAGACGGCATTTGAAGATTATTTGGATGCCTTTTAGTGTAATAATAAATCCGGTTGATTTTACTCTCATGAATGTAACTGGATGTGATCTAAATATATATATATATATATATATATATATATATATATATATATATATATATATATAACAACTACGATTTTGAAACATTCAATTTTTATATTATTAACATCCCGAATTCTTAAGCACAAGTATATACTTGAGCCACGAAAATTCTAGGCGTTACAGTTGGTATTAGAGCATGAGAATAAGATTAACTGGCTTGAGGGCATGGTCTATCATAAGCTCTACGCAACTAGAATAGGATTATGAATTAGATACCTAAACATAGGTTAATTCCCAAAGAAGTTAGGAAGTTGATAAATTATAAACCCACATTTAGGTTCCCCATCCATTGAAAATGTTAAGTTAGATGTGGAATTTAGAGACTACGAATCTAGGTGCATTTAGAACAAATTCCAAACTTCCAAATAAACTTATTATGGGCTTAAGTTTCTACTTAAATGGGTTACAAAACAAGAAAAATAAATTTCCCAAACCGGAATTGGGGATTTTCCAATTTTCCCAAATTTTTTTATCATTTCAATGAGAACTAACACATCAATAAACTTCCAATGATTTCCATGCGTGGGCTTATAGTAAAATTTTGAAAATTTTTTTGTAGCTGAATTATATCTCTAGAAACCTCCCTCTAAAATTTTATCTCAATTAGATCGATATAAAATTGTATAAAAATTTGATAGTAACAAAAAAATTGTAAAAATTGCTGCTGGATTGCAAGTCTTTTTACACCTTAGAGGTGTGAAATACTCACCAAACTATGGTATCTTACTTCAAAATTTTTTCTAGAGTCTTAGGACTAAGTCATAGAATTAGCTTCAAAATTTTAGATAATTATTAAAATTCTGGAAGTGACAGGCTATCAATATAAAACGATTTTGAAAATTTTCAGCTTTTCATATGAATGATAACACTAAATCTTAGGTTCAATAAGGGATGAACTATTTGGGCTTATCCTTTATGAAACTTAGAGTACTTTTATGGTGGAATGAAAAACTACATGATATTCTCTAAGGATCTAAAATGATCGGGACCAAGGACTTGCAGAATCATTGTTCAGTAAGTTATGAGTGGTTCGATCTAAATACCAAATCCCAAGTGCTTACCAATGAACTTAATAATGCCTTGATCAAGCAGAAGTTCGAGATTCACCTAGAATGATTGATACCAAAGAACTCACCACCTTGGGTAAGTAAGAGTTCAACATATCAGGATTAGCCCTACTACAACCATTTTTTTGTGCTGCTCCGAAACACTAAGTACAAAAAAATATATATTAGATAGTGGGGGAGAAATATGTGAAATGTAAATAATAATAATAATAATAATAATAATAATAATAATAATAAAGCTAAAATTAGTATGTAAATATATAAAATAACTATAAGCATAGAAATCTTGGGCGAGATTTTCGTTTAAGGGGGGTAGATTGTAGCACCCTGCTTTTGTGTAGTTAATTGTACGCACAACTAGACACATATATCAATATTATAAGGAATATAGTGAAAATTAAACATGGTGAATCTATATGTATGGTAGAAGTAAATAAATTTTGGGGATGAAATTTTGTCCAAGTGGGGTAGATTATAATACCCAGAACTTTTCAATACTTGATATTAAAAGTTCTCGAGTGTTAACATGAAATTTAACTTAGCATGTACATGTGTACGATACCAATTTATCTATCATAACCTTACATCTATTCTCCAACATAAATCAGACCATTGGGAGTAATCTTCATCCGTATATAAAGTCATCTGACTGCTGATTTTTAAGAGAGGATCATCAAATAACCAAATACTCTCACCTTCCATCATATTCATACCCGGCTAAGGGAACCTGATCTGGGTCTGGTTGATTTAAAACATAGGTAGTAGAGAAAACATTTGTTGCTCTGACAGAGTAGTGATCGATGATACACGAGCACTTAATAAATTACTTCAAAAACATGTTTGTGGCATGGAAGTAAGTTAAATTGATATGTCCAAATTATGTATCATAATCCAAAAATTATGCTTGTTGGTTTGGTGGACATTCGTTAGATGGTGAATAATCAAAACCATCCAATGGTCCTATTTCCATAATCAACCATTATGATTTTGTGACTATGACTAAATAAAAGTAGGTTCTACACTTTAGTCAGTTTAATTTTAGTTAGTTTAGAGCATTTGTACAATTTCTGAAAGCCGGTATGTCAAGCATCATATGCTACCTGAGTATTATATAACTCCTGTACATGGTATCAGATCCAAATTCATTTGGGAGTTGGTACCTGCTGCCTCTAGTGAGGTTGTGTTTCTTGGAATGGGGTTGAATACCATAATCAGATTGGAAGCGAATCATGCTGAGCCATTGCTTCGATTCGTTTATGCGGGTGTATGAGAAAGATTGTACACTACAAGAACCGGTGGTAAAAAGTGTCGGTAAAAGCTCCAAAAATTGCCAGCTTTTCTTTTCCTAGTGCTATGCAAGAACTGGTAAATGGGGGTGTTGGCAAAAGTTTTACCGGCGCTAGTATACTTTTACCAGCACTTTGTCTGAGTGTCGACAATTGTGTATTGACTTTACTAATGCTTTTAGTGACCGTTGGTATTTCTGAAGAAGTGCCGATAAGAGCCTATCCTAGCACCCCGTAAAAGTATTCCAAAGCAACACTTTTAACCATGGAAAAGTGCTGATAAAAATCTATACAAGTGCCAGTAAAAGCCTTCGGAATGGCTGTATAGATTTAAGAGGCCCTAGCGTTAGCTAGTAGATTTTTTTATATATATAATTCAATTGAAACATGCATTTTTTTAATATTTGAAACATAAAAAATGTTGAAATACAATTTAAACTAAATATTAAACGAAATCTATATTACTTCACAATATATATATATATATATATATCCTCTATATGGTACTCCCAGCGCGAGTGGCGTCAAAAGGCTAAAGTGCTAGTTTGTAAGCTTAAATTTAGGCTCAATTGATTAAAATCCTACACATGAGGAAAAAAATAAATAAATAAGTAACATTCAACAAATTGATGCATGGAAAACAATCAATCCCTTGATCTTGTACTTAAAAAGTCAAAAACTATCAAGGTAACAAATGTTGTAACTTAAATTCCATTACATCTATTGGTCCCACATTGATACATGTATTTTAACCATGCCCATTCATCCATATGCACCCTTCACACGTGACATTCAAGTGTACAAGTGACCAATATCAGTTGTGTATCTAGTTCATTAATTACAATTCTATGATCTACCAAATACCAGTTTTACTTAATTCAATATTTTTTCATAGGAAGAATATGATCTACATAAAGATTGGATAGTCAAAATTCCATAATATTTCTAGACATGCAATTATTATGCAATTAGAAAAGAAAGAAAGAAAGAAAGATAAATAGATAAATAGATAGAAATTAAGATAAGAGGTGGTTATTATATTCATGCACATCTAGTAAATGTGGACCATTGGTTGCAATTGGTCCACTTTTGTTGGATTGAATATGATATTCCAATGCAGGAGATGTCATGCCATGCCATCCCACGATGAGGACCACCAGTCAATGAATTAATTACCAAGAAGTTAGGCCTGGAAAGGCCCAGACTGAAACCATCCTGTTAACAGCCCTAAGTAGATTATTCTTGAGAATTTCACACTAAAGTTCTACTGACTGTCCTGAATACAGATGTCTGCTAAATACTAATGATGTACAAGGGTGAAAATGTTTCTTCTCAAGGCGGACATTCCTACAAAAGATACATTTTGTATTCCCATAAAACCAGTGCAAGCATTAGAACTAAGATTTAAAAAGACGTGTACTGCACAAACATCAAACTCACCAGAAAGTGAAGGCTCAAGAAAGACATGCCCCATTTGACAGATCTTGTCGAATCTCCAAACATCTAAAGCTAACACAGGGAGTTTCTTACGTTTGCGCACCAATTTACTAGTATCCTCAAGCTGTTTTCTCATGAACCTATAAAATCCAGGTATCACTAGTTGCTTCAAGGAAACCCAAATGCTATGAGAGCCCAAAAAAATGAAAAAATAAAATAAAATAAAAAGATCTTCACATGGATCATGAGCTATCATTTGGCAACTGTTCACCCAGAGAATGGCTACGTATATACAAGTTATGTTGAAAGATAAATGATGAGTAAAAATAATTGGGAAATAAAGCTAATTTAGCCAAATTTTATAATATTCTTATTTTGTTTTTATATTTGTGTTGATCTACCATATCCCTTTACCATTGTTTAGAGATATTTTTTAGTCACTATGTGCCTTTCATGTGGTTACAACTGAAGAAGTTGAATACCTTTCTACCCCTTCCAAAAATAAAATATGCAACCGTCAATTATGTAGCAGTTCATGCAATCTTCCATATAAGAAGAAATGAATTCTTCTATATACTAAAGGACACTAGGTGATGGAAAAACCGCCATGCTTACTCCACCACCATGGTATTTGAAGCTCACATGGATTTAAGTTGGGTTGGTCGACGTAAAATGATAGTCATGATATAACATAGTTTTTCATATATTCTAGGAACACATAGTTTTTCATATAATCTACGAACACTTTTGATAAGAAGCAGAAACCAAGTCCATGAGAGTATAAGCACAATACTAGAACTTCACATAGGAAAATGAATGAAGAAAAAATAATGCATGGATTTAAGTATTACCCATAGTTACATATAGTGGAAGACATTTGTCATCTTCTTAGACGGGTAATACAGAAAAAACCATTTTGTTTGATACACATTGTAGTGTCATATACAAACTCATAATGATTCCCACTAGATAGGGTGTCACGCCCTAAACCCGAAAATCAGGCTTACAAAATTTTCGATTGTCGAATTTGGTGCCGACAGCCTCTGTAGTACTCCATTCTCGGCTCCCAGTGCCCATATGCCAGATTCCGATCCTGGGATCCTATAAGGAGGATTTTTCAACGTACATTTGTCTTATAAGAAGCATAACCACAAGTTTACCCAAATCACAAAGGCAACATCATTATCATATATGCACCAATATAAACATTTGAATACAATACTGAATGAGAAATACATTATCAAAATCAAAGCTCCAGAAGTAGCTACATGCTCCAAGCTCTACACTGTTGTAACCTAACGCCACCTGCACTTATCTATCATGCATAAGTTTAAAAAAAGCTTAAAGGGTGGTGAAAGTGTGTGCACAAGAGAAGTGTCAATCACACAAATACAACGTCATAATCATACAATGTCGAAAATACTGGCAAGATCATGAATCATAAGATATCAGAGTAAGCGAAAACATACTTGTAAGTCCATGAGTCATATAATATTAGAATACGCAATGCAGATCATAATGAGTCAAATATCATATACTGCGGATGCAATCCAATATGCAGATCCTGCTAAGTCCGTCTAGGCCATATAACTGTAGAAACGTAGCAACCCCAAATGTCATACGCCGCGGATGTAATGCAATATGCGATGCGAATGAAATGACCAAGTTGGAGTGTGAAGTCGGGATGATAGTACATAGTATCATAGACTAAATGTGGTAAACTCTTGATCTCAGGTTAGTTGCACACCCCAACCCAAATACTGGCCATTGCGAAGGTACACGTAACAAATAGTTGCGCACCACTAGCCCGAGTGGATTGTGAATGAATGAATATGCAACTCCAGCTCAGTAAGTCCGCGTATCAGTACCGTACATCTTTAAGTTCATTATTAGGGTTTATTACACTCTACACTAGCTTGTCACCCTTATTCAAGCTGATAACTGGGTAAGTGGAAGAGACCTTACTATCCTCCTGCCAATATTGGGCCCGGCTCGTCGATAACGGACCCATTCCTCAATCTGTTCAAACTCAACCTATATATTACTCCCTCACTCAGGCGAGTAAGGTCACACATGCTCCCAACCGACCATGACATAGTGGGAGACACGGCCTACTGGTATATGGCCCTCATGCAATCATATATATTCACTCAGTCTAGACGTTAGGGCGACCTCTAGTACCAAGAGGGTTTAGGGATTTTCACCTAGGCCTATCTATGGCAGCCCGATGCTAGTAACAGATTTTTGATGCCCTATTTGGCCATCCACAATATGACTGTGGAGGCTACGACCCTGATGTCACTAGGGCATGTAAAGGTCATATCACAAAATGCAAGATGCATGAGTCACACCATCCAGTCATGCATCAAAACTAGGCATACCATGCGCTTATGTGGGATGACTCCACCTATCAGGGAGTCCCATAACAACCTGCCTAATGACATATGCAATGCTCAACCACATCTTATAACAAACTTGCAGATGATGCGTGTGGGCATGTATCATAATGCTATGCTGTCACATACTCATAATCGGTATCAATAATCAGCCTCGATAATCGGCCTATACAATTGGCCTCAACAATTAACCTCAACAATCAGAATCGATAATCGGCCTAACAAAGGGCCTAAGGGAAGGTCACAATGTGGACATTTAACCATCATCGCCCATCTATGTAGACATTTAACCAACATTTCTCCTAAGGAGTGGCCCTTATAGAGCCAAAGTCAAACATATAGTGGGCCCATGGCCTCACACAAAGGCCTAATACACATCACTATGGGCTGCATGACATGGGCCACAAATACACCACAACGGACCTCGAATACGACTCAATGGGCCATACCAAAAAGGGTCATAAATACAAAATAGGTGGGCCTTGCACATGGGCTTAATATACATAACAGGTGGGCCCTACACATGGGCCTCATACCCTACAAGTGGGCAACATCAATAAGATGCACCAAGGGGCCTCAGACACATCAAGTGGGCCTCACACATGGATCTTATACATTAAGTGGAATGCATCACATGGGCCTTATACATCACATCGGGCCTCATCATATGGGCCTCATATACAACACATCGGGCCACATCACATGGGCCTAATACACATCACTATGGGCCTCACTCATGGGTCGCATATACATCACAATAGGCCTCAACAATGGGTCATAAATACAACACATTAAGTTTCATCATATGGGCCGCATATACATCACAATGGGCCTCGGCACATAGGACATAAATACATCACATCGAGCCTCATCATATGGGCCTCATATACAATACATCGGGCCGCATCACACGGGCCTAATACAGATCACTATAGGCCTCGAATATAACTCAATGGGCCACGCCAAGAAGGGCCATAAATACACAATAGGTGGGCCCCGCACATGGGCTTGATATACATAATAGGTGGGCCATACACATGGGCCTTATACATGACAAGTGGGCTATATCAATGGGCCCCACCAATGGGCCTCATACATATCAAGTGGGCCTCACACATACATAGTGGGACTCTTACTTAGGCCTCAAATGCATCTCGATGGGTTAGGCCCTGCCCATTCCAAATGGACTCATCAATGGACAACTTGGATAAAACCCATACATCACGTGGGGGCCACGTGAATGGACGGTGTGAATACAAAATACATACATCTAGGTGGGCCCCCGTTCGTCTAAAAATCAGATGGACGGCGTGGCTGAAAACACATACATCATGTTGGGTTTCATAAGTACCATCCAAAGGGACGGTGCAGACGAAAATACATCAATGTGGGTCCCACATGGGGTCCACCACATATATAATACACACACACACACACATATATATATATATATATTATAATAATAATAATTTACTTACCCTTTTAAGAGGACAGCAACATCCCGGCATTATCCATGTAAATCAACACCGTCCGTAGATTATCCATGTAAATCAGCACCATCCATACATTGTCCATGTAAATAGCACCATCCAAACATCATCCATGTAAGTCAACACTGTCTAAACATCATCAATGTAAATAAGCACTATCCAAACATCAAACAGCACCATCCAAACACTATGCATGTAAATCAACACCGTCTAAACATTGGATAACACCGTCCAAACACTGTTCATGTAAATCTGCATTGTCCAACATTATCCAGCACCGTCTATCGCAGTTTGGACGGTGTGGATGAAATAAATACATCATGGAGGTCCCATGCTGGAAAAATAGATGGGCTGCTTGGAGTAATACACACATCACAGTGGATTTCCACCGTCTAGATGTCTAGACGGTGTGAATGCAACATATGCATTGAGGTGGGGTCCCACCATCCTTTAGATGGATGGTGTGGATAGCAGGTGGGACCCCAGAACTTGCTGTTAAAATATTGCAGCTGTATAGCTAGTGCAGGGTACTTTAACAACCTGCTTTCTTAATAGGTGGGTCCCATGTGGGGCCCACCACTCATGATATATATAATTTTATTTATATAATCAAACACCCAGCCCCTGGACGTTCATTCCATAGACGGTCTGGATGTGAGCTCCCACCATGATCTCCACATTTGCATGGGTCCCATAAAGCTTGTTGATGACCAATCAACAACTAAAATACATAAATCAAAGTGGGTCATAACAGATGGATGGCGGTGATGAAACACATGCATCAGGTGGGCTACACGGCATCACAAAAGGGAGAAAGAGAAAGAGAGAGAGAGAGAGAGAGAGAGAGAGAGAGAGAGAGAGAGAGAGAGATGTCGAATGGTGGAGGGACCCCGCCACTATGAGCCCCTCTATACAATGCATACATCAAGATGGGTCCCACCATATGTGGACCCCTCAAATCATCAAATCCGAACAAAATCACCCACCTTTATCTCCTCTTCCTTCTTCCGCATGTAGCCTCTAAAGCTCCAAGGGAACGATTTCGACGGTCAAGATGATCTTTGGATGGTGGACATGAGAGGTAGGAAGGTGGGCCACACTAGCTTCTCTCATGGAAGTTTGGACATGGGTTGCTTAAAGAATGAGGGAGAGAGAGATGAGAGAGAGAGGTTGTAAGAGGGAGAGAGAGAGAGATGAGTGAGTGATGGGTGTACTTGGTTACGAGAGAGAGAGTTGACTTTGGGGAGGGTGGTTGTACTTGGAGATGGGTGTTGTACTTTGGCTAGTGATGTGATTGATTTAACATATTTCTCTTAGGTTTGCAAATGTGTGGCGTCTTCCTCAAACTGAACGCGGGCCCCCATATCCAGGCTCAGGTATCGCCTTAGTGCCGAGACGCGACGTCGGAACCATGGTAATGACATTGTCGCAAGGATATAAGTCTCGGGTGGAGCTGACTATGGAATAGGGGATATGTCTCAGGGTTGCGTGCAAATGCTATCTATGCATTGCAAGTCACCAAAATTTTATCGGGAGGACTACGGAAGTCTATGGAACGGTACGGGCTAGGATATGGGCCTCATAACCCTCCCCTCCTAACAAAAATTACGTCCTTAAAATTTAAACCATAACACAATCAATAAAGAGCTCTCCAAGGAAGAAAAATTCTATCAGAACACAACATACTAATCATAATCAAACACCTAAGAGATGGGGACAATGCCCATGAATCTCAGCCTCTTGCTCCCAAAATGCCTTATCAACACTACGATGATCCCACTGGAGCCCGGATCCATATCAGAAATGATCGAAACTAGAATACTATGCAGCCTCATAATCTCAACAGCAGAGATCTATTATCAAAAAATCTCTAAGTTATTCGAACTCAGGGATCTAATCATTCTAAGTTATCAACAATCATAAAATGCAGGATAGCTATCAACAGATATGAGATGTTATCTTCAGGTATTCTCAAGTTATGCTCTAATACCAACTTCTGTCACGTCCCAAACTGAAAATCAGGCTCACAAAATTCCTGATTGTTGAATCTGGTTCCAAAAGCCTTCGTAGTACGCCATTCTTACCTCCCACCGCCCATACGCCAGATTTCGATCCTGTGATCCTATAAGGAGGATTTTTCAACGTACATCTATCTCATAAAAAGCATAACCACTAGTTTACCTAAATTACAAAGATAACATCATCATCACATATCCACTAATATAAATATTTGAATACAATACTGAAAGGGAAATACATATATCAAAATCAAAGCTCCAAAAGTCATCTACGTGCTTCAAGCTCCACGCTGCTGCAACTTAATGCCACTTGCATGCATCTATCATGCATAAGCTTATAAAAAGCTTAGAGGGTGGTGAAAGTGTGTGCTCAAGATGAGTGTCAAGCACACAAATACAATGTTATAATCATACGATGTCGGAAATACTGGCATGATCATGAATCATAAGATATCAAAGCAAGTGGAAACATACAGGTAAGTCCACGAGTCATATAATATCAGAGTACACAATGTAGATCATAATGAGCCAAATATTATATATTGCGGATGCAATGTAATATGCAGATCCTACTAAGTCCGTCTAGGCCATATAAGCGCAGAAACATAGCAACCCAAAATGCCATATGTCGCAGATATATGCAATATACGATGCGAATGAAATGACAAAGATTGAGTGTGAAGTCGGGATGATAATACATAGTATCATAGGCTACGGGGTCAACCACAAGGGACTTCTATCCAGACCAGTCCCATACCTAAATTTTGATAGTCAGAATCAATGTAGTAAACTCCTGATCTTAGGTTAGTTGCGCACCCTAACCGAAATCCTGGCCATTACGAAGGTACACATAACAAATAGTTACCCACCACTCGCCCGATTAGATAGTGAATGAATGAATAAATTAATGAATATACAACTCCTACTCAGTAAGTCTACATATTAGTACCATACATCTTTGAGATCATTATCAGGGCCTATTACACTCTACACCAGCTTGCCGCCCCTATCCGAGCGGATAGCTGGGTAAGTGGAAGAGAGCTTACTATCCACCTGCCAATATTGGGTCAGGCTTGTCAATAGCCGACCTATTCTTCAAGCTGGTCAAACTCCACCTAAATATTGCCCCCTCACTTAAGTGGGTAAGGTCACACCCCCTCCCAACCGACCATGATAGAGTGGAAGATGTCGCCTACTGGTATATGGCCCTCATGAGCTCATATATATCCACTTGGTCTAGATATTGGGGCATCCTCTGGTACTAAGAGGGTTCAGAGATTTTCACTCAGGGTCATCTATGGCGACTCAATGCTAGTAAAATATTTCTAGTGTCTCATCTGGTCATCCACGATGTACCTGCGAAGGCTACAGCCCTGATGTCACTAGGGCGTACAATGGTGATATCACAAAATAAGAGATGCACGAGTCATACCATCTAGTCATGCATCAAACCTACGCATATTGTGTGCTTAGGTGGGATGGCTTTGCCTATCAGGGAGTCCCATAACAACCTACCCAATGACATATGCAATGGTCAATCATATCTCATAATAAACATGTAGATGATGTGTATGAGCATGTACATGATACTATGCTGTCACATACTCAATCGGTATCGATAATCTGCCTATACAATAGGCCTCGATAATCATTCTCGATAATCGGCCTCGACAATTGGAATAGGCCTCAATAATCAGCCTCAATAATCAAAATCGGCCTCGACAATCAGAATCGATAATCGGCGTAACAAAGGGCCTAAGTGAAGGTCACAATGTCGACATTTAACCATCGTCGCCCATCAATGTGGACATTTAACCAACATTGGTCCTAAGGAGTGGCCCATATAGAGCTAAAGCCAAACATAGTGGGCCCATGGCCTCACATAAAGGCCTAATACACATCACTATGCGCCGCATGACATGGGCCATAAATACACCATAATGGGCCTCGAATATAACTCAATGGGCCATGCCAAAATGGGTTATAAATAAGCAATATGTGGGCCCTACACATAGGCTCAATATACATAACAGGTGGGCCCTGCACATGGGCCTCATACACAACAAGTGGGCTGCATCAATGGGCTGCACAATTGGGCCTCATACACATCAAGTGGGCCTCACACATGGGTCTCATAACATCAAGTGGGCTGCATCACATGGGCCTTATACATCACATCAGGCCTCATCATATGAGCCTCATATACAACACATCGGGTCACATCACATGGGCCTAATACACATCACTATGGGCCACACTCATGGGCCGCATATACATCACAATAGGCTTCGGCAATGGGCCATAAATACATCGCATTAGGTTTCATCATTTGGGCCGCATATACATCACAATGGGCCTCGACATGAGACATAAATACATTACATCGGGCCTCATCATATGAGCCTCATATACAACACATTGGGCCGCATCACATGGGCCTAATACACATCACTATAGGTGTCGAATATACCTCAATGGGTCATGCCAAAAAGTATCATAAATACACAATAGGTGGGCCCCGTACATAGGCTCAATATACATAACAGGTGGGCCCTACACATGGGCCTCATACATGACAAGTGGGTTGCATCAATGGGCTGCAACAATGGGCCTCATGCACATTAAGTGGGCCTCACACATACATAGCGGGCCTCTTACCTGGGCCTCAAATACATCTCAATGGGTTAGGCCCTACCCATTCCAAATGGGCCCATCAATGGACAACTTGGATAAAACACATACAAGGACCACATGAATGGACGATGTGAATACAAAATACATACATCTAGGTTGGCCCCCACCTGTCCAGAAATCAGATGGACAGCGTGGCTGAAACACATACATCATGTTGGGTTTCACAAGCACCGTCCAGAGGGACGGTGCAAATGAAAATACATCAACGTGGGTCCCACATAGGGCCCACCATGTATATAATACACACACACACACACACACACACACACACACATATATATATATTATAATAATAATAATTTATTTACCCTTTTAAGAGGACAGCAACATCCAGGCATTGTCCATGTAAATCAGCACTGTCCATACACTGTCCATGTAAATTAGTACCGTCCATACATTATCCATGTAAATCAGCACCATCCAAACATCATTCATGTAAATCAGCACTGTCCAAACATCATCAATGTAAATTAGCACTGTCCAAACATCGAACAACACTATCTATGTAAATCAACACCGTTTAAACATTGGATAGCACCGTCCAAACATAATCCATGTAAATCAGCACCATCCAAACATTGGATAACACCGTCCAAACATTGTTCATGTAAATCAACATGTTTAAAACACTGTCTAGCACCGTCTAGCACAGTCTGGATGGTGTGGATGAAATAAATACATCATGGCAGTCCCATACTAGCAAAATAGATGGACGACTTGGAGGAATACACGCATCATGATGGATTTCCACCGTCTAGATGTCTGGATGATGTGAATACAACATATACATTGAGGTGGGGTCCCACTATCCTTCAAATGGACGGTGTGGATAGCAGGTGGGACCCTAAAACTTGTTGTTTCAATACATCTGCTGTATAACTAGTGCATGGTACTCCAACCAATCTGCTTTCTCAATAGGTGGGTCCCACGTGGGGCCCACCACTCATGATATTATATATATATATATATATATATATATATATATATATATATATATATATATATATATATAATGAAACACCCAGCCCCCAGATGTTCATTCCACGGATGTTCTAGATTTTAGCTCCCACAATGATCTCCACATGTGCATGGGTCCCACAGAACTTGTTGACAACCAATCAACAGCTAAAATACGTAAATCACGGTGGGTCATCTTAGATGGATGGCGGTGATGAAACACATGCATTAGCGTGTGACCCACCATCCCAGCCAGACGGTTGGATGAAACACATAAATTAGGTGGACCACATGACATCACAAAAGGGAGAAAGAAAGAGAAATAGAGAGAGAGAGAGAGATGTCAGATGGTGGAGGGACCCCGCCACAATGGGCCCCTCTATATAATGCATACATCAAGATTAGTCCCACCACATGTGGGCCCTCAAATCATCAAATCCAAACAAAGTCACCCACCTTTGATCTCCTCTTCCTTCTTCTACCTATAGCCTTCAGAGCTCCAAGGGAACGATTTCAACAGTCGAGATAATCTTTAGATGGTGGAGATGGAAGGTAGGAAGGTGGGCCACACTAGCTTCTCTCATAGAAGATTGGATGTGGGTTGCTTAGAGAATTAGGGAGAGAGATGAGAGAAGGAGGTTATAAGAGAGAGAAAGAGAGAGAGATGGGCGGGTGATGGGTGTACTTAGTTGTAATAGAGAGAGTTGAGTTTGGGGAGAGAGGTTGTACTTGGGGATGGGTGTTATACTTTGGCCAGTGATGCGATTGATTTGACATGTTTCTCTTGGGTTTGTAAATGTGTGGCGTTTTTCTTGAACTAAATGCTGGTGCACATCTCCTGGCCCGGGTATCGCCTCAGCGCGCAAGACGCGATGTCGGAACCGCGGTGACGGCGTGGTCTCAAGGATACAAGCCTTGGGTCGAGCTGACTCTGAAATACAGGATACGTCTTAAGGTTGTGCACAAATGCTATTTATGTATCGCTGGTCGCCAGAATTTGATCGGGAGGACTGTGGAAGTTTATGGAAAGGTACGGGCTAGGATACGGGCGTCACTTGGGGTACTAGTCATTAAGACTGGATGCAAAAATGGGAAAAACCAAGATTTCAATCATTTATATTATCGTTTAGACCTTTTCTTCATGGTCTACTTTTCATACCTTGGAGTATCGAAAATGGATTTTTTCCTTCCTTGTAAACATAGACCTTGAGCACGCGTTCCATCAACTCATAGCTCCTACAAGCGTGATGAAATATAGGTCTATAATCAAGTTCTACTCATGAGAACAATCATAACAATCCCAAGTTCTTCTCACACAATTATAAAGCATTGAACAAGAAAAGCATATCCGTAACATCTCTAGTACCTTCTTTGCAGTTTCCTTGTTTACTAACTATCATCTAACCCACCAACTAAGAAATTCAGGCCCACTAATGTTTCTTTTTTAAAAAATAAAAATAAAAAATAAATCAGGATGGATCTGTGGCAGTAGAGATTGTTTCCAGTTGCTACTCATATAGGAAATGACATTTATTAAACAAAAGGAAAGGTTTCTTTAGGTCATCAACTCTGCAAGGAAGAGCTAATCCAAGCCAATGCATTCACCATTTAACAATAGATGTCAATGCACTTATGTATGCCACACCACATGCACTCAATATGCTAAGTTTTCTAGGCTAAAAGAAATTTTATATCAAAACCAACAAGAAAAAATAGCCCACATGTGTTGGGGCACAAAAATATATATATTTCTCTATCTATAAGTCTCAATGCGCATCCATCGCCACAATTGAAAATTCCATTATGATCCTTGTTAGAGTGCAGAGGTCCTTGCTCAGAAGCCCCTGGTTGTGCACCCAGGGTTGTGCATCCCTTGTCAGGGCTCCTGTTGTGCACCCCTATCTGGATTCCTGTTGGGCGCCCCTACCTGGATTCCTGTTGTGCACCCCTATCAGGACTCATGTTGTGTGCCCCAACCTGGATTCCTGTCGTGCGCCCCTACCTGGATTCCTTTTATGCACCCTTGACAGGACTCCTATTGTGCACCCCTACCTGGATTCCTATTGTGCACCCCTACTGGGATTCCTGTTGTGCGGCCCTATCTGGACTCCTGTTGTGCACCCCTACCTAGATTCCTATTGCGCGCCGCTGTCTGGACTCCTGTTGTGCACCACCCCTGTTGAAGACTTATTACACGCTGGAAGCTGCTATGCACTGCAAGCTGTTGTGCGCTAGAAGCTGTCGTGCACTGGAAGATACTGTGCGTGCTGAAAGCTGTTGTGTGTTAGAAATTGTTACGCGCTAGAAGCTACTGTGCGCTGGAAGTTGTTGCTTGCTAAGCTATTGTCGTTGGAAGATACTATACACTCAAAGCTATTGTGCGTGGGAAGGTGTTACATGCTAAGCTATTGTGCTTTAGAAGATGGTGCGCGCTGGAACTTGTTGTGCGCTAGAAGTTATTGCGCGCTGGAAGCTGTTGTGCACTCGAAGGCATTGCACGTTGTAAGCTATTGTGTGCTAAGCTTCGCACGCTAAGCTGTTGTGTGCTGGAAGCTGCTGTGCGTTGGAAGTTATTGGGTGGTAGAAGGCGTTGTGTGCTGGAAGCTGCTGTGTGCTGGAAGCTGTTGCGCGTAGGAAGCTGCTATCCACTAAGCTATTGCGTGCTAAGCTGTTGTGCGCTGGAAGCTATTGTGCACTTGATGCTGTTACATGCTGGAAGATGCTGTGTACTGAAAGTTGTTACGCACTAGAAGGCGTTGCGTGCTGGAAGTTGTTGCCCGCTGGAAGCTATTGCGTGCACTCTATTGTGCACAGATAGCCTTCACACGTGCGAGACACCTATAAATACCCCTCTCTCATCTTCATTTGGACAGACAAAAGTTGTGGATTCCAACTAATTAGGGCCAGCTACATAAATCTTACTATGTCATTCAATTCTAGCAGATTAATTAAGGCTCGTTTGGATGAGTGGATTAAGTGGGACTCAGACATATTAAGAGGGATTCATCCGTCAAATCCCATGGCATCCCTATGAAGTCTCGTTTGCACGGCGACTAAATAAGAACGAGAGGGTTTTCATTCAGATTGAATGTTGGATTCGCAAATCCACCTGGATCCTCCCCTCCTGCACTAGATTCCATCTTAAGGCCATCCCAGACCCATCCGCAGTCCATCATACGGACTACGGGATGGGATTGGAGAGCGAGAGACATAGAGGGAGTCGTGGCAGGAGGTGAGTTTTCGTGCGAAAAGGCTTATATGTAACTCCTGGGAAGGTCACGATGGCCATATTCATCCATCACCGTTGTCATCGCGATATGACAGTTACGCTAAGGGTGGAGGTAGGTCTTCTTCCTCCCTCCTGGCATGATACGACATGCTCTACTATAGAGCCTTCATGCATGTTGGTTTTTCATGTAGTTTTGGTGGTATTTGAGGGCTCGAATGGGGTTTTGATTGCATATCATCAAACCCCCATGTTATCACAAGGCCATGTGCCTCCGAGATGCATGTGTGTTGTCTAGTTTCTGCCATGGCTTTAGGTTATTGTGGAGTAGGTGTGCATGTTCAATTTCAGTATCACACTTCTAAATACACCGATATATTTACTGTAAATTTTCTTTAATCTTGCTGTGGTCATTTTTTCGTTTGGGTTTTCCAATTTTTCGCTACTCAGGGTTTCAGTTATTTAGGGGTTTTAGACTAGGTGATTTCTCGATCCATGAAGTACCATGAAATGGGAGTTTCAGGTTATCTGAATAATATTATGGAGATATATTTTGGTTTTCTATGTATTGCCTTGGATTGAAGCCTAACTCCCTACTATCTAGGTTCAATGTGAATTCAACCTATACCGTCTTGGGTTGTGGTACCATGAAAATGGGGGTTTTGGGAAAGTTGAATAGTTTTCTGGAGATATCTATGGGTTTCCTATGTATTTCCTTGGATTGAAGCCAAACACCATGCTTTCTGGGTTCAATGCGACTTCAACCTATGCCGTCTTGGGTTGTAGTAGGGCCCATTGTTAAATTGCTAATGAATCAGACCATACACTATAGAAATTGTTGGTCTTTTAACCTCTATGGATCTCTGGTATGGTTACTTTTATCTATTTTCGTTGCTTTGGAGTACCTTTTTTATTCCAACTACATATGTGCAGTTAGATTCCTTCAAAATACTAAAACTATAGTGACTTATTATAACTAATGCTATAAGTTTTTTTATGGAAATCTATTGGTTACTCGCAACATGGTTTCACTGAATTAAAGGTCATTGATCTCTGACCTTGGATTTGATAAAGATCTCTGGTATGGCCTCTATCATTTATCTTACTTTATTGGTTCTTAGAATGTCATATCGCCTCGGATTTTCTCAAAACTTCCTTGGATTGTTATTCGTGTCTGATTCAGTGGATTTTCTATTCATGTCTGATTCTGATAATGGATATTTGAAGAGGTATTTTGCTGAGCTTTCTCTTTAATTGATTTCTGGTTTTGTTTGTAATAGTTGGTGTTTGCTTTTATGTTGGCTATGGTCATTTATTACCAATAGAGCCTATTTAAAAATTCTTATGTTTGATTCTTCTCAACACTCTCAATTTATTGTTTATTTTGAGAAAAATCATCATTTTTTTTTGGGAAGTTATGTATATGTTTCTACTTACATGATCCTTTAACTCTTTTTTTGGTCAGCTTTCTTTACAAGTAGACGCTATTATATGATTAAACTATATAATTGGAACATTCAACTGACTGCATGTTTTTTGAATATCAACAGCCTTTTACACGCAGCCATGGTTTTGGTTCGTGCTTTGATCTTAAAATTGCACCCCAATTTGTATTGCTAGATTGGGTTAAACATTAAAACTAATTTGTTGTTATATCACTGTAAATCAGAGCTCTGTTTCTGTTAATGAATTATTCTGGAAGTTTGAGCTCTGATTCTATTTATGGATTTTTCTTTTGGGGGCTTTACTAATTATGTTAATGGATTATGTTGTTCATGCTCTGATTTAATGGATTATTCTGGTACTGTAAATCAGAGCTCTGATTCCGTTAATGTAATTTTGGGGATATTTAGATTATTCAGTTAATTTTGAGGACTCAGTTGGGTTTGAATTTCTTTACTAGTCTTGGTTTAACGTTGGATACCAATTATGAACTCTTTGGGTTGCAATTGCAATCTGTTTACTAGTCTTGGTGCAGCTTGGATACTTGTTGTGAAATTTATACCATACATCTCCAATGGCGATAGGATGCTAACCATAGTTTTTTGTGTGGGCCCAACACATCAAACATGTTAATTAAGTGTAACTCACTAGGATGAAGTTAGGATTGAAGAATTAGCTTGATCCAAAACTTAGGTGGCCCACTCTGTCTAAACTTAACAGTTTTGAGGAGGAAAAAGTACATTTTTTCCATTTTTTTTGGTCCATTTTAGTTTTGTATTATGTTGATATCTTGTATGTACGGTTCAATCAAGGATTCCCAACTATGAAACGAGTGGAATTGCATATACAACATGGTTGGCTCTAGAACGTAGTTGTTTTACTCAGTTGTGTAAAGAAGGTGTGGTATAATACTTGATTTGCAAGTGTGGTTTTGTTATTTCTTGTATGTACGGTTTTCTTATGTCTTTTTATTCTACATTTACACACACAAGTGAGCGAGGAGGTACATACACAGTCTAAATTAGAGTGAGAGTTGGAGTTAATTGAAATTCAACAACAAGAGGTTAACACCAAACCTTGAAAGATGCTTACGTTACTATATTTCTTAGTTTTTGTTTCCTCGGTTGTAATATTACAATATGTTTATTGATTACATATAATGAAAGTGACCTTTATCTCTCAAATGCCAAGAATTCAGTTTTTTTTTTTCCCATTTTATGTTATCATTTCTTCTATAACATAGGCACATAGAGCTAGTTAGATAATAAGCTTAAGTCCAATTAGTATAGTACATTGGTGTCAACTTGTCAAGTCTATACAACAATTGACAAAGTTTGACTTGATCCAAAGTAACTGGATCAGCCATATTTTTGCATTAGGTGATTTACTCAGTGACCAGCCGTTTGGACAGGTTAGATGTCATACACAGATGACACGTTGACAATTATGTCCTAGTTGAATGGTAACCTTACCATTCAGCTAGTTGCATTTGAGGCCTCCTCTATATGTATATAGAAATAGGATCGATTTAGTATTCATTTTCTTTATTCTGCAAACAGTGGATTCAATATGTATATAGAATTATAGGCTTCATTATTGCAGGAAATATTTACTTAATTGGTGGGTGTATGTCACCAATTCCTCTGATTAACCATTTCTCAGGTTCTGCTATGGAAATTATAGAATTCTGTGATTGTAGGAGATGGTTTTCGAATTCATTTATCATCTTTAAACTATAATGTTAATAATCTAAGAAAAGGTTGCAAGTCCCTCAAGATTGGTGATGGAGCTTTTAAGGTTGCAAGTCCAAATAGACACAAATATTGTTGCATAATACCACTCCTATAAACTATAGGCACAACTATCAACCCGATACAAAAAAAAAGAAATAATAAATAATAAATAAATAAATCAGTCACTCAAACACCAATGTTTCATGTGTATATTGATTGAATATATATACCAATATATATATATATATATATATATATATATATATATATATATATATATATATATATATATATATATATATATATATATTATATATATATATATACACATATTGTTATTTGTGATGTATATTTATGAGAAATCTGCACGTGAGGGTGTAGGTTATTAGTTGGTGATGAAAGATGAAGATGAGGAAGAGATGGAGAGGGCAATTGTTATTCATGTGGTGGCAGCTTGTGTATAGACATTGGGGAATACTGTTGCGCCGACATGTCCAAACAACTGGTGCATCATGGGGATGATGAGCGAGCGAGGTTCATCAATTCTATCATTTGGGCCAGCGATGGAGATTGTGTCGGTCAAGTTAGGATGAATCGAGATATATTTTTTGAACTATGTACAAAACTTTGCGAGAAGACACGGCTCCGTAATACTCGTAATATTAGTCTTGATGAACAAGCAGTTATTTTCCTACATAGGTTGGGCACAATGTTCAGAATTGGGTCATAGGTCACAGATTTATTTGATAGGGTGAAACCATCAGTCGGCACTTTCACTGTGTTCTAAATGCAATGGTATCAATGTACTCCGATTTTGTTAAATAGGTTGGAACAGAGATGCCATCTGAGATCCAAACAAATGTAAATTGGTCTACTTACTTTCAGGTATTATTTCCAATGGGTCTGTTTTCTAAGTATGTTATTTTCACTTCCCTCCATTGTTCGGTCCTAAACGATAATTGATTATTTACATGTAGGATTGCATTGGTGCAATTGATGGTACACACATTCCAGTGCATGTGCTGGCGGTTGACCAAGCAAGCTTTTACAATTAGAAAGGGGTCCTGTCCCAAAATGTACTGGCGGCATGTTCATTTGATATTAATTTTACATATGTAATGGCCGGTTGGGAGGGTTTTGCTTCAAATGTGAGGATGCTACACAACGCATTGACCTGATCAAATGGTCCCTTGCTTGTCCCAAATGGTACTGGTTATCTGTTCAAAGAGAGTCAATCTATTTCATAACTATGAATTCATTCGATTTTCCACTTAATAGAACATTGATTCAAATGTGTAGGAAAATATTATGTTGTCGACGCTGGATATGCTCATTCATCTAGTTTTATGGCTCCATTACAGTGTGTTCAATACCACTTACAAGAGTATCAAACTGGAAGAGCGCCTACCAACATGAAGGAGCTGTTTAATTATAGACATGCACAATTGCGTAATGCAATTGAGTGTTGTTTCGGTGTTTTAAAAGGCAGATTTTTCATCTTGAAGAGCGTTATGCAGTATGAATTTCAAACACAAGTTAAGATTCTGATAACCTGTTGTGTCCTACAGAATTTTATACGTACTGGAAATGATTCTCCTTAGAACCGCGAATACGCTGGTATATCTACTGCCGATGGGGAGGGTATCCCAACGCCTCACGAGGTTTCAATGAATAATAAGCGACAATGGTTGCTATGAGTAACTCCGTGAAAAAGATGCTTGGAATCAAGTGCACGATGACATTGCAACCAGAATGTGGGCAGATGCACAGCAGAATAGTAGGAGTAGATAGTCAATTTTATATATTTAATTTTCATTACTTAGTTGGTGATATTTAGTTTCAAGAAATATTAAGTTCAAAACAATGGAATTATGGTCACCCATAATCGGACTGGGTTAATCGTTGGTTACTTAATGACCAGTGAATTTTTGTTGTGTTCTTCTTTTTTATTTTTTCCATTTTCACAATTATGGTTGACATTTGCCAAAAATCATACATACTTCATATTCAAGTGAAATGGCAGACTCTTTGTTCAATGATACATCGACACCGACGCAATCACCGGTAAAAACACTGCCGATGCCCACTCGATGTTCTCCGCATGGGAAGACAGTAAAATCTCTAGTGGAGCCTCAATCCCGAGCCCCAAAAATCAAATGGACCACTGTTATAGATCAGGTTCTATTGGACACATTTCTCGAATAGGTTGCACTGGCACGTAAAGCAGATAACGGTTTCAAGCAAGAGGTGTACCAAATTACTGCCGAAGAAGTTACGGAGCATATTGACGTAGCCGTCAAGTGGCAGAACATGTCGAATCAGCTGAGGTATTACAAGAGAGAGTATAATGCTGTGAATAACATGCTGATAGCCAGTGGATTTAGATGGGAGAATGAGAGGATGGTGGTCATGACTCCTGATAAAGTTTGGGAGGAATAGCTTAGGGTAAGATTTACTAATTGTGAAATTTTCATCTTACATCTCTATGTAATACTTACTGACTTACAATTATCTTATTCATCTGGCAGTCTCACCGGCGTGCTGAAAGACTCCACGAAAAATTCATAAATAGAATGGATGACTTTGTAGTTATTGTCAGATCCGACCAGGCCACAGGATGCTATGTGCAAGGCAGAAGTATGGCCGCATCAGCATCATCTTCTCATCTTCAGTGAGATCTTAATGATGCATGGAAAGAGATTGATGATGATATGGATGATACGATTGATATATGAAATGATCATGTAACAGACTCCACAGGGACCATTCCATTTTCGTCGGACAGTCCTTCAATGGGACATCGTGGCTTCCGTAGCACTCCTACTCGTACTTCTGATTCCAATGGTAGCCAAGGTAGGACCACAACAAGAAAATGATCGTACCCTCCTCGTCCCTGTGATGTATTCGAGACCTCTCTCTAGACCATTGCCGACGCTATGTTGAATTTTGGCCTCGGCAAAGAGATCAATCGCACTAGAAAAGAACTTGATGTGCTGGAAGAGGTGAAAGGCTTGACCAACTCAGAATTTATCGAAATTGGTCAGATCTTGAGTAGGGATGAGAAGCTAGCATCTTTCTTTGTCAGTCTTCGACTTGAGCATTGAGTGGAGTGTTAAAGGAACACGTTTTGTGATCACTTCGATGATGGAGGTGTTAGATCTATCTGACAGGGTGTGGTCACTAGTTCTGTTATTCTGGTTTCTTATCCGGGCATGTAATAACTTTATTTAACAATATGTTTATTTTTTTAGATTGATATATGCTGGTATATATGCGTATTGTATACCATTATGACTTATGTGATGATGACTATATTTGCTTTTTAACATCTTCGGTATATGTACTCACATGCTTGCATTATGCACATTAAGCCGAAAAGGACCTCACACTTGATGTATGGAGGAAGGGTACGTACTTGCAACTTTTATATTCTTAAATAATTAGTAAGGTTGTAATGGATTTCTTCTATTCAGTAGTTGAATAATGCATGCCAATCTATTTCGCAATCCTAATCCGTCTCCCAAATGTCGTCCCTAATCCCTTCATGTCATTGCAGATGGGAAAGGAGAAGTACTATGTTGTCTCCTTAGGACGTCGGCCAAGTATATATATGACATGGGACGATGCTCGATTGGAAGTGGAGGGATTTAACGGGGGGACACATAGAGCCTTCAAGAATTGGAAGGAAGCCGTTGCATGTTGGGATAATTATTTTGGTAAGGCCAGTGCACCGTTCGGACCTCTCACTAAATCTTCAAAGCTTCAGGTTGCCACTTTATCTGATGAGATGGACATCCATCACACTTTGACTTCGTATTTTCTATGAACGACCTAGGCGAGTGGGGACATGGTAACAAGGGCCACGTCGACTAATGATCTTGCCCCATCGGAGAGCGAGAGAGTCGTGGCAATTCTGGTTGCTGTCTTGGTTATTTTTCTTACCTTGATTGTAATTTTTAAACTATAGATATTATTGGTATTATAACTTGGGGAATATGAGCCATGTAGATCATTTGGATTTATATCTACTTCGGTTACTCTTGTTTAGTCATGTATCACACCACTATCATATGGTGTGGTCCAATAGATATATGGACATGTCATATAGGAGATCAACTTTGATTGATGGAACTAGATTTTAGGGTGTGCCCCGCTGCATATTTGGATGGCAACAAACCAAATAATAGCAAACCATGTCATGTTATCAACGATGGTTTGATCAGCGTCACATCAGCATCACACAGAACTTCTGTGTGGTCCAGTGGATATATGGACGTGCTTCATCGAATGGAATATATATTTACTTGGATTCCATTGGAGCGATGAACGGCGTGGATGAGACAGACACATAACATTGGGCCCCACAGAGCTTACCCTACCACCGTAGGTGTGGCATACAATAACATACATTAGCTTCATCCATGCCGTCCATCTATTTTTCCAGATCATTTTATGGAAGAAGAAAAAATTGAGATATGAAAGAATCTCAAGTGGACCACATTACAGGAAAAGGGTTGAATAAGCGTCGACCATTAGAACATTTTTGGGGGCCATAAAAAGGTTTAGGATGGAGCTAATATGTGTTTTTTCCTTCATATGGGCCTGTATGACCTAAACACTTCCTTGGATGTCAAATTTAAATAGCACACAATGCCTTTAGAGGATTTTAATAGTGGATATCCTATCTCTATTGTTCTCCCGTGGTGTGGTCCACCTAAGATTCAAATTTCAATATGTATTTTTGGTATGAAGTCCTAAAATGATCTTTAAAATAAAAAATAAAAAAATAAAAAATAAAAAACGAATGGAATCGATGAAACACATACACCATTATGCAGCCCACAAATCACTGACCACCACTTTATATGTAAAGACATGCAAGGGGAGAGGCCAATCCATTTCCACCAACGCCGAGTACAAGAAAAGACACTTTTACCTACGAAAATTTTCGTAGGCAAAAGTCTTTTTTTCATAGGTAAAGACTTTTGCCGAGGAAACGTTTCGTAGGCAATTTCGTTGCTAAAAGACCGAGGGGAAAAACTTTTACCAACGAAAAAAATTTTCGTTGGCAAAGATAAGACTTTTACCGACGAATTCATTTCGTAGGTAAAAGCTTTTACCAACGTTGGTTTCATAGGCGAAAATATTGACAAATCTTTTTTACCTATGATTATTTTCGTAGCTAAAAATATTTACAAAACCTTTACCTACGAATTTGTTCGCAGGTAAAATTTATGACAAAACTTTTACCACGAAGTTTTTCACAGGTAAAAATTATTACAAAACTTCGAGAAATATTTACAAAACTTTTACCTACTAACATTTTCGTAGGTAAAACTATTTACAAAATATATTTTGTAGCTAAAAATATTTAAAAAACATTTACCTACGAATTTTGTCGTGGGTAAAAATATTTCCAAAACTTTTACCTACGAATATTGTCGTAGATGTAAATAATTTAAAAACTTATACCTACGAATATTTTCGTAGCCAAAATATTTTCTTATACATTTACCTACAAATATTTTCGTAGGTAAAAACGTGGAGGAGACTTTTTACCTACGAAATATTTCGTAGGTAAAACTCTCTCCACCTTTTTCTTTTTCTCACGCTGCCACCACAAAATTCCTGATATAGACCTGTCACAATATATTTAATCATATTTTTCCTGATATACACCTGTTATATAATATATTTCATTATATTCACATTCACATCCATCTAAACCCAAACTATGTAGATCCATCCAAACATAAACTAAAAGAAAAAGAAAAGCAGAGAGAAATTAAAAAAGTGACGATGCATTGGTAGGTTAAGAGATCATAAGAAGAATACGTACAATGAGATTCATAGCATGAACAGCTTGATGGAATAGAAGAGAATGTCGTCCGTTAATCATTTTGTTAAAAACAAGAAAGATTACATTGAAGCTATATAAAACATCCTTGGTTTTTTTTTTTTTTTTTTTTGAAAGATAACTAAATCCTCAGGTAGAAGTTTACATAATTATTGTTAATTAAAATGAGATCAATTCATTTTTAAGTGTCTACCAAATAAGGCCTAAGAATGTCTAGGATTTTATGATTCTCGGGTAGAAGTTTACCTCGTTGTGGTTTCTTCTTGCCTCATTTACAGTAGTATAAGCTTGAACCCAAGATGGCCACCCCTATAAATGTTTTCACGCTGGCAAGGATCGCAGTTTTCATTGCTTTCCTATTGTCCCCTGTTTTAACAGTGAATTCTTTGTATTTCAATAGCAATTCTACAACCAGCCAGCTCTGCATATCAACATACACTTCCAAGTTTTCATAGGAAACCCTTTATCAGACATAAAATCTAACCATTCCCTATTAAATACTATGCCAACTCTAACATCACCCGAGAAACATAAAATCTAATCATTCACTTCTTTGAAATTTTTTTTTATATAAATAGGTACCTGCACCATAGAATTCCTTTCAATTCTTTCCCAGTATCCAAACAAATTTTCTGGATTCAACAGAATCACATTTCGCATGCCCAAATGTGACAAAATAGAATCTTTCTCCAAGGATTTGGCTTCCTACAAAATCAAGTCTTTAGGCCTGTTGAAGAAAAAAGGTTTGCATTCATACAAAAATGCCACTGAATAGTACATACAATATCAAATTTCAAGATTTATATTTTCAGTAAGCAAGTGATTTTGAGATGAAATCTTTACCTGAGAATGCATATAGCTCATTCCTTAAGTAAAAGAACCCTAATGAGCAATCTACCAAATTCATTTACCATAGAAACAATCAGAAGATATTATGATAAGCTCATGCAAATAACATTCAAATCTATTATAACCATGTGATGTGAACATGATAATAAATAAATAATAATAAATCATAAGGGTTTATTCAATTCCACCTGAAATCCTTAAACCAGGAAACATGCCACCACATTAACAACAACATGAACAATCGTGTGGTCAGGAAGCATCCACCTATCCCAGGGCGGGACCCACGAAATTTCCCCAGCTCTGGATCATCTGTACTGCTCCCGCTGCATCTTGATGATATCTATGGTGTCGATGGCCTGATTGCCGAGGTGATGGTATGTGGCAGGGCGCCACATGGCACATTCAAGCGGGCTGAGAACGGAACATTCTTGCCAGCTTTATCAAGCTATGGACAGCTGAGAGTCAGTGATCTTGAGGCCCAGTGGGAAACGGAAGAAATGCCGATGGCCCGAGTCATGGGAGACATGCTGCTGCTCCCCACGGGCAATGTCTTGATCATAAATGGCACAGCCAATGGCACATCCGGGTGGGAGCTAGCGCGGAACCCGATCACCACACCCATTCTTTATCGTCCATCTGATCCAGTGGGCCACCGGTTCCAGATCCTAAGTCCATCGCCAATCGCTAGGCTATACCATTCATCAGCTGTCGTGCTTCCTGACGGTCGGATCCTCGTTGGGGGCAGCAACCCTCATATGCATTACAACTTCACTGGCATAGATTACCCGACAGAGCTCAGCATCGAAGCGTTTTCACCGCCCTACCTTGATATGCAATACGCTCAGTTAAGGCCACAGATCACATTCACTGTGCCCAACCAAGTCATATCGTATAACCAGCCGATCACCATCAATTTTTTATTGACATCCTACATGCCGCAATCTGGACTCTGTTACAATGCTGGCCCCGTCATTGACAACGCATTCTACTGCGATGAATCAGAGATTGCTGGTGTTGAAGGTGACGCGGGTGGTGCAGGCACCACCCTTGATGTATCAGGTGAACGCAATTGGACCGCCAACAGCTGCGATCACACCGCCTGGCTACTACATGCTGTTTGTTGTGCAAGCAGGGATTCCCAACCCTGGAATAGGGGTGAGGATGCAGTGATTTTATTTTTATTTTTAATTTTTTGCCTTCATTTTGTTTTTATGCGGAATGATATTTTTCTCTATCACAATGATTGATGGTTCCAACCTTCAAGGGTAGTTTGATATCCAAATTACACTTGTGAGGGTTGCATTGTCACTTTTGGGGATTTAAATATCATTTTTATTTGTTCATGGGAGAAACCCCATTGATTGATTTAATTGGGCTTTTTTTTAGCAGTTTGTATTTTTGGGTGGCATTTTTTTCATGCAATTTTGCATGTTGTATGTTGAAAGAAATGAAATCAGAAGAAGTTTGGATCTCTGTCTCTCTTAGTTTGCTTTAATACTGCTCTCTCCCTTTGTTTGCTTTGATA